>OX031044.1:13607500-14075000 GCA_943735995.1 Sesia bembeciformis
GTAGTAAATAGCAATAGTATTTGCACACTCAAATATTTGCTCTATATTAATATCTTAGTCGCAATTCCTTTCTCAAACTTGTCTGGAAGAGATTTTTTGCTATAAAGTAATAGTTGTAATCTCTTCTGTGTTCTCTTCTCTTTTATTTTTTGTGTTTATACAGTTTTATATAATACTCGCAAAAAAAGAATAAAAAATGGGTAGATGTAACAAATCAC
The DNA here is from genome assembly GCA_943735995.1 of Sesia bembeciformis. NCBI lineage: Eukaryota > Metazoa > Arthropoda > Insecta > Lepidoptera > Sesiidae > Sesia > Sesia bembeciformis. The sequence goes on from OX031044.1 coordinate 13,607,719, forward strand.
TGGTAATTTAATTAAAATACTGAATTATTTTAAACTAGGTACCTAATATTTGTTAAAAACACTTAATCGATCAGATTTTTAACGATTAATTTGAACTAGTTTAATTATAAATGCGGTCGATTTAAGTAGGTACACTTCATCGATCATATTTTGCGATCGAAACGTTTAGATAACAAAATATCTAGTTTATGTCAATATCTAGTACGTAGAAGGGCTAATTACTTACATATAATTATAAAGGCGTATTTTAAAAAAAAACTGAAAAAGTCCTATAGACCGCATGAATCTCCAGAACTTCAGTTAGCATTTTGTCTAAAAATAGCCAAACATACCTTATCGGTGCATAACATAGGGATTGCGGTGTTGAATGTAGAAAAAAAAATATTCGCAAGGTTCGCAGTTCATTGGTTTATTTGATTCTTATATTGATAATGAGTTAATTAATTTCTTAAAACTAGGTGCAGTCTAATTAAAAATGGGCGAATTTGGAAAATTACGTAAATTGTATAACTTCGTAGCTACCTGCTACGATCCTCTACGAGATATCTACGCCATCTACGAAAATTCAAATCATTCTTCAATGAAACATTATATATACATATATATATATATTCAGAAGCAATACAGATTTCATGTTATTTTAAGCTTTGCTTTAACTTGAATTTCATTTATTTAATAAACGTAATCTGAAATGATGGCATTATTGGAAAAAAAACAATATGGCAGATAAATACTCAAATGGAGACTACGTACAGGGAATCAGTAGGTGCACTCCCGGCTAGGGTTGCCAGGCCCTAAACTACAAAAGCCGGACTTTGCGCTATATTGGGCCGGACATTTTGCCCTAAAAGCCGGACATATCTTTTTCAAAGCTGGACATAACTTTTATAGTAAAAAAAACTCGGTTACGTATTTTAATTAAGTACAAAGTCTTTTGGAGACGATAAAATGGAAGAACAAACAAAACACAATAAATTAAAAGTTTTTATTGAACAAATAAAAAAATATATCCCATGTAATATATTTGACAAAAAGCCTAACAAAAACCGGATAGACCGGACACGTAAATATTTGGCCGGACACCTGGCAACCCTACTCCCGGCAGGTAAACTGGCGACTTGAAGATAGTCGCCGGTAGTAGCTGAATGAGAAGAACGGAAGACGGTGTGAAAGGAGAGGTCTATATTCAACAATGAAAAGACAGTCTGATGATATAGTATGGTATTGAAAAAAAATTTTCTAACGGAGTAATAAAAATACAAACTAAAAATAAAAAAAACTACCATGGTTCACACAACACTGGTCTTCAAGATTATCAATCACCTAAAATGCAGCGTCACTGATCAGTTATAAAAAAAAAATGCAAAATGCACTACCATTTTACGGACTAATGGCGACCCGCGCGAATTATAATAAAATTACGATTTGATTAAAAAAGACTGCTATAAAACGTTCCACGATTTAGCATTCATAAAAGCTCTATTTTATCAAAACACATTAAAATTAAATTATAGTGTCATCCATCAAAATAATTTAATATGCTCGAATGTAAAGCTCTCCCCCCGCTACGCCGCTCGCTAGGGTTGACGCATTTTTTGCAAAAATAATAACCGTCAAAAAACTTTATGAAAATGTCATATATTTTTCGTCGAGAATTCGAGAAAAGAGTATAGAAGAGAGTATTCAAGAAAGAGGTACGTATTATGTAGGCCATGTGTTTCGAAGTTTTACAACATTGCAGTCTTTTGCGAATTTGACAACATTATTGTATTAGTTACCTTATATAAAACCCGCCGTGATTTAATAAGGGAGACCAGTGAGCTGCATTATAGGCTTATTTGCAATATGATAGCGTGGCACACTACTTAAATAATTAATGAGTATATTTTAAAATATTTTCTGTAAGGTTCGTATCACATTCGCATTCCCCTTGTGGGTGGTGTACATTAACCATCTGGTAGGCCACCACCTGCCATCTCTTTTATTTCCATATATATAAATGTCTGTTTCTTTATTGGCGCTAATCTCGAGATATAATTTAGATTTTATTGCAATTTATCACAAACGATTATTGAGATTTTTTTTATCAAAATCGGTCCAGTAGTTAATAAAATAAACAGTCATTACACGAAATATAATAATTTAGGTATACTGACAAAATTATTTTGAATTCGAGTCCCAAGAAGGAGAAGTCACGGGAAAATGCTTTTATAAATATAAAATAAAACGATACTGAAAATATACTATGTTTCAGATACATGTAGTGCGCGTGTGACAACCCTACCCCGCCTCTCGCCCCTCGCGGTCTGCTATCAATAGTCATCTACATGAGTTTAAATTGTCGTTTATCTTATCTGCGACGTCATTAGGGGCCGCCACACACTTCGTACCCACTCGCACCCCTAGTTAGAGAATCACAAGAATCACAGTTTTTAAGACACGCTTATTTATGAACTGTCAACTGTATTTTTGTGTTAGCTTCAAATTAGGCTTGTAATTATATATTGTAATTATATATTTATGAAAAATAAATTATATTATTATGTAATATAATTTATAAACTAGCTTAAAATAAATAAATAATAATATAATAAACGTTTATTGTAGAAAATGAACAAATTGAGCATGTTGTACAAACTTGGTCCCCGTGACGAATTATTGTCGCCAGTTTCAAATGTCTGGACACGGGCTTCCTCACTGATTCATGCCTGAGGGATGTAAGGCTTTAAAAAGCTAACATATGCTGGCCAAGCGGGTAACCAATCCGGCTTAATTATCCCTAGTTCAAGTTCGTCAAGACACGCAAGATACAGTCTTGAACCTTCCTAAAAGTATTTATATATTACACTAGCGACCCGCCCTCGCTTCGCTTCGGTTTATGAGTTTTTTTTTTCAATTGTTTTTTTAAAAATTTCAGTATAAAATAAAAGCCTATATTAGACACGTATAATGTAGCTTCCTATTTGTGAAAGAATTTTGAAATCGGTTCAGTAGTTCCAGAGATTACCCCCAACATACCTACAAACAAACACAATTTTACCTGTTTATTATATTAGTATAGATATACATAGTAAAATCACTTGTTTCTTTACTATGAATTTATTTAATTAAATTACAACGTTATGTACCTACGTATCGATGTGGGAACTTCGACTGGACTAATTCAAAGCTTTACAACGGCCATAAAGGAATGATAACGATAAACTGATTAGCATTTTTAGCACGCGAGAAGGCGTTATGATGTGCAATAGGCTTTATTGCCACCATCGTATATCACGGGTTATGGAGCTGTAAAATTTTAGGGTGGGGATAGTTGGTGACTAATATTGTGGTTTCATATTTTTAATAAATTTAATTATTAATTTATATCAGCCTATAACGGCCACTGCAGGGTACAGGCCTTCCTTAGTGAACCACTGATAGGTTCAGGCCATAATTCACCATGCGAGCCTAGTGAGGATTGGTGGATACACATACTGCAGATTTTTTTATATCTCGAGCACGCGGGTTTTCTCACGATGTTTTCGCTCACCTCAAAGCTAGTGGCAATTTTACAAATCCGTAAAATCGGTTATATGCATAGAGATACGTTAGAGATAGAGATACTCCTCTCGCATTCGTGTGATCGTGTGTTCAAATCCTAGGTCTGAAACACTGAGTTTCTACTTAAATGTATACGAAGTAGTGCTTAAATTCGAAAAAGGAGGAATCTTACCGATTACTTCCTTGAAATATCTGCCAGTACCCGTTCAGAGTACTAAATCGCTGGCCAGCTTTACAGCTAAGGTTAAGGAGCATTATCTTAAGCTTTCATAACTGATTCTTCCCTTTCATACTAAAATCTTATACTTTAAACACAAACTTACATTTCTTTGACGTTATATAATGTATATGTGGGTTTATTACTGTGTACTAATATCTATTGCTTTCGTATATATCTATGTATATATTTTACTATAGTTACATGTAGTATTTACTATCGTTACTTAACACCAATATGTACACTACCCTAGTTATTACCGCAGTCACAACTCCCTTCCTCAAGGTTGTTTGGAAGAGATTGTTATTTATACAGCAATAAGACCGCCTGGTTGTATTCTCTTCTTTTAACATTGTTTCTTATTATTGTCATAACGTAACAATTATACTATGAAGAGTTTTATCACTTACCATCACGTGAAACCGCTTGCTCGTCCGCCCACATGTCTATAAAAAAACTTATCTACTTCAGCACCGGCGTGCTTCAATAATACCTCTGCTATATTTCAGATAAAGAAACAATATATCGCCGGTTACTCTATAGTTATATATCTTTCATCTCACGATGGCGGGTTACGCTTATTAGTGGTTGTGCTTGTACATGTACCTACATGGCGACGCCGCGACGCACACTACAACAATGTACATGTACGAGCACAACCACTAAGCGCAACCCGCCTTCGTGAGATGAAAGATCTATAACGGCGAATACCTGACATCAACTCATTGCACATAACACACCTATTCAACATTTTACCATAACACGTACCATATGCAATGGCCATACAACCCATACAAACACAATAATCCTTTACAAATCTAACTGCGTTCAACAAATAGCTGCTATTCACCAATTGAGATCAAAAGGCGGAGAGGGGGACGATCACTTTACAAAATTACATTTACCATTAAACCGAGGAATATAGACTTTAATACCTTGAGTTAAAAACTGTATTAACTGCTTATATTGCTGGTGAGTTCCAACAAACTACAAGGCTAACGTGACAGTTGTATTTGGCCATTATAGACTTTATGTTTCTGGATTAAGCAATAAACGAGTCTTGATATAAAGTGGTGATTCTTTCAATTCCCCTATTTGGGTGTCATACCTCATTTGGCATGCGATAAATTAATCCGCAGGGTATTAGTCGGGGAGCAGTATTTACACATGTGACGCTGCACCGCGGCACCGGTGCAAGGAATGCATAATGTAATTAAATAGACTGACGATTGTTTGTGATATATTCTGCTGATGACTATGAAGTTATGATGTGATACTCTCTCATTAGTTTATAAGAAATTCAATGCAATGCAACCCGTCCTTTCAGTATCATTGGTCGGACATGCACATTGTCTAGTGCATCAACGTCACGCTGGGCAAGCGGGTTGGCGAGTCCACTATTTTAGAGGTGGTGTACTTCGTCAACGCTTGTTATTAATTAGTCGCCGCTTACGACACCCACGGGAAGAGGTGGTTTGATGCTATTCTATAACCAGCCCACATCACGCGGCATAAGAAATATAGAAAAGGAAAACGGAGAAGTGAAAATCTATACTTTTAGTACCTACTGTACTCAATTATTGAATAATATTATCATTACGAGTTATTTTTTAAAAAATATTTATACACTAATATGTTAATTTTATATTAGGATAATTTGAGAAATGCATTTGTCTGTGAGATAGGGGTAACTTGGCTAGGCGAGTGCGATCATCGTAATTCCCTCCAAAAACTTAGTACCAAAAGCCCTTCTGTCCAGCAGTAGCAGTGGAGGCCTATGCCTCCTCACCCACATTGTCTTACATGAAGCTTAAACCTAAATACATATATGTACAATAAATATGTAAACCTAGATACATGTTTATTCAGCCAAAAGCAGAAAGTATACTCGTGTCTTTATTGCTCTACTTTTTGATTCAAAATATCATCAATTTCCAAAATATATAGACCTTCGCATCACTTAATGCGTTCGCATGTCATCACAAACGCATCATCACAAACAGCGCAACTGTTCGTTCGGATATATCCTCGGATATATCACGACCATTAATCTCATTATATCCACTTGATTTCGTCCGCTTAACTTTTACTATTACGAGAACGACTTTGAATCATGAGATTGCTTTGGTTTTTTATTTGATAGATACTGTGTCGACATGGAATAAGGTTCATATGAAATAGCTTCATTTATGAATAATTATAAATATAAAAAAGACCGAGACTCATCTCACCGAGCACCTATTCCAATAGGATAGGTGTAGATTTCGATAATTACCATATCTATACATATAATAAAACTGTAGAACTAGCGTGTCTGTACATTGAATATATTTACCAAAAACTGATTGGGGGCGATGAAGGAAGAGTATCAGAGTACAAAAAGACGATTTTGATTTTTTTTGTCTGTCTGTTTCTCTGTTCTAACACGCTAATATCTGAAACTACTAAACAGATTTTCATGGGGTTTACACGGATTAATTAAGTTCAGTTTGGCGCTTCGAATAAGCTTTGTTTCATCGAAATCGGCAGACGGAAAGAAATTATATCCCAGTTTAGAGTTTAAAAACTAAAATTCCAACCAGTATTTAAATAAAAATAGACAAAATCGTAGTTTAATTAGTTTTACCCAACAACATATAATAGTATTATTATTGGTATATATTGGCGATGAAATTTTTTTGAGAATATTTGGTAAGTGTCTTCTTCTTGTGGTGCCTCTCCAACTAGTGAAGGTCGGCAATCAATTCCGAATATTTTGACTTGTGTCTCTCGCGAGGCGAAGCAGTTCGCGGGCACACCGGACACCGGTCCACTTCCGTGTGTTATATGCAGCAGCAATCTTTTCCAGCGACCAACACGCCTCTTTCCGGCAATCATGCCCATCATACTCAGCTGCAAGATTGCGTATCTTTCATGCACATGACCCAGGTATACCCAACTTTTCTTCACTTGACAGTCTGCAAGAGTTGGCGTTTCCGACCGACTCGTCGCAAGACGTCATTGACCTTCTGCCTCTAACTGATGGCCATAATAAAGATTAAAAATTGTACAATATTAACAAACATAACTCTGAACCCTGTGTTCACAGAGTACGGTTACCCATTTGAATTGCCCCCTAAAGGGCTCGTATCACTTAGTATAATATAATTTGCTCCCTGCATTAAACGCTTGATGCACCCATGATGCACGTTGAAGGGAGATGTCACGCTCGTTCGCGCATCGCTTTCCTGCTTTTATTGGCACTGGTCCATATTAATAATATACATGAAATATTTTTATTTTAGATCCAGTATACTAATTGTAAGTATTTAATATAAAAAGTCCTTTGTTGTTAATTCACAGAAAAAAAAACAAAATATTTAAATACCGAATAAACACATGTAAGAAATTATTTCTATTTGTAATAGAGAACATACATAAAAATATTTTTAAACGTGATCTAAGGAAATCAAAATAAATTAAATGTCTATGAAGTTCTTAAATCAACTTTTCCGATTGAAGTGCCTATTTTGTTCTTTTTATTCTAATCATTATGTTGTATTTTTTGTTATCTGTGTGAACCAATGACCATGCAAGTAAGCGTACAAATAAATTAAAAAAAAAAAAACACTTCTCCCGATCGTTGGACAATGAAATCTATCAAATCAAAATCAATCAAACAAATCAAATCAATCATCGAGTTTATTCAATTCTATAATCAACTTTTTTAATATATTTATTTATTTTTAACGAATTTATGTAATGATGTTTATTCATGTATTTGTTTGTTAATATGCAATCTGTTTTGTGACAAACTCGACGTTTCGGCCACTTAATCCTCAGACATACAAAATTTCTAAATAGGTCTTTAATATACCTCAACCTCGACATATAACAAAAGGTTGATTATTTTCAAATTATAATAATTTGTCTATCTTATTTAAAAAGACATGTTTGTATTTTTTCCTTTGCGAATTAAATACTCGCAACTTGGCATTTGCTTAAATCTAAAATAGCATTAGAATAAACAAAGAAATATATTTCAATAGTCATTCAATTTGGTGAAATCGCGCTAAACGCGCGTGACCGCATCGCGGCGGGGTAAATCCCTCTGTTCTTGGCTCCCCGGGCTAAATGCTAAGCTTCGTCGGCCCCCGGTGTTTAGCGATCGTTTAGCCAAGGGGAGGCCATGTCACACCCTAATTAGTTTAAAATAAAAATGGCCCTTTTTACGCCTGTTTCATATGTTTGGTTTAATTGTAAGTCGCGTTGGATGACGTGTTTAGTTGAATGTTGATAATCTAAAGTGATCGTAATTTAGGAATTTAATTTTAAGTGTGGTTATTTTTTAAGGAATAAATATTCTTTGTCTGAAAGTTATAAATTTCATAATACGGTTATTTATTCATCGAGATTCATTTGTGAGGTCGTGAGTTCAAATACAGGCTTTTCCTACTTAATTTTTACTACAATTCCGCTGTCTTCGGGATGCCCGCAGAAAATAAAACAATAGATAAAAGGTCAACCAGACGTTTGATCGGTTAATCCGCCGTGGTTTTATAATCACAGGTGAAACTTAAACAATAAAGAACACTAAAAGGTCAAGGATCAATTGTCTGAGTGGTTAAGTAGGGATTTTTAAATTTTAGCCAACTCATCGGTGGAGGTAAACGTCGTGACGTGCCTGAAAATTTAAAAAACTAGGCCTTATATATCCACCAATTCATACCGAGTTCACATTGAGCATTATGGCCCCAAACACCCTCGTTATTACTTCAGATAGACTCTATCCTGCAATAGGACGTTACAATTTCTTTTATTTTTTTTAATGACGCCACATTCAATGACCCATACTAGAACACACACAAAGTTGAACACACCACCCAGACCCGGAATAACAGCCGTTTTTAATCAAATGTATGTTCGATCAGGAATCAAACCCGGGATCTTTTGCACAGCAAGTAGGATCACTTTTGCACTAGGGTAGCCGGTCGTCAAATTGATTAATATCAGTCTTTTAAACAGACGAATAATACTAAAACGCAAATTTTTGCAGTTTATAATTATCAAGAATAAGTAGATAACATTTACAAATACAATGTAATTAAAAAGTAGATAGACTTCTAAAACTACGAATAAAAGCAAAACGAAGCGCCGTCGATTCGTCCACATGTCGCTTTTAATCCACAGTAATAGAGCCAATGAGCGAAAGAGCGAAGCGTTTGATTGTGCCGCGCGGCTAAGTGATTGACTTTTCAATCTGTGTAATCGGATTATAGCGTAATAGCGCGAGTGTCACGCATTGGGCGCTTTACCCTACACATCAACGTCGACTAGCTGTTAGTTAATTGCCTGTACTGCATTTGTGCTGTTGAATTTACAGTTCATTGTAATTATTGCGTTTTAAGGTTTATTACGTAGGCAAAGTGGTCGAAACTGTAGTAATTATATTTTGTCTACAGGTTACAAAAACAGATTATATCTATTAAATATCTTTATTTTAATATTAAATATATTAAGTTTCTTTTCAACATTGATCATTAAATTTTTAATAGCCACGATACCTCATCGACTTACAAATAGAAATGTAAGAAAATACATCGGTGGTGCTATACAGGTTGTTTTCCAACTTTTCTGGAAGCCTAAATCCAAGAATTCTGTTCCCGATTCTGAGTTCACGTGAAGATTTAAGTAACAATCTTTTTTTTTTGGCAAATATTTCAACGTTTTTTGATTTTAAACAAATTATTATTACGACAAAAGTGCGAGTTGGTGAATGGTAAGTGTGGTAAAAAAGTGGTAGAAAAATATTGTTTGTTTTCATATTTAACACTCAATGTATCACATAGTACCTTGGGTAGTTCATATCTATAATATAATAAAATTTTAATAGCACCGTGTCTGTAATTGAAATATTTTTTGAAAAAAGTGATTGCTATATAAAGTACGAATGGATATAGAGTCTAAAATATTCTTTTTGGACTTCTGTATTTCTGTCTGACGGTCATCACGCAAAAACCACTGTACAGAATTTAATGAAACTTAGTATAGTTATAGCTTATGACTTGGATTATTATTGAGGGTACATTTTATCCCAATCCGTTATAGAGTTCCCACGGGAATCTCTTTAGAGTTCACGCGGACGAAGTCGCAGGCATCGCTAGTCTTATATATTTAGCTCCAGTTGGGTAGACTCTTTACAAGTACAAATAATATCACATACCTTAACCTGTGATTCAGTCATGCCCAGCGCATACGCCAGCTTCGCTCTCTCAGGGCCAGCTAGGTACTTCGTCTGCTCGAAGGTCTTCTCCAGGGCGAAGATCTGCTGTCCACTGAAAGTGGGTCTTGTGTGTTTCTTTTTGCCGTCCTTGTCCATGCCGCCGGACTGCGCCGCGCATGCGCTGAGAGCGCCATTACTCACTAGAACAAAAGGATAACATTTATTATAAGCATCACGAGTCCAAGTTTTTATAAGTATTGCAAGTAATCGTTATGCGCGGTTACTAAAATAAGTAGGTGTACTTGCTACACAAAAGGTTTATCTGTAGACAAAGATTAAACCACAACTGCAACCAGCTCTATTAGTATCCACTGCTGGGCGTGGGCTTCCATTATCCTGTTTTACAAAACGCCACGCGGGCCAAGCGGGTTGGCGAGTCCACTTTATTAGATGTGGTATAGTTCTTCACGGCTAGTGATGGCCGCTCACGGGAAGAGATTTGGACAAAGATACATTGGTGGAAATTTTTATAAGTGTTGCTCAATGTTTCACCTCATGGACATATAAATATGCACCATACCATACCATCAACCTATGTTTCTTCACTGCTGGACTAGGTTTCTCCCAAGGCTCACCACCACACCACACACGATCTTCGACTATTCTCATCCATCCACTACCGGTGAAGTTCTTCGAGCCGTCGGTCCTGACCTAAATATAGGTCCTACACTGCGCTCTTCGATACGTACTGCCTCCATAAACATGGCTTATGTACTATGCATTATTTACCTAAAAATTGCGATAAAACATACAAACATACAAATAAAACGTCCTGCTGCAGAGTGCAGTCCTTCCTTTGCAATCAGGCCTTCCTGATTCGGGTCATAGGTACGCAAACTCAGTATGGATTAGTGGATATTAGACATGTCCAATATTACTTTTAAATTCTGAGTCACGCCTGGTTTCACACAATGTTTTCCTTCACCGTCGAGCTAGTGATAAAATTAAACAATCCGCACTTAAGTAGAAATAAGTGATAGCCAGGATTCAAACTCACGAATGTTAGTTGAGAATAGATACCTTATCATGACTCTTGAGGACTGTTGAGCTGTTGTCCAACAGTTGTTAATGGGGATTGTCAGTAGAAACAATAAAATAAAATAAAATATTAAGAGGTATTTTATTGCCTACAATGTGGTTTACAAAATAATTCCCACCGCGAATGTGAAAATTGTGAAATGCTATGTAAAAAATCCACAATATTTCTGGATACTGTTTGAGTCGGAAGAGACTATGAACAAGGTGATTTCTTGTTAGGGAGATAACGTTCAGGTATACAACCTCGTGCTGGCCATATAGGCATCGCCAAAATAAAGAAAAAATACAAAGAAAATCGTCTGTTACGAAACATTGCTTCGACTGGATGTGCAGTCCAATGAAATACTATAATTTAAGAGCTATCGCGGCACCCGTAGGCGTTGGATGCCGGCACTACGTAATTCAGTGGCTCAGCAGCCTAGTATAGAACCAGGCGCCTGAGCAGTGGGGTTGCACTCCCGGAGTTCTGGTGTCAGCATCTGGATGCTGGGGAAACGGCTCAGTACTTTAAGGACTTCACTGTCGCTCCCAGACACAGTTGGCACGCGCTACTGGGTTTTGAAATCCCACAAAATCCAGGTCTAGGGATTCACACGTTCTTTCTTGTCGACACAAATGAGATTGCGCAGTTTTGATTAAAATGTATTTATTTTTTGTATTTGTTTATTTGAGACGTGATAGAATTATAAATTATTATGTATGCCATCACTTGTGTATACGAAATAAAATTTCTATCTATCTCTCTAACTTCCAAATTACTCGTATAATCGCATCTGCATAATTGATTTTAGAACAAAGACAAAAATTCTTCAATGCAAAAGAGATATATCCTCACAAAAACATTTGACGAATCAAACGTGCGCCCTCCCGTCCTGTCGACGTTCTGTCATTATTTTCATTTCATTTTTTCTCTCCCCCCTTTCCCGTCGTCTCCCCCACTCCCGCGGGAGCTTTATGTCGCCGACTGTACCGGCGGCGCTTCATCAAAACATTTACGCGATGAAATATATCGCGATGGGATGTGATGGGTTTTTTGTTTTGCTACACCGCTTTTGTTTGGTGGAATAAATTTGTTTTTAATCAATGCACGTTGATGGCTTGTGGTGACGATTTAATGGTTAAATATCTTTCAGATGTTTTCTATATATGATAAAAATGTATAAGTAACTAGGTGCAGGCGTGTAGGTAATATCCGTTTACTAATTCTAAGATACTCATTTTAAAATCCTCGTTTGACATGTTTTCATCGATATCTCGATGTTTTGTTTATATCAATGGTATAAGTGAATAGAAGTCTCCAGTATATAACAAATGCCATTCCTAATAGATTATATTTTAGTTTGATGACGGTGGTAGTCGGCTGGGTTGAAGAGAGGGCTAACCTAAAGACCGTGAGGTTGTTATAAAATATTAATCGTTAAAATAATTATTTAGAGTATTTTTTTATAAGAAAATCGTAGCGCAATGGAAACACCTCTTGAGGTAGTTCGTTCCACAGCCTACGGGTTCACGGTAAAAAATGGTTTTAGGTCCGAACAGTACGCGACACCTTCGTATCGAGGAAATGCGGATGGTCCGCACTTATGTGACGGGAGGTGCGGTCGTAGAAACCTGAGGTGGGAATTATGTTGAACCATTCTTCAGAGCATTCCTTAATGTGGAGGCGGGAGAACACACAGAGAGACTCAATGTCTCTCCGAACGCTGAAGGTTTATAAATCGCCCGTGAGAGTGGGATCGTCGACAATACGAACAGCACGTCGTTGGATGGAGTCAAATGGGTCCAATTGGTATTTCGGTGCGCTGGTCCAAAGATGTGAGCAGTACTCCACGCAGTACTCCATATGGGGCCTAACCTGAGCTTTGTAAAGCGTTAGGAGTTAGAATGTGTGATTCAAACGTGGCCTGCTTTATAGTAGTAATTTCTTCTTCTCCTAAGTGTTGTAAAAGGCGACTAAGGAATATCAAACCTTCTACCACAAGCCCTGAGGAACTACAGCACTTCTGAAGGAGTGGACTCGCTAACCCGCTTGACCAGCGTACCGTTTTAAGGCCATACATCCTACATTCACAAGACACTGTCTTGATGTGTATGACAGTGGTGTCCAGTGTTGGACGATGTAGTATATTTCGATAATGAAAATTCACTCATGGTACAAGAATAAGTAAAAAAAAAAAGATTAAATGGAATATCTCTATTCCTATAATTCATTTTTATGCATTAAAACCTTTAATAATTTTACATAACTCCCTCCATATTTCGTAACGAAACTAAATATTTATAGCCTATGTACCTACTTATATCAATAGCAAGGGGTAATGCTATTACCGCATTAATATTAATACGGCCACTATATCTTACATCCGGAGGTAACATTGTTTACGGTAAACATATGTGGGAAACGTTGTAACATAATTCATATAGATATGCAAATATCTCACTTATTCGCAACATATTTCAAAGCCATAGAAACGATTGTTATAATAATAAAATTTGCAGAAGTACAACTCTAGGTATTTTTATCACGAGGAACTTCTTTATTTTTGAAAAAGGCTAGAATTTTAGCCAAATATAAAAAAAACATCTTTTCTATTCAACTAGTTCGTAGTTCTAACTCCTTAATTTCGAATTTTAGAAAAAAATCATTAAGTCTCGATTAAGGGTCACCAACTAAATCCAAAAACGTTACATATATATATATATATATATATATATAATGTTGATTATTTTCACACTATAAGGATTGTCAAATGAAACTATTGTGTTGCTTCGGTATACAAAGAAACGACATATAATGTTTATTCTTCAATCCTTTTTACAATCTATTATTTACAATAGTCTTACTGATCTTGACCTGATTTGATTTGACAGTTCGCACGATTGTCTTCACCTCACGCCATCCCATATCCTACCCTCTTTTACCGACACTATAATATTATATATCTACCGACAGCGCGGAGCGCGGCGAAACTCAAATGAAAGAAATATATTTCCTTTACATATATATATTGTATGTGTATATGTGCTGGTATGTATACGAATTTCCCTCTGGCTTCTCTTCTGTTTCGTTGATCTTGTTGAAAGTCTAGAAAGAATGGAAAGAACAGACGGTGTGTAATTAAGTAGAATGTGTGACACGAGCAAACAGTACCTATGTTTGGTGTCATTCTGACACGAAAACATGTATGTTTGTTTGAGGTAATCTCGACATCTACTGAGTCGACATTGTTGCTTGCAATGGTCCAATGTAACAAATTAGTCAGTAACAAATACAATCGGTAACTTTTAGTTTCCAACTTTGTTACACCGAATGTATTCCCCTAAAATAACACCATAATTCAATATGAACTAAAATTGGGTACTAATAAATTTTAAACTGTCCCGTGCAGTTAATAAAATTGAGTTTAGTTAGATACATAGAGCGTGGTGGACACTAACTTTATCTTTGCGATGCATTCATTTTGTCTGTCCGTGACTACTGGCTAGGGATGTAACAAATGAATGAAAAGATCGATTTTGTTCTTGTTTCGTGATAATCGAATAATCGATATTAAATAAATCAATTTCTCAAATAGTAATAATCTATTGTGTAGTATAAATCGATTTTTAATGATTTAAAAGGCAGCTCTAAATTAGAGAATTTCTACTGTATTATGATAATAATAACCACAAATTAAATTCAAATCGGTAGTGTTATTGCATGTTGAAACTTTATAACTTAAAACATTTTAAAAATTCTAAATTTATAACTTACAAAACCCCATAAGTGGCGTTGTTCGAAAAATCGATTGAGACCTTTGAATGAAAATAAAGATAACTACTTTCAGTGATACATATTAATAAAAAAACGTTGTTTAATAATAAACGATCAAAATAAAAATTGGTTATTTTTCACATCCCTACTACGAACTACATTTTCGTCCGCAATGTACGTCGAGGCTTACTGGCTGGCATTTGTAGCAAAATGTTGCAATGTTATTTATTGTTGCTGTAAATATTGTCTGTGGATTTTCTAATTTCGTATGCGCGGAAGCGTTTTATGAAAAGCATTAGTTGTAAAAACAATGGGATGTGACTAAATTCCATTGGCGAATCAACTTTTATGTAGGCATGTGTTGCTTGTGGATAAATATCCGTATACGCGAAAAGTACGGGCCAATGAATTAAAAGACATATTTTGAAGTATATAATATCTCTTTTTGCGCGTAGTGACACTCACTGCTAGAAGCAAACCAGACACGCGCTAGTAACGTGCAAGAACTATATCTATGACCCACAAGGGATAGATAACGCAGGCTCTCCGACGCTGCGTGACCAAAGTTGGCGCTAAGCTCTGCTCGTTCAGTCTGTTCCTACTCGTGTCGCTAGCAAGTCTTTGTTACAAAACACAAAAATATCTAATTGCGTTACAATTTGTAAAAATTACTCAAAAGTGGTGAACCGAGTCAAGGGAGATGTTTCGTTTCATTGGTGAGTAGTTTCCCATCACCTACAGTTAACTCGTGACGTCAAACAATAATTTTCAAATGATTCCACGATTTACGTTGTCTATCTATGTGCATGACATGACCTAGCTAGATCATCGATATGAGAATATACTAAATAACACTTCATATGTTCATATTAAAGAAACATGTTTGGTTACTTCCAGTATGAAGCAGATTTTTAATGAAGCATTTCATTAAAATGTTAAATTTGAAACTTATGTGCTACGTAATAAGAGTGTTCCCTTTTTAAAACACATATGAATTAAACAATACGAGAGCTACTGAACATATAACACCCGTGCCTGCCCTACAGTGCTTGTATATATTCTCAAGTCGATGCCTACATTATCTCATATAGTATCTGTATTGTAAACCCACCTGTACACTATCTCTATTCTTCAACTGTATACATTTCAACTAGACAACACAACGGCCACAGTGTTCGCCCCTCGTGGAGGGAGTTTTTGCGCCATATTGCAGCGTCATGCATTATGCAGTCCACTGTCTGTTAATATCGGCCCGCGGCTGCACTTGCGCGCAACTTGGATAAATTCACGTAGCGTTTCAGATATTGCTAACCTAACTGTGATATGGTAAAGTCAGTTATAAATGAACTTGTACATACAAGCGTTTACTTATATCGTACGTCTAAATCAATTTCACCAGTCCTTTTATGGCCCACAGCTGGACACGGGCCTCCTCAAACACATTGTCTTGTGTATGAGGGATGTACGCCCATAAAACGCCACGCTGGTCAAGTGCGTTGGCGAGTTCACTCTTTTGGGAATGGAGTAGTTCCTCAGGGTCTACAATGACACATACAATGACGAACAGCACGTGTAACACCCAGACCCGAACAAACACCTGTCTTTAAACAAATGGTTGTCCAACCGGGAATTGAACCCAGGACCTTTTGCATAGCAACCGGGCCAATTGGTCGACAAATTATGTTCAAAGAAAACGTGTGTTCTTTTGTTTTTTTGACAAATATGTGTTCTTGTTGGTTTTTCTAATGTCTATTGAATTAGGTTGTGTGTTCGTATATTTAATTGAGACACTTAATTATATCTTCCAAATACTTTGTTTACGGCACTAGGAATACAAGTATAGTACGTCCACTAGGAATTGGAAACATGCCTATTGTTTGTTGGATTGCCGATAATAAAACCATTTTACCGCCGACCAGCTGCGTACTTATGCAATTTCCGCAACAAACAACCTTGATCCTGTTCACCTGCATGCAAGTTACTTCTGTGTGAGTAATATTTGCCGCACCATACGAGCAAGTTGTATCTTTATTCACAATTAGTTTTTTGGACTTAAATTTTAGTTTGACTCGTGTTATTATAACTATGGATGTCTTGTATAGTGTAAAAATGTTCAGACCGTGCGAAAGCAAAACTGGCAGTTTTTCAACAGTCGACGGAAATGAAAAGTCGGGTTTATTTTACAAACATTAAAATCCTGATTCGAGAAACATATTTTTTAATTTATATAATAACTTGGTTAAAGAAATGGGAACTAAATGTGTTTTGATAAACGTTGAAAAGTCACATTTATCGCAAGAGCATATAGATTGATTTGTCATCATAAATGATAATTTTGAACATGAAAGTGTATCTATACTAATATAATAAAGAGGTAAAATTGTGTTTGTTTGTAGGTATGTTGGGGGTAAGCTCTGGAACTACTGGACCGATTTCAAAAATTCTTTCACGAATAGGAAGCTACATTATCTGTGTCTAATATAGGCCATACATTATTATGAAATTTTGAAAAAAAAAAAAAAAATTGATAAAAACTCATAAACCGAAGCTAAGCGAGGGCGTGTCGCTAGTATAAAATTTGAAACATTTAATTATATTAGCAAGCATCAAGACTGCTAGATCCATCTAACTCGACGCAAGTTTTACCACAGTCAATTGTCATGTTTTCGAATTTTGTCATAGGCCCAGACCTTTTTCTTAAGTGGAATGTTGTCAGTTCCCAGTGGACGTACTATAGCAGAGGCGGTATGGTGCCGCTTAGCCTCTACTGTTGGGTTAGCAAAACATTCGACATTCGACAACGTATCGACACTGTGTCCCTTACACAAAATTTTAAAATTAAAATGACTTATTTAATACTAATTACTTAAACATCAGTCTGTCTTCATTCCACTGCCACGCCTTGAGCGCACGCTTAAGCATATGAACAATATATGTACTGAGTACTCAGTATTCTTTTAACAAAGCCCTCACGTGATCTTATTAGACTTCACATTTCATTACACAAGTAGGTATATTTACATTTAAAACGAGGATGAGACGATACACCCCAAAAATTCAAATTCTACCATAACACTAAAACACCAAATAACAATGACTGTGCCCGAGCATAATTACCGGAATAGGCTTCGCAAATCTGTGCACCTAAACATTAGGTATGCGACACAGTGCGTAACCGCGTAACCCCTTCGTCCCCGGGGATAGAAACATCCCCCCACTCGCCAGTAGGTACTGGATTCCCCGCATTCGCCCGCTAAAGGCATGGTTCTAGTTGACGCGGATTCTATGACAAGATTTGATCGTTTGTAGTAGAATATTGTTTTAAAAATATCTGATGAATTGGTATATGGTTTTCTTAAGGTACAGTAACAGTAAAAGCGAATTGGACAGCGGGTTTTAAAGCGAAATTCTCTGACATTTTTTTCTTGGATAATCTTTACGATATATAGCTTTAAGGAACATCTTTAGATAGATTTTAGATCAAATCTAAAGCTGTTCCTTAAAGCTAGTTAAAGTTTGTTTTTTGAAAAATTAAGATCAATCTTTCTCAATTTTAGAAGTCAATTGCATGCCACATTATTGTGATGTAAGCTACTCATAGCCTATATCAGTGCTCCACAACCTTTCTTCACTTGATTCATACTTATATTCCTTTCACAATTTTACGACCCACCTGAATTAAAATTAATAGATAATAAAAACTGCATTCTTTTTATTTTTATTCAAAATCGAAATAAATAATTATAAAATATTTCAATTAGTGCGATATTTGTGCTTGTTTCAAATGAGGACAATCAATGCACGTTTAGCTGAATAATCGAAAGGGTGATTCAGGTTCCCCGGAGGCACACCTAGCATCGTCGGTTACCGAGCGCTGGCCTATAACATAATCTACCAAACTGTGTATCAACTTAGCGATAGTTGCTTGTAAACTTTTGTACTAAAACATGTACAGTATTTACTCACCTGCTACTCGCTGTCACTGCTACCATACCTCTCCTTTCGTGTCTCAATTTGTAGGGGCCTAACGAGGAGCGAACGGCGAGGGAGGCTTTAGACGTTAACGCGTGTACATTCGAGGGTCGTTTCCTTCGCAGTGGGCGCGAGGCTTTACCTACGACTTTCAAAAATGGGGGACTGCGGTATATTATTGTATATAAGGTCCTACAGAGATAGTGTAAAATATGTTATTATGTCAATCACTACACAAAAACTACACTATCTAACTATAAATTAATACGTATTTCATGATTTTTGTATTATATTAAAAATAAATAATTGGTGATTAACTATTTATATATGCCGTGTGGGGTTGTGTCGCCATGGGTATAGTGAAAGGCAACTTAGGGATAACAATGTGTCTACCACAAGTCCTCAGGACCTACACCACCTCTAAAGGAGTGCACTCGCCAGCCCGATTGGCCAGCGTGGCGTTTCAAGGCTACACATCCGTCGTTCACAAGATAATGGACATGAGGAGGCCCATGTCCAGCAGTGGAGACAGCATGGGCTGGTAGCATTCATTGCATTTGCATTTTGAATTTGTACGCGCCCGCTTCTGTTAGTAAGTAGGCATATTTAGGTTATCAACTACGTCGTTACGTAATGTATAATCACCAATTATTAATTTTAAAGTAAAGAAAATCAAGAAATACATAGCTTTTGTGTACTGATTGACATATTAAAATATTTTATACTACATATTTTTCTACGGCCTTATATATCCATGTGGAAGTAGGTGGATATAAATAGTATATCAATCAGTTATGTTATATGTTGCCGGCTGATATAAAGGAGTTTTTATAATACAATACCAATGATTTTAAATGCAAATTAAAGAAGTTTCTTTTGATCATTGCTTTTACTCTCTTGAAGACCTAAATAGATTACCTAAACATTTTTTTAACTAAACTAAAACTAAAAAACTAATTAAGCAATAAATTGACTTTTTTACTATTTAAACTATGATGATACGAGTATATATTTCTAATACAATTTCATAGTTGTGACATTAAAAAAATTAAATAAATATTTACGACGAAAAACAGACGAAATATGGCTGTCTATAGGTAAATCGTGACAATAATTTGAATGATAAAACGCATTTCAAGGTTTGTCTAAAGAGACTATTATGGCTAATCACCAATGTTTAATCTTTATATACAGAATGAATCAGTGGAACATTATTACTCCAAGGCCGAGTCTTCAAGACAGAGCCTGTATTATCATGCAGTCCACAGGAAATGTGGAGATACATCAGGTTCATAAATATAACGTGTTTCAATGTCTGTGTGTTACACTGATTTTAACCTTTAACTTTAAAATCTACTTTGTATTTTTTGGTTTTTAGGGAACAACCAGAACAGCAGATGTATTGTGAACTTTTAAATTGCATTGTATTGTTTTATTTCGTATTGTCCACTTGTCCACATTTCATTTGTCCTTTCATTTCTTTCATTTGTCCACTGATTCCTCCGAATGGGATGCAGTATCCGAAACAGCTTGTTAATATCCACCGTGGTATTCCACTTTGCTAATCAACATGATTCGCGATAAGAAAAAACAACATAAACTTTTCAAACAAACTCATCTGCCTATTCACTACAATGAATTTTCTCGTTTACGCGCCGCATGCAATGTCATACAAACTGAAAATAAATTGTCTTATTTTTCAAATCTTGAAGAATCGATCAAATACAACTCGAGGGCCTTTTGGAATCATATTAGCGCGACTACTGATTACAATGAGATTCCTGACACTGTTCACCATAAGTCAGACACATCTAACAACCCTATAGAAATTGCAAATCTTTTTGCTTCTCATTTTAAATCGAGTTACAATTTTGATGTAAATAATCAAGCAAATGATCATGTTATCTCACCTACTGATTACAATTCTACTTTTTATATGAACTGTATGGAATTATCTCTTAGTGCTGTATTCGATGAAATTGCCAAGCTGGACATCAGGAGGGGTGCAGGGCCTGACTTAATTCCTAATATCTTTTTGGTCAACTGTATATATGCTGTGACAAAACCTTTGCATCTTCTTTTCTGTAAATCATTAGCTATGGGCATTTTTCCTGATGCCTGGAAGCTTGGCAAAGTTGTTCCCATTTACAAGAGTGGTGATAAATCAGATGTATCAAACTATAGGCCAATCTCTATTCTTAATTCTATACCGAAACTTTTTGAAAAAATGGTCACTAGTTGCGTTTATAGCAATTTCAGGAATATTATATGTGAACAACAACATGGTTTTATCGACAAAAGGTCTGCGTGCACTAACTTAGTAATTATTAAAAAACATATAACCGATGCCTTTGAGAAGTATGGACAGATCGATGCGATTTACACAGATTTCTCAAAGGCATTTGATAGTGTAAATCACGATATACTGGTCTCAAAGTTGAATAACATGGGTATTGGAAATCCGTTGTTAAGTTGGCTGAAAAGTTATTTGACTGATAGATCTCAATTTGTCGAGATAAAAAATTGTAAATCTAAAGTTATAAAAGTTCCTTCTGGAGTCCCGCAAGGCTCCCACTTGGGCCCTCTTTTGTTTAACTTTTTTATAAATGATTTACCTTCATGTTTAAAATTTTCTTCGATACTTTTATACGCTGATGATGCTAAAATTTATAAGAATATTGAAAACTCTGTTGATGCAGAACTTCTGCAAATCGACATTGATAGTGTAATGGAATGGTGCAATCTAAACTTATTGAAACTCAACGTTAAAAAATGTTCAATTATTTCATTCACAAGAAAGAAGACTGGTATAGTTTACAATTATGTTATGGGTAACGATCAATTGCAACGGGTGGAAACTGTTAAAGATCTCGGTGTCTTGCTTGATGCGAGGCTTTATTTTAATGATCATATCAAAACTATTTCTTCTAAGGCAATGCGAATGTGGGGATTTGTTTATAGAAACACGTCGGAGTTTTCGCGCGTTAGTACACTACTTTTACTATATAAGTCTCTCGTTCGCCCTTTGGTGGAATATTGCTCAATTGTCTGGTCTCCTTTTACAAACGAACAAATTAAACTCATTGAAAAACCTCAGCATAATTTTCTGCGACACGCGGCCTATCGCGATGGTCACGGAATGTCACGCGATAATCATGATTATTCTTACATTCTTAGTAAACTGGATTTGCAATCTTTGCAGGAGAGAAGAGTAATTTTTGATCTCACTTTTTTATTCAAAATTATTAACAACTTTTTAGATTGCTCTTTCCTAACATCGCACATAAATTATAGAATAAGTGCTGCTGGCACGAGGAACTCTGATGTGTTTTATGTCCCCTATAGAAGAACTGACGTTAGCAAGAATGAAACTTTGATACGACTGATGCGCAAGGCTAACGCTCTTGGTGATACTGTTAATTTTTATGGTAACGATATTGTTGAATTTTCGCGCCAACTGAGAAGTTCTGATCTTATGTTGCTTTGAGTTGTACTTTTTATTTTCCTTTCTTTAATATGTTATGTAAAAAGGGTATATCCCGTATAAATAAATAAATATGCCTAGATAGACACATCAACTTATACCCATCGATACCTTAAAACGCTAGCAATAAGTACCTACTAAAATCAAATGGTTTTGGGTACATTAGCACGTTGCTGACTATACATCTAGATGACTCCATTATACGTTCCTCTCTATTCATTACTGTTACGATATTATTTAGATACCCGTTATTTTAAAAATATTTCCGTTATTTTGAAGCTAACGGTGCTATCAGCCGGTAATGTGCCAACGCTTGTCATTCTGGACTGATGTTGGCATGTATCACGAATGTCCGTGGATTACAGTATCCATTTATCACCTAGAGAACTGTCTGCTTGTTCGCCACCTTTTTTTTATAAAAAAGAGTCAAAATCGATGTCAAACACACAAAGAAACACAAGTGGAAAAGCACAAGCTAAATATATTTCTCTAAATATTCCATTTGAAAAAACAAACTTATCAATAATTATACTTTGTGATGATTTAAAATTTAAAATTTATTGTTTTAAAACAAAAGCAAGTCCAAGACCTTGAAAGAAAAAATAAACATTTTATAAATGCGGTTGCTATTCTCTTTCCTTTCAGTTCGACTTTGAGCGACTTTAACGAGGAAGGTGGTTAACCACCTTCGTCGTTAAAACTATTTATGTGTTAAGTAAAACATATTTTCTTTAATAAAGAAGGATGAAAGCAAACTGCCCCCGCAGCATTAGATACCAAATGTAACACAGTAGTACAAACCTTACGACGGGGCATCTAAAATACAAAAGTAACATAATACATATAACTGACGCTTCCAACGAAATCACATGTGAGTTTCATATATGTACTCGTGTGTTATGTTACGACTAATTCATACGCTTGTCGACATACAACACGCCTCGCGAAATCTGCGCTCTATCATGTACAAATAAATCCTCCCCAATCCCCCTCAGAGGGAGCGAGGCGGGGGAGGAACACCGCGATATTTACCGTGGTTTCTTTACGCAGTACTACAAAAGGGGACGCCATTGAGCGCTCAACTTCGTAGATGTTGTGGCGACGTACAGTCTGCCGCAAGTATAAATGTACTTTTCAGTGCAAGGCAGAGACCTTTGGGAAAAATATAGAGCGGATTCTACGGCATACGACTCACATAATCATATACCTTCGCGACAGTTTGATAAGATTAAATACCTTATGTACACAATTACAATCAAAGATGTTGTAGACAGTGTTTGTAAAATTGGGTCGAAAACAACAAAAAAAGTTATTGTTTTAATAAAACTATTGTATTAAAAACAATATACGTACACATTTATTTATATTTATGTATTTATTTGTAAACATAGATATAATGATGGCACAAGCAAGATATGATTGTGATGATCGCAATCATTTGCGCGAATAGCAAAGCCTCATCAAATTATTTTTTATTAAAATCAATTCTCAATAAATCTCAATAAAGAGACATTTTTGGAACGAAGTTCCTTTACGCGGCTTGCGGTGGGTGTGATTCGAGAGAAAATGTAACGTCACATAAGATTTTTACCCCCTCCATACGCCTTTCTCTTTCTCGCTTTTCTCTCGCTCGGACACGGTATGGTCGCGATTCTCGCGATCGTGTCAGTTCGTCGGTATTCGGTAAATTTCGGTAGCGGGCCGATCGCTAGTTCTCTCATGCCTCGCTTTACTGCATTTTTCACTTTATCCTACTTTCACAATGTACTATTATGTACGTATTTCAGTATTTCTCCATATACATTCCTAAATCTCCGGCGGTAGGCAGCGCGTCTGGGAGCGTGCCTGCCTTTTATCATTCTAGACTTCTTTTTATCATTCGGAAGTCCATGGGTGACTATATGCTCGTCTGTCGCCTTCTTTCCATAAAAAGCATAGATGAAATGTGTTTGTTCATAAGTATTTACAAGTAAATTAAATTTTAAAAAAATCGTGTGAGGTCGCTTTAAAACCCGCTCTCAGCTTATTACCTACTGCGACCATAACCCTTTGAGTAATTTTAAAATATGATGGGCTGAGTGTACGCGCAAACACTCGACAGTTTTAATTGTAACGTGCCTTCTGGGGATTCTTTGACGAAGTTTCGAGTAAGTAGGTTAAGGGATTCTTAGTGTCGTTTGTTAAGAGCGTAGAAACAGGGGTCGTGTGTGTTATATGCATCTGGGGGATGGTTTTCTATTAAAGAGATAAACACGGTGCTAGAAATTAGTAAAATGAAAAAAATGTTTTGTATCCGTTAAAGTATAAACATATTGCATAACGTATACCTATTCAAGCAATCGGCAGTATATATATTGCCGTGTGGTGTCGTCCCGTGGGTATTGTAAAAGGCGACCAAGGAATAACAAAGTCGCTACCACAAACTGTGAGGAATTACACCACCTCTAAAATAGTGGACTCGCCAATCCGCTTGGTTAGCGTTATGAGGCCATACACAAGACAATATGCTTGAGGAGGAACATGTCCAGCAGTGGGTAATGAAAGGGCTAGTTGCATTGCATTGCATGATAATTTGTAAATTTGTATTTGTCGACGGTATTTGTATTTGTACTCATTTGTTGGAATTATGTTAACATGTCCGTTTTGTATACTGCCAAATTACTAGCGTACATTTTAGATTTTTAAACTTTATATAAACAATCAATATTTATCTACCGATTACAACAAAATGTATACATATATGAAGCTGTCACAAATATTGTGCTTACAGCGACTATATTCGTGACAGCTACATATAAATAGTCGGTAATCAATAAATTCATAGAAATATATAATAAATTCCACCAACAGAATAAAATGTCGATACCTTTATAATAAATGTCTGCTTAATAATAATAATCAATTATAATAATCTAATTTGTCAAAGTACGCCAACAATCGCCTTGATATATTGTTTATACTGACCTACAAACTAATGTACCTACCGTACTTAGAACAAATAAAAATATGAAACTGATGTACCGTACTTAGAACAAATAAAAATATGAAACTGATGTACCGTAATTAGAACAAATAAAAATATTCTATTTTATAAATTATAGCCTAGTCAAGTTTTCGTTAAGCAAAAACTTATCAGAATGATGCATCGGAAAGTCCTCGTTGTGTGTACAATAAAATATTTACATAAACGAATGCCATATGCCCTGAAGGAATTTAATAAAATCACAGATAAAATGTCATGTTACAAGCAATTGTGTGTGATAGCAAGCGATAGTGATCCGATATCGAGGCGACACATGGTGGCGACACGCGACACACCTGTCGATCGAGATACACGAGTACTTGAGTACATCATATTATTCTAACCAATATGTGTATCTGAAGGATGTTTGTTTATCACTCAATCATACTTCAACTCGATCAATAGTTCGGAATGAGAAAATGCAAATTTTAAATTCTGTTTAACTAATCAAGAAGAAAATTAATTCTTCTTTAACTAATTTAAGAAGTTTAACTAATCAGTAAGAAATGTGTTCAACTAGTTCAACTGTTTAAACAGAACAACTTCAATTGAACTACTGCGATAAAAGTCAGTTGAGTAATTGAACTAATGGGAATGTAGAAATAAATAAATTTATTATTTTATTACGTAATTTATTTTATTTTTGTCTTACATGAAACAAAATCTCTCAACACATGCCTATTAACATTTCAACAAATGGCAAGTAATTGCTTGTATTATATTCGTACTACACTTTTAAAGACACTTTAATTACTAATTAATGAGAATAATTACTCATTAATGAGAATAATTATTAATTAATGAGAATAATTATTAATTAATGAGAATAATTATTAATTATTGAGAATAATTATTAATTACTGAGAATAATTACTAAGTAATGAGAATAATTATTAAGTAATGAGAATTTATTATGGTTTACATTGTTCTTTGTTTTTTTAACTATGTTCCAACCCATTCAGTCTTGTGTAGTATTTATATGTTAGATCTAAGTAACAGACGATTATATTGTAATATATTGTTTTGGTAAGTGTCACTCGAGGTGTTAAGTACTGTAAAAAATTAAAGTTCTAATTTTTGACAATTTTTAATTCAGAAAATTTTTAATCTACAATATGGGGCGTGTAAATCTGTAAATCGGCCTGTTACAATTTTATTATATGTATATACATATAATAAAATTGTAACAGGCCGATGTCTGTACATTATAGATATTGAAAAAAAACTAATATAGGGGTGTCTTTATTAGAGCAACAGAAGCCAAAACAACAGTTTTTAGAAATTTTGTCTGTCTGTCTGTATGTTTGTACACGCATCACGCAAAAACTACTGCATGGAATTGAATGCAGTTTTCGCCGATGTATTGCTAGAGGTCTAACTTAAAATATAGGCTCCATTTTACCGCAGGAAAATATCTTATTCCGATTGTTTTAAATTTAATAAACCGAAGCGAAGTGAGGGCGGGTCGCTAGTTTGAAATAATTTTGAAGGTTATGGTCGATTTTAACGGTAATGATTGCCACGCCACGCGCCATCTCTCTTACTATTGAGAGTAGTGTTTTCCGTAATACGTCACAAGCCTAATATAAACGAGCGCGTTTTATAGACTTTATTATACGTAATTAAAAAATATGGGTACATCGTTATATTCAACTTGCGCGTCATACTGTCTGTCTTTTTTTGCGCGCACATCTGTCGGCCTTTATAACGCACTAATAACTTCTCTAGCGCTTTTTATCTCGTCCCTTCTATAGTTTACATTTTGTTATGACTACAGGCGTTATTAGTCAATAAATGGATGAAACAGGATCATTAGAAGTACTTTTATATATTAAAACCGTGCTAATGATATTCAGAAATGAATGAATAAAAACTATTTATTTCATTACTGTTACAATTAAACAGAACATATACAGAAGCTAAAGGCTGTCTTTTCGTTAAAAGCGATCTCTTCTAGGTAACCAATCTCTGGGCCGCATCTCTTTATTTTTTTATGTAAGAAGGCGGCAGACGAGCATACAGTCCACCTGATGGTAAGTGGATACTGTAGCCCATAGACATCCGCGATACATGCCAATATTAGTCCAAAATGACAAACGTTGGCAAGCCCCCGGATGTGCTGCCTACCTTTGGAGATATAGGAATGGATTTGGAGATAGGGTTGGGAAAATGAACAGGGATAGGATGGGAATGGGCTCTGGCACATCTCACTCACTACCGAATCACCTACGTACATTAAGGAAATAAGATAAAGTGGAAAATGCAGTATATTTCAAGGTAGTTTTCTGTGAGAGAGAGGTAACGTGGCCAGTCGAGCGCGCCCAGCAGCTGTTGGATTGCAGTGTGCACTCTCTCCCTCAAATCTAACATCTAGAATAGCTCCACTCCATCTCTCCTCGTGGGTGTCGAAAAAGGCGATTAAGGGATATCACAGCAGCTATCATAAGACCTAAGAACTATACGCGCCAACTCGCTTAACCGACTTGAAGTTTTAGACCATACATTCCTTATTGACAGGACAATGTGCATGAAGAGACTTATATCCAACAGTGGATGTTAAAATTTCCGGTTACTGTATACATACATTACAGTATACCTTACCCTGCCTACAACGCGCGACTGTTTTCGACTATGGACGCGACCTCTATTTTCCTATTTCCTATGAGTATCCAGTGAGACTCCCTGATAACATTGGAGTGTATCATTTATTTCATTAAAACATTTATCGCGACATTCGGAAACGAGGGATTTAGATACAAGATAAATTTGACTGCAGCTCATACAAACATACTGATAATTCTGTTATAGGGACAAATTAAATTGGATGCATTTAATTTTTTTTAAAAACAAATTATTTATTAGTCTTATAACTTACGGAGACAGGTTTATGCAATACAAGCTAACGAACAAGAAAATCATGACGAGGTACGAACTAAACGTACCATTATCGTGTTTATGTTATAATTGCAAAAGTTCAATACGCAATGCATACTGCCTAGATACTGCCTAGATACTGCCTAGATACTGCTTAGATACTGCCTTTATAAGAAAACCAGTGACCCGCCCTCGCTTCGCTTCGGTTTATAAGTTTTTTATTTCAAAACTTTTAAATAAAATATAGCCTATATTAGACACGGATAATGTAGCTTCATATTTGTGAAAGAATTTTTGAAATCGGTTCAGTAGTTCCAGAGATTACCCCCAACGTACCTACAAACACACAATTTTATCTCTTTATTATATTAATATAGATATGTTATTAAACAACACCTCTGAATAATGAAATATTTGAGAATGACACCTGATTACAAAAATTGCAATTAATTGGGGAATATTTAGAATTTTAATAATAACATTGTTTTATGTAAAGGAGGCGGTATACAAGCATATAGTCCAACTGGAGGTAAGTGGATACGTCACATGCCAACATCAGTCCAGAATGACATTGGCAAGCATCCAGATGCGCTGCCTACATTTAAAGTTGTTTGAAGAATGGATTTGAGAAATGGTTACGAAAACCAATTCGACGGGATGGTAATAGGCTCTGAGACATCTCACTAACTACCGCAACAAATATATATGGGGAATAAGATAAAATGGTAAACGTAGTAGGTACATTTTACTGTGGAATGAACTGCCTCTGGAAGTGTTTCCACGCTACGATATGAAGTTCTTAAAGATGGCTGAAAATAGTATTCTGCAAGGTCGTTGACGTACCCGCATACCTCCTGTTAGCCATGGGCTACCGTGCCATGGTAGGTCTGGGCAGCGGTAGCTACTTACCATCACGGGGAGCACTTGCTCGTCCACCTCCTTTCATAAAAACAAAAGTCTTCTCTGAGAGGCATGTAAAGTTAGCCAGTCAAGTATGCCCGGCAGCTGTGGGATTTAAACGTGCACCCCCCCCCCCACCCCTTCCACGAGTAACACTAGATAAATGACACCTTTTCTCGCAATAGTTTCTGAATAAATAATTTTAAAAAGCGTTATCATTTAACTGAAAAATAACATCGTTATATTGACCGGGGAAAACAAGCGTCACGTCGTTGGAAAACAAAGATGGGGCGCGGGGCGCGGGGCGGGGACGCGACCGACGCGAAAATGCCGGGGCTTTTGTGTGAAATTATAGCGCAGTACATGAGGTCACAGTAGTAGAATTCGTGGACACTTAAAATCGAGGTTATCGGTGCTGGTAAAATGGACGAGGGCTCGCGACCAGCGAGGTGTTTTGTGCTCTCGGAAGGGAAAATAGGTAGAGGTAGTGGAGAAATGGCAAAAGAGGTATGATGGGCACAATCAAAAATATAAGAAGATTTTGTAAAGTACAAGCTCTAGATTTGGTTAGTAACGCAAAAGTTGAAATTAGATTGTAGAAAGTGTAGAAAGAACGCAAAGTGTAGAAAGTAGAATCGATTCTAGCAGTTTCTATATATAATGTTTTTTCTTATAGTTTATTGTTCGTTTCTAGTATATTACGTCATAGGAGTCAATTACCTCAGCAAGAAGAATTTCGGTTATAGACATGAGGTCAACCAAGAGATTATTGAGCCTTCATATGATGGTTCAGTAAAGTGGTCGGTGATCGACGATTTCATACCAATCTCTTTGATGCCAGTCTTGGCTGATCTTATGTCAATAACCGAAATTCTACTTGCTCGTGGCGCGCGCTTTAGAAAATATTTAATACTATGTCTTAAATTAACAAATTTATTATTATTATAATTATTATTGTGTTTCTGTGTTTATTAATTATCCATTATTCTACGCGCAGTTACACTCTAAGCACGTTGTCTTCGCCGCATGACCTGTACTGAGTAGGTACTAAGCGCTACGAACGTTTAGATAGAAAATAAAAAATGTACATGTTTGTAACTTTGATTATTGTTTGATTTATTGCCTAAAATAATTTTGATTTAACCTAGAATGGTGTTGTATATTATAAATTATAAATATACTACAAAAGTGTTTCAGGTTTACGTTATTTCAGTGACACATTATATATCTATTTGTGTAATTATACCAATGCATAAATTATTTAATTATATACTACTCATAAGTCTACCGTGGGATGGAGTTGAGCTACTGTATTTCTTTTCACTGGGACCTTCCGGAATTATGTTGTGCTTCATTTAATTTCATTACGCCGGAGATTGTTCGGCTTTATGTCGACCGAAGTATAATTGGTGCCGAGTAATTGTTGCTAAATTGTAATTGACTTTCCCGTTTCATATTTTAACTATTAAACTTCCAATAAGTATAAAACAAAGACAAAAGACAATCCAAGAATACAGGGAATTTGGGAGCACGCTGCAATTCCACAGCTGCTGAACGCATTCGACTGGCTAAGTTACCCCGTACTCACAGAAGTTGTATTGTATCAGCCTATAACGTCCCCTAGTCAGTCACTAGGGTGGTTTCGGTCTCTTACTCACAGAAACCTAGAAAACAGAAACAGAAAACTAAAATGTATTTCTCACTTTAATGTACTCAATATTTTTAGTGTAGCAGCTCCCTAATAGGTCAAGAATAAAGTAAGTAACCCTGGTAATAATTAGGTCGTAATTATAAATTTTTCCTTTCTTATTTTATTAAATTTAAATTTAATAGTCTTGACATCATTTTCAATTTACATATTCTGTTAAAATATAAAATCTTGCGTAGGTGTCATATTAAAATTGTATCAGTGAGTGCAGTATCTGTACCAGGTTCCTGTTGTAAATTGTATCAGTGAGTGCAGTATCTGTACCAGGTTCCTGTTGTAAATTGTATCGGTGAGTGCAGTATCTGTACCAGGTTCCTGTTGTAAATTGTATCAGTGAGTGCAGTATCTGTACCAGGTTCCTGTTGTAAATTGTATCAGTGAGTGCAGTATCTGTACCAGGTTCCTGTTGTAAATTGTATCGGTGAGTGCAGTATCTGTACCAGGTTCCTGTTGTAAATTGTATCAGTGAGTGCAGTATCTGTACCAGGTTCCTGTTGTAAATTGTATCAGTGAGTGCAGTATCTGTACCAGGTTCCTGTTGTAAATTGTATCAGTGAGTGCAGTATCTGTACTAGGTACCTGTTGTAAATTGTATCAGTGAGTGCAGTATCTGTACCAGGTACCTGTTGTAAATTGTATCAGTGAGTGCAGTATCTGTACCAGGTACCTGTTGTAAATTGTATCAGTGAGTGCAGTATCTGTACCAGGTTCCTGTTGTAAATTGTATCAGTGAGTGCAGTATCTGTACCAGGTTCCTGTTGTAAATTGTATCAGTGAGTGCAGTATCTGTACCAGGTTCCTGTTGTAAATTGTATCAGTGAGTGCAGTATCTGTACCAGGTTCCTGTTGTAAATTGTATCAGTGAGTGCAGTATCTGTACCAGGTTCCTGTTGTGAATTGTATCAGTGAGTGCAGTATCTGTACCAGGTACCTGTTGTAAATTGTATCAGTGAGTGCAGTATCTGTACCAGGTACCTGTTGTAAATTGTATCAGTGAGTGCAGTATCTGTACCAGGTACCTGTTGTAAATTGTATCAGTGAGTGCAGTATCTGTACCAGGTTCCTGTTGTAAATTGTATCAGTGAGTGCAGTATCTGTACCAGGTTCCTGTTGTAAATTGTATCAGTGAGTGCAGTATCTGTACCAGGTTCCTGTTGTAAATTGTATCAGTGAGTGCAGTATCTGTACCAGGTTCCTGTTGTAAATTGTATCAGTGAGTGCAGTATCTGTACCAGGTTCCTGTTGTAAATTGTATCAGTGAGTGCAGTATCTGTACCAGGTTCCTGTTGTAAATTGTATCAGTGAGTGCAGTATCTGTACCAGGTTCCTGTTGTAAATTGTATCAGTGAGTGCAGTATCTGTACCAGGTACCTGTTGTAAATTGTATCAGTGAGTGCAGTATCTGTACCAGGTACCTGTTGTAAATTGTATCAGTGAGTGCAGTATCTGTACCAGGTACCTGTTGTAAATTGTATCAGTGAGTGCAGTATCTGTACCAGGTACCTGTTGTAAATTGTATCACTGAGTGCAGTATCTGTACCAGGTACCTGTTGTAAATTGTATCAGTGAGTGCAGTATCTGTACCAGGTTCCTGTTGTAAATTGTATCAGTGAGTGCAGTATCTGTACCAGGTTCCTGTTGTAAATTGTATCAGTGAGTGCAGTATCTGTACCAGGTACCTGTTGTAAATTGTATCAGTGAGTGCAGTATCTGTACCAGGTTCCTGTTGTAAATTGTATCAGTGAGTGCAGTATCTGTACCAGGTACCTGTTGTAAATTGTATCAGTGAGTGCAGTATCTGTACCAGGTTCCTGTTGTAAATTGTATCAGTGAGTGCAGTATCTGTACCAGGTTCCTGTTGTAAATTGTATCAGTGAGTGCAGTATCTGTACCAGGTACCTGTTGTAAATTGTATCAGTGAGTGCAGTATCTCTACCAGGTACCTGTTGTCCATCTGTTCACTTGATGCAATGTTAAGTAAGTCTATTTATTATTGTAATATTATTGTAATCATATTTTTGGTGTACCATAAATAAATATTTGATTATAAATCATTAATTAATCAACAAAAGGGATTTCGTACATAAAAGCTTATTTTTCCTGAACAAAGGCAACCCCCTGTATATGAGATGGCGCGAAACAATGTTCTACACTGCTGTCAAGTACCGCGGATGTTCATGTTCACTTGCCATCAAGCGGAGTGGTCATTTGTGTGTCACCTTTTTCTATAAAAAACGAATAAAACTAAAAAAAAATGTAATAATAGAAATCACAGTACGACATGACAAATATATTTCAATTGGCATAACAATAGAACTATGTGACATAAGTTTACAAGATTACAATAAACTCGTACATATTGCCAGTTGCATTCCTTCAACAAAAACTATACACGGTCACCATATTGCAGGTATTGCAGGTATTGCAGGTATTCAAACCCACAGGCCAAAATGTATGTCACACGAGGCAGTTGGCGCAAAATTTCATTTTTTCACCGCACAATTCAAAACTGCATTCGGCAAGCTGGAATTTTAATTCCGGGAACATATGCGCTGCAGAACCACCACAGGGGGGAGGCAATCATACAGCTTGGGGAGAAAGGGGGAGGGTAATTAAAAAAATATGTCCCACTTCATTCCCCGGCCAGTGCGACCGCACGTTAAAACCCGCCCGTTCTAATTAATAATATCGCAGTGTTCGGACGAAATTGTTTTGGGATTCTAATAATTGTGTAGTGTTTTTGGATGTTATTAATTTTATTTACGATTTGGGATTTAATTTTGTTGCAAGTTTAAATTGATAGGTGAAAGTTCGGAGGTGTTACATAAAAACAGAACTTTCGTTATTAAACATCAAAATATAGGTTGAAATAGCACGAGTCAAGTCGAATTCATATCATAGTATTCCGTAGTTTTATTTTATTCAAAAATCAATAATTAATTTTATTCTAAAGTTTACAAAGGTTTCTTTTATTTTTTAGTATCTGTAATTCCTAAGCTTGTGACCCCATGGAATTTTTCGACAAAATGAAACCTTATAAGTAAAAAAGAATTTTAAAAATCAATTATATTAATAGTTATAATTAAACTAACCCCTAAATATAAGTCTATTCAAATCTAAAAAAACGTCACCTTGCAGAAAAGCGTTTAGAAAAAGGTGTTTAGAATTTGTAAAGCTTTTCAAGTCCTATCCAAAGACGTCCAAATTATTTCGGGGGATTTTTTGAAAATTTGAAACCAACATAATTTTCAATATACTTAACCAATTTACTCCATCTTTGAACTTATTGGAATTATAGACCCAGTCTATTGTTCCACCAAGTATAATTTTAATTTGTTAAAAAATTCACCCTGCAATTGATCAACATATTTCTTTATATCTAGATTTGAAAATCGACAGATTTGAAATTCAGGTTACAAGAGGGCCAAACCACGATCAAATATTAGTACAGACATGTAAAACAAATGTCACATCCACGGTTGAGTAAATATTTTAATATCGTAGCGCGCCGCGACACCTTATTAACTGATACCACGATAACATAACACCACCATCTGATAGTGGATCAACTAATAACGTGTGATCAGTGATCAATGTGGAAAATTGATGGTAATATGATAGGACACGGTAAAGTGGAGCGATGAGGCAATTAATTTCATTTTTAGGGTTCCGTGCCACTCACGGAATCAATTTTCGCGGTTTTCACTCATATTTAATACAACTTTTTGTAATACTACCTACTTTTGTTATATTTATACTTTTTATTTAAATCAATAATACTTGTAACCCTATTAACATAATAATTAAGTTTAATGTTGAATTTGTTCCCATTTTTTTTAATATATCAATGACAATACATTTATGTGTGCAGGCGCTGCACATTCGTAACATTATTACTAACACTAGGGTAAGATTTATTGTTACTAACACATAAAATGGACATTTTATCTGAAAATAAAATAAAATAAACCTGCCAATAATGTCAATGTCCAGTGCCATCGAAGTTAGTTAGTAAGTTTACTGGGGATAGAAGAGGACTCCTTAGAAGCGCAACGAAAAATAGTCCTATGGTTTTATTTGATTATCACAAACATTAGAACCAAAACGACTTTGAAGTTTAATAAACTATCACTATTAAAACACAAAATGTACAATTTTTACAATTAATTTAACAAAACGGTGAATTTCTATTTTCAAAATTAACAACCTCAGTTCCGACATTATTAAATTAACCCCCTTGGTTCCGATATTATTAAATTAACAGCCTTAGTTCCGACATTATTAAATTAACCCCCTTGGTTCCGATATTATTAAATTAACAGCCTTTGTTCCGACAATATTAAATTAACAACCTTAGTTCCGACATTATTAAATTAACCCCCTTGGTTCCGATATTATTAAATTAACAGCCTTTGTTCCGACAATATTAAATTAACAACCTTTGTTCCGACATTATTAAATTAATAACCTTTGTTCCGACATTATTAAATTGACCACCTTTTTCCGATATTATTAAATTAACAATCTTTGTTCCGACATTATTAAACTAGCAACCTATTTTCCGTCATTATTAAATTCAGATTTTTTTTTCTCACAAACCTTAACTCACTTGCACCGGACCGATTTACATAGATGTAGGTACCTTATAGTAGCGATTTGTGAATGAACAGCGTTCCCATCCGTAGGTACTAGCGTATAGTGAGCTACAGACAGAGTAATAAAGTCAGAGACTTCATTAGTCTTTTTTACCTTTTAAGTTCAATTATATTATAACTATAGTTTTAGAAAAATATTTTCTATTTAACAATGTATACGGAGAAGAGGTAAAGAGATTGAATTGTGAGGAATAGAAAGTGTTATCAAAATAATATACATAGATATGTATTATGGTTAATTCGCTATAATCTCACCGAGGATAACACAATCGACGTTATTAAACCCCATAATGTTATTACAGAGATATACACTATCTTGACACTCGACTACAAGCGTCACAGCGTAATTACTTTCACCTATAATACGTGTTCGGATATTAAAAAACAATATACATATATACATCTTCACACACATAGAATAAAATTAACTTAATTGAAAGAAAAAAACTTTACTTTTTTACAGAGTATAAAATAATTATCGATAGATAGATAAAATTATTTATAGCATGCCAATACTAAAGAAAATATTGTTGTAACAGACATTATAAACACATGAAATGCACAATCTCTGCCACACAACCTTTGCGTAGAGAGTATATAAATATTTCAATCACAGATAGATAGTGTAAGGTATACATAATTACATATGCTTCATATACCCATACAAAACATGCATAAAGCGGTCAAATCAAGTATGAGCAATAAGATAGAATAAGGAAAAAGAAACAATATAAGCGATGAGAAGATTGACATATAATAACCTTACTAATAAAATCGGAACAACGCTTGTGTTTGTACATTTAATATTTTTTGAAAAAAGTCGTTGTTATATTATATGAATAATACAGAACCCTAAATTTTTTTTGGATTTTTTTGTCTGCGCATAACGCAAATACCACTAAAGCGCGCGCCACGAGTAGGACGAATTCCGGTCATTGACATGAGGTCAGCCAAAACTGGTAAGTAAAGAGATTTGTATGAAATCGTCGATCACTGACCACTTCATTGGACCCCTCATATTATTGAACCTTAATATGCGGGGTCCTATCACCGAAATGTGATGTGTCAATGATATTAAATCTTCCCGCTAGTGGCGCGCGCTTTAGACGGATTTTAATTATACTTGGCATGGTTAGAACCTATGGCCGGGTTAACATGTATCCCGATAAATTATAAAGTTCTCACGGAAATCGGGCTAACCACACATACTTTAACTCCAATGCGCATGAAGTCGCACACACGGCTAGAAAAGAAATATGTTAATGCACAAACAATTCGCACCGTCCTCGCGTGGTGGATTACGGCTCAAAACCCCCAGTAATTTACTAGTGGTCTGCGCCCTGCGGCGGGACGATATAAGCTGATACAAGCACAAGTACACGGAGTACACCACACACGCGCCTTTTATTTAATTTAAAGGTAATTTAATATTTGTATCCATTAACTTTAGAGCTCTGAATTGCGATGCGAAAATGAGCGCAAAGCGCTAGAGCGATACTCATAAACCCTGCAAACCTTAACCTTAACAGTTTTAGACTCAAGCGTTTAACTTCATGCTGCTTTTTTTATATAAAAAAAAACACCAAACGTTGAAAATTAGAACTATAAGGCTTAAAACTATTTAACCCTCTAGACTTAAGGGTTGATTAGCGTTCACTCAGCGCTTGAGCGTTAAGCTCTCAGCGCTCATTTTTTCGGGTGACTGTACATACCATTAGGAGGTCTGCTCGCTTGACACTTTTTATAAGAAAAGTTGTACATTTTATGAGTGTTTAATTCCAAAATGTGTATCTAGTTCATGTTTCCAACATTTAATGCTCGTAAACCCTCGAAGGGTGGAGCCTAAAATGGTTAACGTTAAGGTTCGTTAACGCTGAATTAGCGCTCGAGCGCTCAGTGTTAAAAGCCTGCGTGTACCTACATCCGCGATAACTACACGCTGAAATGCCGACATTGGCAAGATGTGTTTCAAATTGTTTTCACTTTAATTACGATAAAAACTTGACAGTATTGCCATATATGAAAAGAAAAAAAATCTTACAGCAATTACAAATAAAATGCGACGAAAATTTATTATCTTTTCAAGAATAACCCGAATAACATTCCAAATTTCTTGTATCGTTGTAACTACGCTGTAACCATCTTGTAACCATTTATAGTACGGCGCAAGTACGTGTAACGGCCGTAAACGTGCCGCAAGCGACCGTAACCGCCATAACTCTGGCATGCCGACGGTACACTTCCGCCGGAAGTGAGACCGGGCGGGGCTTGGGGTTGTATGTTATGTAATTGTAATGTAGAGTGGGTTGATTACATTTATTTTTGGATACAATATTGGAAATCATGTATTCAAATGTACTTTTAATGACACACAAAATTAAAATAATGTAATTACAAGGAAATGGGTACATGAAAATCTTTTATATGACTTAAATTGTTGTCGTAACTTAAATACTAATCCGACCTTTCCTTACATATGCTATTATACTTAATAGGTACTTAAAATACTTCATCACTTTATAACCTGTTTGAAATTATTATTTTTAGAAAAATAAAAGTGATTTGAAGCAATATTTACAAGGCTTTTACGAGCAAAGTGGAATAGACGTAGGTAGGTACCTAAGTCGGTATCTAGGTACCTTGAATAAGTATTTAAAATGTACAGGTCCACAAGCGACAAATATGTACCTATACCTAATGTATTTTTGTTATTATTATCGATTAATACAGTTTATTAATAGTATATTGTTTTAATAATCAACTAAAACATTCCTACTCATATAGCTTTCAATAAGTAGGTTTAAATCATTATGAAAATAAACGAGTAAAATTAAAATCACTTGATTAGCGCGTTGATGTCTTTTCTATATACAGAAGAAATTATATTAACCCTTAACAAATTGCCTTATGTATCAAATTTTCTATTAAATAATTTTAAAATACCTATGCTCACTTAACACGAGAAGTAAAATAAATCACTTGTTCTAAAATTGGAGATTAAAAAATTTTACTTTTCAATCTCTCTTTTGTCTAATTTATGTTTTTTTTTATTTCTTTACGATGGTGTTAACGGGTTTATTTTTTCTTCAAATGTATTAATTAATTCCTAAATACTTATACCTACAGCTATACATTTGAAATAAGAAGTATGTATAGGTACCTATCATACATATAGGTATTGTTGATTTAACGAATTGCTTTTTCTTTTAATTATTGAACAACGAACAGCAAATAAATTCAAATACTTTTATTCAAAACTACCTGATCCGACAGACGTTGTCGTGTCCAAATTTCAATAATACAATAATTTTAATAAGTTCATACAAAAATCCCATTTCCCGAATTTTCCAATTTTCCGGTCAACTTTTCCAATTTTTATTTACCTAAAAACTTTATTTGGACTAATACGAACATTTAAAAAAAATGGCCAAATCGGTCCAGCCGTTCTCAAGTTATGCGCTTACCAACGAACAACACTTAATTTTTATCTATTTAAAACTACATATAGCTGTTATAATTATATGAAATATCTGCCGCAATGTCAAAATTAATGCAATTAAATGCGCCACTAAGGTATTCTAGATATTCTAAATTTAAATCTTATTAGGTACTCACTGGATTGGAGCCGGTCCCTCCACGCCATGGGATTGGACACTAATCCTTGAAAGCCCGGCCAGTAAAGAGGCTTGTGTTGTAGATAATGTGCCATTCCTGCTGCAGCAGCTGCCAATGATAACCTCGGAGCCAACAGACCAGCACCAACATTGGATCCCACGACTGGCCTGGATAATATGTGGTCTATCCCATGTGGGTTAGGAGCCGGCGGTGGAGCCTCCGCCAAGGAACTCAATGCTGCCAACGGAGCTCCGAAGCCATTCTCAAGAGCACTTCTCGAAAGAGGCGGCGATCCACGTAGTTCTGACATGATTACAGTCCACTAAAAGTCACTGGCCGAATTTAAGATTCGAATATTAAAATTTTAAATCATCATAGTCCTTCGAACACCAATTGTCAATATTGGAACACCAATAGGTCTTTTACACAGTCATTGCAAACAACATATTCGAAATTCGAATTCAAAGTATCTCAAAACGCAAGTATCCGCGCGCGCGACCCGACACCAAATGAAAAGCTCCAAAGCTCGGCGCAAACAAAAAAAAGCGAATAGAGAATACCGCCCAGTCAATCTAAACCTTATATCGCTGACGCCGCCCCTTCACAGCCACGACGTCAGAAATACACCCATCCCTTTTCACCAGCCGTGTGTGTAAGGAAGACGGGAGACGTGTGGTGTTAACACGAGAGCGTAGATTTAACGAATCGGTATTTAATGGCGCTTCTTGTCTCTTTATAATTAAGTCGGGTGCAGTTTTTGCGGTCCCCTCTCGCGCGCCGCGCGACCCCCTCTCTCGCCCTCCGCCAAATACTATTGTGTCCCAAATAATAAGTGTAAACTTGAAATGGGACGGTGAATGGGACAGTTTATTTTATGGCCCGTTCATAATGCCACCGGAAGGATCTACAGTCATTTGTCGTTAGATAATTTATGTGACAAATATTTTATTAATTGACAGTGGTGTGTGAATAGCACTCGATTTGCGAGGAAATAAAACACCCAGGGAATTAACTTGGTCGACATCTGCTCCGCGACCCTGCGATATTGTTGTTAATGGTTGCCTTTATGGCGTTTAAATCATTGGGTTAATTGCTCACTTTTCTACCTACAATACACTTAATACTCGTAACCTAAGTACGAGGCATTATATTATTTATTTCCCATCCCACCCCATCCTCCCCAAAGAGGATTGAGAGGCGTAATAGAATAAGAAGTTCCATGTTCTGTTATATTTTGTAACACTAATCCTTCCCAGGGCCCGTTCTAAATGTATTCCCAAATCTCCAGAGGTAGGCAACGCATCCACGGGGTCATGCTAACGTTTGTCCTTTTGGACTAATGTTTGGAATAATGCATGTATCGCGGATGTCTATGGGCTGCAGTATCCATTTACCATCAGGTAGGCTGTATAGGCTGCAGGACCGTCAGACACTTTGTTATCATAAAAAATAATAATATGTCTACCGTTTAAAAATAATATACAATGAACATTTTTAATGAAAATATATTAATAGACTTATTTATTTATTTACGTTTGAATTTTCATTTATTTAATAAAAAGATATAATTTAATATTATAATCTACTTTTTATTGTAAGTTAATCTACTTAGGTACGTCTTTACTTTGTTCAGTACTTACTTTGTTTATTTTTCTTACCATTTCCTACATTATGTGTATGTATCTGTGTATTGTATTCATCTTAAGTATATGTATATAAATTATTATTATTATTAAGTTATATTATGTTGATATGATATTATGTAAAATTGCAGCATCTACCTATTTTTGATATTGTTATCTGTTTTCTCCCTACCACCCAACGGTTGTCTGGGAGAGATCGCTTTGGCGATGAGGCCGCCTGTTGTACATTTCGTGTTACTTACTTAAAATGTCATTTTGCAACACGTGTTAGTGTACAATAAAGAGTTTATCTATCTATAATTAGAATTATACGTAGATACATAAAGGGTGTAACGAATATATTATTTATTATTCATCATTGAACCTATCATGATTTTGAATTTTAACGAAAAAAATTACAAGGAAAACTGTGATTACAACAAATGTGACTTACATCATGAATAACATGAAAACCTATACCTGTAATTTGTATAAATTAATTCATTAAGACCGTGTTCAAATATAGGTAAAGAGTGAACAGCTTACTGTGAGCAGACAAACCGAGAGCCATTTCGCAGTCTCGATGAGTTCTGTGCGCGCGTAGCGCTTTACTGGGTGACCGATGAAGGAACGCTAACAACATACGCTCTTCGCCCGAGCGGCTAATTTAACTAAGTAAGCGTTCAATGTTAGCTAAAGCAAGCAAGTTAGTTAGCTAAGCAAAATGTGTATGAAATCACTATTTTCTTATTCATTTATTATTTGGAGAACACCAGCGAACTATTAGCTTAATATGAACACGGGTTGAGATTTATTTTAGAAAACTGATTACAATTTCATTTTTTTATTTAATATTTTGTATTTGTGCGATAAAATATTAAAATTTCATAAAAGGTTATCAGTCTATGTAGGCTTAAATCCATTTTACTTTATCAGGATATCATCAAAAAACAACCTTTAAATAGCCAATTAAAAATTACGACAGCATCCGGTTTAACCATACATACAAAAGTACAAAAAGAACCCCTAATCGGACCCCGTCTTATATCAAAGTACGCCACAATACATTCAATATATATTTTAACCCGTTTAACCCTTTAATAGCGGGCATTAACTAAAATTAAAAAGCCCTTCCCCTAACATGGGGTAATAAATAAATATAAGAATAAACAAATTACGATACAATTTATACCTATACAGTAAAAATAATTTACAACGATTTGAAAACATTACTTAGGAATA
Source organism: Sesia bembeciformis (assembly GCA_943735995.1). Classification (NCBI taxonomy): domain Eukaryota; kingdom Metazoa; phylum Arthropoda; class Insecta; order Lepidoptera; family Sesiidae; genus Sesia; species Sesia bembeciformis. Next base: position 13,649,627 of record OX031044.1, read on the forward strand.
TTAGAGAAAGATACGTTTGTTATTTTGAAAGATCACAAAGTATCACAGAAGACTACCTTGAAATGTACTGCATTTTCCATTTTATCGTATTTCCCCAATGTACGTACGTGTTTCGGTAGTGAGTGAGATGTGCCAGAGCCCATTCCAATCCCATCCTATCCCTCCCCATTTTCTCAACCCTTTCTCCAAATCCATTCCTATATCTCCAAAGGTAGGCGCGCATCCGGGGGCGTGCCAACGTTTGTCATTTTGGACTAATGTTGGCATGTATCGCGGATGTCTATGGGCGACGGTATCCACTCACCACCAGGTGGACTGTATGCTCGTCTGCCGCCTTCGTCCATAAATAAAATGTATAAAACTTTCTGACATTGAATATAACATTCCACTACAGTGCAGAAGCTTCTCATTGTAGGGGGTTTCGTACCATCCATCGCGTGACGGAGCCTATTCCCATCTCATCCTATCCTATCCCTCCCCATTTTGCCAACCCTTTCTCAAGATCCTTTCCTAAATTTTCAAAGGTTCGCAGCGCATTCACGCGCGTGCCACCATTTGTTATTGTGGACTGATGTTGGCGTGTATCGCGTAAGTCCATGAGCGATAATATTCACATATTATATATACTTATATTATATTTCACTTATTATATTATACTACCAGGTGGGCCATCTGCTCAACTGCCACCTTCTTTCTATAAAAACAAAGTTAAAAATCCGGTTGAGTAAAAACCAGGATATGGACTAAGGTGTGAGATCCTAAATTCAAACTTAGGATCTCACAAATAGAAGTGGATAATAGATACCCTCAGTCTAACCCGGGTCTTCAATTGATTGAGTTATTCAGAACATTTCGTCTTATCTATGTAAAAAGTATGTACTAATTTTTTTATGGTGAAGGTGGTTAACGGGCATGTCCATGGACATCTGTAACACTAGGGAATATGCGGGTGCGCTAGTGACCTTGCAAAATCCTATTCACAGCTATCTCGAAGAATCATAAAAGACATTGATATAATGACCATAAATGGAATTTGATATTATTATACTTTTATTTATTTCAATAAACTTCAATTGTACACGTAATTGTACAAATGGCAGACTTAATGCCATATGGCATTTTCTACCAGTCAATCGCTAGATCAAACAGAAATTGGAACGCTGGTGCAAATTTGGCACTTTCAAATGTAGTCTTTAGAAAACATGACAGGTAGATAGATCAAAATGCAGACTGGTCGTATGGTATGGTAGTATTAACATTATTAAAGTTACCAAATTCGATCGAGTGAAGCTCCCCGTGAAGATGCAGAAATCGGTGCTGGTCGGCTCGATACCGCGCGAATCGTGCGCCGGTTTCTGTCTTTGATCGGCCCGGATCAGGCGACTGTGGTTCCGCCAGTGTTTATACCGTCTCTCCCTCACTTTGGCTCACCGGGAGAGAGATGAGATAGTCTGGAACTATTTCTTAAATAATCCCACTACGATTATGAATTTGAATGATTGAATATTTTCACGCTTAGATGTTTATTACTCAATCACATTGAATCGGCTGAATCGATTTCGTTAAAATTTGTCATATATGTACACTATAATATGGATTAAATCATAAGCTTAATGTGTTAAAAACTAGTATTAAAATATTTATCATTTAACCTTAACTTAATCCTATCACTATCCAAAAGATTGAAAATAGGATAAATACCGGCCTTTTATTGGTTGAGATCAAATTAATTATTTCCCTGAACGGGCAACAAAGAGCTAAACCGCTTTGTTGGTACGACCGGATGTGCTACAACACTGTACAGGGATACAATGGATACGCGATACGCACTGGCAACATCGTACAAACATGGGCTGTAGTCTCAGTGCAAGCGAAGTAGAATGATTAGAATAAAATATGAAGAAACGGAAATAATGAGAAATAAACTACGCTAATTCGCCACTGCTATGCAGTACGTATTATTTTCAAAGAAAAGTGCGAAAAGGTCTTTACAACGTTGGCAGTTATTCATCTCAATTGGCATCCCAGATGTCCACGAAGTGAGTCGCATATCGGTTTGCCTCCTGTCCTATAAAAAGAAAAAATACACAATGTTAAATAAATGTATTTAGCTTTCTCACAGAAAGCGCTTCTCTCGGAAGCTTTTTCTACTTACAGAACTCACAGTCTTTACCCTTCGAAAGGGTTTATTATGTACTCTTTTTAAAGTCAATATACGACATTCTATACAGACTAGATTTCAAAACTCTAGACTGAACTAGCTTAGTTATTCAGAAATAAGTTTATCACTCTGGCTTGTTTTGTTTAACACACTCGACCCCTGCCTGGCGTGCAAAAGGTCCCGGATCCGATTCCCGGTCGGACAATCACTAATTGTTTAAAGACCGGCGTTTGTTCGGGTCTGGGTATTGCAAGTGGTGTGTTCATCTTTGAATGTGTTTCTGGAGCCACGACACAAGGAAACCAAGTGTCGGCAGTTGAGTGTGGGGTGTGGCGTTAAATCAAAATACATTCTCAGATCCTTGATTTCCCTGCTGGTTGATTCCCTGTGATTTTAAAACAAAGTAGGTCAGGTCAAGTAAGGTCAGTCGATTAAAGCGGGTGCGCTGTAATTACCTGACCTTATAACACAAAATGAGCCGAAAATAGCGACACAGTGAGTCAGATTATATAAGAAACTGACATTTTAATTTATAGTTGTTTGAGTTATCAATAGTCGTTCCGCTTGCAAAGCCGCCATCCCCCGCGCTCCCTCCCCACAAAGCGGATCCACTGCCCATTCATCCCGCCGTCAATTACGGTAACACCTTTGCTTTGTCGGGATTTTATCATCGCTGCGTGCTATTATACTTATTATAACACACTTAGTTTGACGACTTTTGCAGTCTAAGGTTACTGTGAAGGTCTTATGGTGTGTGTAAAAATAGTCATTTTATTGTAACAAATTAGGTATATGAGTAGCTCATATATATTTTAAGCATTTTACTAAAAAATTCTTAATTCGAAACCCTTATCATTCCCATTCAATCCAATCCCTAAACGAATTGTGGCTGATAATACCTAATGGTATCTAAGAAAAACGGGGAACGATGATCCTACCCGACTGTAATTCCTAATCCTTTTTTTTTTGCTAATTTCTAAATCCCATAAAGTATATAAAGCATGTCTATAATTTATGGCTAATGTTGACATACTCCTATGTTAAAAAATTAAATAACTCCAATAACTATTATAAAAAACATATATTGTTTAAAAAGCGAACAAGAACATTCTGATAATGAATGACCAATCAAAACATGTTGATTCCCAAACCGTCCATTGTTAAAACTACCTTGATATTTTTCAAAACATTTTCCTTTTGTTCTCTAAAACAAACGACTTAGGGAGAGTCCAAAATTCTGCTAAAAAGCTATTTACTAATGTAGACGCCGAAATCACCCGCAAAGATACAAAAATAAATATCTGTATAATTTCCATAATATATTTTCTAATCATTTTGAATAATAAGAACCCTATTTTTTAACTAACTAATTAATTAGCCTAGAAATAAATGGACACAAAAACATTCAAAAATACGAAAACTGTTTTTAAAACATATTTAAACCTACGCCATTACATAATTGTCCCAACATTTAAAACAAATGGAACATTGTGCCACCCGAGCGCCACCATATTCGCGAGCACTCCAACTTTAAACTACAATAAAAAAATCAAGCTTCAGATATGAAGAATCGAGTACGGCAATCTACGAATTAGAGCGAGATAGCAATCAAACAAGAAAGAAACAGGTTGTCGGTCGTGAGATGTGATTGGTGGAGGTGGAAACCAAAACCACGCCCCGCCTGGTGGTGATCTCCACGTGTTTTTGTTGCGTTTACTTGATTTTCAGAGTTGACCGCGAGCGGACGTGATGCGCTCTGCATAAAACTTTTAATGTTTACGTTGTCGCTTGTATGTTGTGTTGCAACGATGTTTTTCATACATTATCATAACTGAACACATATTTTGAGTTTCGAGTTGTATAATAATGATTTTCAGATATTAAACATATAAAGTCACTCCTACGTTGATGATTGAAATGATTATTGTAATGTAATCAACCAATCTCAACCATGTTTATACAAATAACAAACGGTAATATTATAAATGTATAATATAATAAATAATAATAACATACAACTAATAACTAACATACGAAAACAAAGCTTAAAATTTAATATTAATCTATATTTACGACTATATTAAATACACAGTATATAGTATTAGATAACTATAAACAAATGTATAAGTATCTGAGAAAGGATACCTCACTGTCGGTTTTTTTTTTTAAATATTGAGACTAGTGAAATACACATTTTTAATGCTTTATCTTAAAAGTCAGATAAAAGTCAAGATACGTTTGAATTGTAATAAAATTAGAACATGTTTTTACGACATTTAAATAAAAATTTGAAACAACGAAATTAATTTAGTATTTTTTTCTCAGTCTTTTAAACTTCCACTACAGGGCACATACAAAGTGTGTGAACGACGAACCATGGAAGAGACCTATTGAAGTTGAAGTATTGAAGAGCTCAGCAGTGGAGAGATATAGGCTGATGATATGGGTATCTGTTTTTACTGCATACAAAAGAAAGTTTTTACTTATAATGTCCACAACGGAGAATATATGATTTAGACAATAGACAACACTTTATTCCGACATACACTAACACACATACAATATATGTATAACAATAACCAAAAGCAATGTAAGCAATAAGTAAAAACAAAAATTACAAATATCAAATAAAAATTACAAGAATTGACAAAAAAAAATGTCCGGTTGCTATTTCATGTATGTGTGTGTTGTGATGCCGGGAGTGGTCTCCAACGTAGCATATGCTGTGACCGAGTGTCAGTCAAAGCGCTGAGTCAAAGCGCTGATTTTCAGTGGAGCCATCGGTGAGACAAAAGTATATTATTTAATAAATTAGTCATACATAGCATATTATAATAATTATTTATAAATGTAAAATGTGTAGTCAAATTAAAATTAAAGAAATAAACAAAAGAAACACATATAGGTACATACATATTAAGGGTTGACAAATACAAAGAGACAACAAAAGTGTTTATAAACTGCGTAATTATGGCTACTTCAGATAAGAAGGTGAAATACTTATCCCAAGTGGTAGTTGTTTTTATAAATTTAAAAGAAAATATTTGTATTTAATTTTAAACGAGTTTAAACCTTTTATTTCCCGGATTTGGTGGTGGTATATTATACCACGGAATATTCTAGTGTTGTAACGAGGAATTTCTCATGAGTGCTGTCCTACTACTTTCAATTTAAAATTTGTTTCGTAAAGAGTCTGTTAAGATTAATAAAGTCTGAAGAAAGTATTAAACGGTTAAATATTTATTGTGGATTTGAAGCCCACGATGGATATGAACCGGTTAATTTTTAATCTTTCAAAATGAACACTAAATCAATTGTATCGCCTCGCTATCACTAAACAAACTAGAATTAAATCACCGCCCTTCAAAACTGCTATAGTTGCCTCGAGGGTTCCGTAATACTATTATTTAGGGGTCCGCCGTCCCCCGCGGGGAACCCTTGTATTAAAAGTTAAGTGAAGCGCTATCCCGGGTATTATGGCACAAGAGAGGTATCATGCAGAAGGGTATCTTCCTAAAATCATTAAAAACACATCTTTGTCCTGCACAAAGTAACTGAGAATGCAGATTCTGTCATGGAAAACTAGAAACTCCAATCTACATACTTTGCGACTATCCAGCTTTAGTACCTACAGTGAAGAAGCGCGCTTTTCATTATTCATTCAAAAAATAATTCCCATTCTTGTGGCCTTTCGCAAACGACCGAAATTATATCGATAATTTATCGGTAAATAGAACATATGCAATTTAATATAAAAAATCGAGTGCGAGTTCGATTTATTTATTCAAAGTATATACAACCATATTCTTACATATTACTTTTAATTACAAATGTACATATATCATTAGATCAGTGTTCAATAAACTGAAAAAGAGTATAGGGCATAATGTTTATGGATTGGCGAATGGTCGAGGCTTAGACGGAGAAAAGGATAGAAATATGAATGAACAACATGAGTGAACGGTAACCATTTCCCGTTCACTGTTGAACACGGACCTCTCCTCATGCACAAGACAATGTGAAACAAGGATGTAAAACTTTAAAACGTAGCAGCGCTTGTGGTAGCAGTTTTATTATCTCTTGTCGCCTTTTACGACACCCACGGAGGGAGACAAGGTAGTGCTTGCTATACCTACTAAAACCGGCCGCCATCACAAGGTTACACGGCTATAGAGAATTTTAACGTTGAAGTTTATGTTTTTTACCTATTCCTCCAATACCTATCAATTATTTTTATAAAAGGGCTCTGAGTTGCGTTACTGCTTCTCATTATACCGTGGCATCATCCCAAATGATATTATTTCACTCGATTTACTTTCGTTTTGCAAACATCAGCTTAATGAAAATGATAACTTTGTTAGCGAACGCGTTATTTTGATACAACGATGATTCGATTTCAAAATGAATTATTGTACTGTTTTTGATTACATTTGTTTTTAAAGTTAATGATGTTTTCACACATGATATAACTGCTTTTAATATTGACAAAAACACGATGAAGTTCATTCTAACGTTTGATATTTTCATTATTATTTAACATTAACATTTTTTTTTGGCGGTGTTCTTGTGCGGCTGTGACCACTTACCATCAGGTATTCCAAACGTCTGCCATCTCTTCTATAAAAACAGAATATTATTAATTATTGTAGTTTTTGTATATTAAAATAATCATTTTCTATAGAAATCAAACATAGTTTATGCTTAATTTACTTTCAAAACCCAGTAGTATTTAAATTTAAACCTTACACGCATATAAACAAATTCCCTTTGTTCACACTATGTGTAAAAAAATAGTATATAAATTATATAATTATTGTATAAATATTTAGTTTCATGTTGCGTTTCGCGGCCTCTTGGGTCGGTATTTTCCGTTCCTTCCCCCCTGAGTCCCTCAAGGAAGAGAAGGTTCAGCTCTCCCAATTTCTTCACCCAAAACTTTTAAAACTATTGTCATTGTGTGTATGGCTGCTTGTTTTTGTACGATGTAGGTATTTATTTTTGATTCCGGCGTGTCACAATACCTGGATAAACTTTTAGCAATCACGCCAGTTGCTCCTATTACTATGGGGATGATTACTTTTTGTGTGTTCCATAATCTAGATATTTCTATTTTGAGTAAGCGGTATACCTTTTCTATTTCTTTTGAACCTATGTTATAATCTGAGGGTGTTTTGACATCAATGAGGTAAGTTTTATTTTCCGTTTTATTTATGTATATGATATCCGGTCTATTGTGAGCTAATGTTACATCAGTTTGCACCGGTATCTCTCACAGTAACTTAGCACTTTCGTTTTCCTTTACTGTCGGCTCATTTATAGTTTCCTTCCACCAGTAATTCGAGACCTCAAATTTATGTTTTTTATTTAGTGTCCACCAAAATGTTGTTACTATGTTACCAAATGTGTACTATGTTGTTATGGCGTTTAGTGTAGTAAGTACCAGCTAGTTTCTCACACCCCGATTTACCGGCATTTACCGTCGACCGGTCTATTTAGGATGCCTCTCTCACATTATCTAGTTATAACTGTTTGCTCTTGTATAGCAAATATGGATGCTTGTATTGTGGAAGTCGCCGGTTGCTCATTGAACCACTTAAGCGTGTATTCCTTATTTATATTTATGCTTTTCTGGCGCACCTCTAAGAAACTGTCCATTTAACGGCTTATTTTCCATGACTTTTGTTTCTTTACTACTGCCTTTTCATATTTCGTTTTCAGTATATATTTAATTGCAGCTGTATTTTTTGTACGTTGTTTTGTGCTTCTTTAAACACTGAATATTTCTATCACGCTGTAATATTGTTTTTATGAGGTGGTCTTGTTCTTGGCTTGGGTATTCCCTGTATTTAATCATTTGTATTTAGTTGGTCATCTCTATGTCCATTAAGCCTCTTCCATCTTTTTCTACTCATACATATAATCATTTTACTTCTACCTTCGGTTTATGTGCTTCACTCATTGCTCTCACTCATTTTTCTTGTTTTAATATCTATTTTATTTAAATCGCTATTTTTGTAGTTTACGATTCCAAATAAATACAATACTGGTATTTATTGCGTGATTAAGTTACAGGACTTTAGATGTGTATTTTTGTTATGATCTATTGTGCCAGATTCGTTTAGGTATACTTAAATATTTATCATTGTGATTATGTTTCAAATCTTTAAATTTACCCCATCAATCAACACATATCCTTCTTCGTCACAACCACTTCTTCTACCCCTACTATTACGTTGCACTTATTTAAGCCAAACTCATTCCAAAGTCACGTGTGAAAATTTCGGTACTATCTATTAAAACTCTTAAATTGTTCTTATTGTTTGCATATATGTTTAGTCCATGTAAAGTAAATGATTTATGTGTACATTATCTTTTAATGTATATATTTTGATGTCATATCTGATAAATGTAATTGATACCTAGGCAAAATAATGAATCAGGTGATAAAGAATCACCTTGAAATATACCACGACAAACACGAATGGGGTCTGTAGTGATACAGGCGCCACCGCCTCGGACCGACAGGATCATTTTCCCTGAGGGCGCGATCATTTGTAAGAAGTATTTTGTAACGTTTGGACACTTACACAAGTCGCGTACTTTCAACAACCATTCGTGCGATATGCTATCAAAAGCTTTACGATAATCTATCCACGCCAAGCTTAAACTTTTTTGTGACCGATGGCGTCTTCTAGTACGGCTTTTGAATATATATATATAATAACTAATAATATATAAATTAAATAATATTAGTAATTATATTAATTAATTAATATATAGTAAATACATTAGTATGTACGTCGTCTCACAAACATTTAAAATTGTAGTTGTGTATACACACAGTAAACACGATCGCAGGTGTGCGGGTATTGGGAAACTTGGTGAATTAACGGCAGGGAATAGGGATGGGTAAGTTATGTATCGATAAATTATAAATCAAGGCATGTTATGGACACATTTAAAAAAAATTCTTTTATAAGTTAAGAAAATCATTTGATAGAGGCATAGATAGAACATCAAGTCGACAGCGAAGGGTTAGGCTTATACAGTACATTTTGGAACACCATAGCATAATATTATATAGATAGTACACCAATTACGACTAGTGACCCGCCCTCGCTTCGCTTCGGTTTATAGTTTTTTTTTTTCAAAATTTCAAAATCAAATATAGCCTATATTAGACACGGATAATGTAGCTTCCTATTTGTTAAAGAATTTTCGAAATAGGTTCAGTAGTTATAGAGATTTTACCTCTTTATTATAGGTATTAGTATAGATAAATAATATTCCAACACTTTTAAAAGTATTTCTTCAATCTTTAGCGATTATTATATTATTAGTTCATTTAGGCCCTAAATGAACTAATAATATAATAATCGCTGAATTTTAGGGAGTACCTTTAGGAATTTATTCATTTTATTCATTTAGAGAGTAACCTAATAAATTTTATAATGTTTCAATAGATGGCGCATAGTTTTAAAAAGCAAATTCTGTATAGTGATATAAATTCAAACATAGTCACATTTTAGACTCTTAACTTAATTAATTCACTCACTCTCATTCAATTACACTTATCTCTCTCAGATTTCTTAATAACTAAGGAACAAAATTTAATTGTAATTATTTACTTGACTTTTTTCTTTTCTTTTTATATTTTTTTATTTTATGGACGAAGGCGGCAGACGAGCATACTGTCCACCTGATAGTAAGTGGATATTGTCGGCCATAGACACCCGCGATACATGCCAACATTAGTTAAAAATGACAAACGTTGGCACACCCCCGGATGCGCTGCCTACTTTTGGAGACATAGGAATGGATTTGGAGAAAGGGTTGTTAAATGGGGAGGGATAGGATGGGAATGGGCTCTGGTAATAAGAAGGGAGATAAGATTAAAGTGGGAAATGCAGTACATTTAAAAGTAGTCTTCTGTGAGAGAGGGGTAACGTGACGAGTCGAGCGCGCCCAGCGGCTGTTGGATTTCAGCGTGCACTCTCCCCCTCAAGCATAATTTATAATTTACCTAACCCCACAATCGAAATTGAGTTATATCACTGCATTTGTCGTTTTTTTCTGCGTCATGCGTCTAGATTTCATGACAATTAGACTACTTTTTTGATGTTTTAGCATTCCAAAAATCAGTAGCCATTTTTATTAGTTTTATTAGTATGGCGACCGATTTTTCAACATTTTGAAGTTTACATCGCATAAACATAGTCGTTTTACCGATGCAATAGCATACTTGGCGCTCTGCAATACATAATACGGTGAATTCAGACTATTGAGTCACTTATCTCGTAAATATTCTTATGAAATGTAAATTATGAGACGATAAATAACTTAACTTTTTGAGTACATACTTATCTTTGTTTCGTAAGATTTGGACAACGTGGTTTTCTAAAAAAAAAAATTCTTCGTTTAGTATAATAATATAGTGATTTAGTATCTTTACTTTTCCACTGACGATATACATTTTGATTAAAAAATAAAATTAATAAAATTTTATCGATTGATTTATCCCATCACTAAATTTTTGCGCACTACCAAACACCTAACATTCATTTGATACCGTATCGAGATCGCGTCGGTGGCACCACCTATACCAACTTTTTATTATCGAGTTGAATTAAAAACGATAAATTGTCGACACAAAACAAAAAAGGTAACGTAAGTCGCGCGATTAAAAAAGTTTCAGAAACATACCTTTTTATTTATTGCTCTTTTTATTGTATTGCTAATATTTATCAACCATTTATATTACAGGTAAGTTAGCAAACAACGATTTAAAAAAAATAACTTTTCACACGCTAAAAAAGTTAAATTAAAAATTTTGCTACAATAAACAGTAACTCAGTAAATTACAAAAACAAATTTCCTCCCCGGCGGGGAATCGAACCCCGGTCTCCCGCGTGACAGGCGGGGATACTAACCACTATACTACCGAGGATGTTGTAAAATTTCTCGAAATTACTATATCTATAATAATCGAACGTCGTTGAACAATTTTGTCTTCAGTCTTGTAATAATAGTCATAGTATCTTGTAATTGTATACTTTTCTTGTAATTTTTCATTTATGTTATGATCTCTAATTGAGAGGACACTTTTTTGTTTATATATTTATTATTTTTAAGTGATTTGCATGTCGTATATACCCCTTTGTTGGAGATCATTAAAAAAAAAACAAATAAAATAAAACGAATTTCGTATATACAAATTTCTTTGCAGCTTATCAACTTATTCAGTAGGCGGCCGAGTAGCGCCAACCGCAAATACAACTTTATTGAACATTTACTCATTCAGATAAAACAACGAATATAAACCTTAACGTCATAGTTGATAACTTTCACGAACGCAAAAAAGTTTGCGATCGTTCGAATGCTTGGATGGTGTAAATTCCACATTCTAAATCCCTTAATTACTTTCAATAGAAACCGTTCCACTAATCACCTAATATTTCGTGAACACTGTTAATCCTGGAAGCTTCGGTCACACCGGATAGCGTAAGCTATACGATTAGTGTAGCGATAGAATTCAATAGGTAAGTTCAGATATATTCTTTTTTTTAAGTATAGGTATCCCTATTATCAATAAAATTGTGTGCAACAGATAAAAAAATCTGGCAGTATACGGGTAACAATATACCTTAAGATTGTATTTCACCTTCCGGAAAATTTAATCAATTTCAAATAATAATAATATTGGAATATTGTCCGGAAACAGGTTAATCCCGACCAGCTCCGAAAGCAATCTGAGGCGTTCCATATCGGCTCGCTTCCAACGAAGATGCAGAAGGCGTTGCTACTCTATACCACGCATATCGTCGGCCAGTTACTGTCCCAAAGACCCTGTACCCCAGCCGATTGTGATCCCGCCGGGGTTGTCAATTTAGCTCACATAGAGAGAAACAAGAATTTGACACTGTTTTCCCCCACAAGAAGTGGGGACTTCTAAGTCGAGATTGTACGATCCCAATTTTTAAATAATAATCAATAATCTTACAATATATCATGACAATTCGTAAAGCATAAATGGCATCGTATCGCTCGCGTTCTCTGGTGAAACTGGCGTCTCATCGCTAATGAAGCTAAACAACAAAGACGTAGTTGTAGAGTTCTGTCATAAACAAGCGTCCGCGGGCGAACTGTACGCATTAACTGGACGTAACGAGAGTTGTTAGAATTACTGGCCACTGTTGTTAGAAATTTACACTAATGTTGTTAAACGCTCGGGCTGCAGTAATTAGTGGGCGAATAAAGAATTTGTAATAAAATGTTACCCGGCGCTCGCCTAATAATTAGTATTTTATTTATCCTTCTAATCGTGTTCGCGTGAACTTCAGATTGATTCCCGTGGGAATTCTATAAACAATGGATCTAGGTAAAAAGTACCCTAAACATTAACTCGGCACACGACTTATTATATAACTTATAACTATGCCAAGATTCATTAAAATCCCTTTAGTAGTTTTTGCGTTCAGAGAATTTTTTTTTTCAAAATTGTTTTTTTGGGCTCTATAACTACTTATAACCCTACTTTATAACATTGCTATCGCTTTTTCAAAAAATATTTCTTTGCTTTGTTACATAGATTAATCTATGTAACAAAGCATAAACATAGCATCTAATGATAAATTTAAAAAAGTTCATAAACGTTCGCCTACAAGTATTGTTCTAACACATTCGTTTGCGATCGCCGACACCTACACGTCCATTTAATATGTTAATTTAAACAGTGAGTTGCAAAGTAGTTTGTGTTTTTGTTCGAATGCTAAATTTTCCAAAAATCACGAAGAGGAAGTGCACGAAACAACGGTAACGGCTGGTAACCATCGTGAGATACCCTTCCGCTGGGGACAGGCGGAGGGTTATGCCGGACTCCTGCCGGCTAAAACCCCACGGTGTTGCGTCTACTCACTTCGCGCCACGGTCACGGGTGCACTGTTAGCATTCGTGTCCGCGACAACAATACCCCCCCCCCCCAAACTATTAGTTCACAACAATCTACTGCATCTACACTAAGTATATAAAGTATTTTTCTTCAAGAAATACTAATCAAATCGATCCAAATCCAACAAACACAATCTCAAATCTTCCAAATATATCCTTTTAGCAAAATGACCTCAGCACTCGGTCAACTAACAGCTCGATAAATCTAAAGCGGAACGCACATTAGCCGGCGTGACCGCCGCGTAAATCCGCCACCATTAACTGACACTTAGCGACAGGGGGTTGGGAGGTGGGTAAATTGAATTTATCCGCTGCGGTATAGTGACTTCCAATGTTACTTGTGAACTTGTAATTAAGTATATCTGATATTTTACATCAGGAAATAGGAATAGCCTGGGGTTATCTTTACTCGACTCATTCGTCTGATCGTGAGTTCAAATCCATGGTCTGTACCATTGAGTTTCTAAGATGCTTAAGTACGGTTTTTTTTTTTCAAAAATGTCACCTACCGGCGCTGAGGAAAAACATTGTGAGGAAAATTGCATAAAAAAAATCTCGAGGACGTGTATCCACCGAACTGCACTAGGCCTGCGTGGTGGATTGTGGCCCGAAACACCCCAGTGATTCACTAGGGGAGGCCCGTGCTCTACAATGGGAAGTTATAGTCTGATATCATACATCAGGAAACAATGATTACTGATATATTTATATCTTACTCAGTACCGAAACACGTAGGATAAAGTAGGAAATGTAGTGCATTTTACGGTAGCCCTCTGTGAGATAGGGGTAACTAGCACTCTGAGCCGCTAGTTAAACTAGTTAACTCGATGCGCAGGAGTTCTGCGCATGCGCCGCGCTGCCGCAGTAGTCGAGTCTCCCAGCATATACTTAGCATATATATATGCATGTATAAGGTTGCATATACTTACGTTCTGTACAAGTTTCCCTCGTTATTAAATATTGAATAGAATCCGTGGACAATATAATGTGCAATGTAATAATACGTGATAATTAAACATATAACTTTAAAACTCTGTGAAGTGATTTCCGTCAAAACATCTCACCATGCCCCCATAGTACAATTAATTTAGTAAAAAGTTTGTTTTCTGGTACTACGTTCTGGTACGGTTTGGTATGTCACAGTACACTTAACACAATAACGAAATTGGTGGTAAAAGAGGGGGGAGGAATTGTAAATATTGTAGCTCTCGGAGACTATGTGGAATGTACGTCGAGAGTGAACGGGAAGCCAATCACATAGAGCTATCAACGAACAGACATAACCAGAAGTCTACTCAATAAGCTAAATATAAAATTCAGAAACCTACTCTACTGGCCTCCAAAACATATTAGCCTCGTTGCCCTTTCTCACAGAACACTTACCTTGGAATGTACTGCATTTCCCATTTTATCCTATTCCTCGATGTACGTACGTGTTTCGGTAGTGAGTGAGATATGCAAGAGCCCATTCCCATCCCATCCTATTCTCTCCCTCCCCCTTTTCCCAACCTGTTCTAAAAATCCATTTCTATATCTTCAACGGTACGCAACGTATCCGGGGCCGTGTCAACGTTTGTAATTTTGGACCGATGTTGGCATGTACCGTGGATTTCAATGGGCGACAATATCTAATTACCATCAAGTGGTTTGTATATTCGTCTGCCGATATCTACCTATAAAAAAAGATTTTTTATTTATAAAGGTGAGGTAACCGTCGCAATTTGGGAGTTTGCAATTATTTCTAAAATGAACATTCCTAATTGTAATAAATTTAATAACAACATAGTCACTTGAGTTTTAAATCGACTGTTCTGGTGTAATTTGTAAAGATTCTCGTTAACTTTTTCTTATTTTTATTAAAGTACTATAGAATATCGTTAAATGAAAAAAAAAACCTTTTTAAACGTTTCTTAGTTTTTAAGCTAATTTTACTTAAGAAATTAACATATTAATAGATATGTTTGCCTTTATGCATATTGTGGTTGTCAATAAATGCTACTTACAACAATTACACCATTCTCCAGTTTATATTGCTAAATCTTTTAGATAGGTACTATTCAATTATTTAGAACGCTTTTAATATTTGTCTCAATTTAATTATAAACATTATAACCAGAGGCAGGGTTAGTACAAGACTTAGTACCTAAAAGTAGGAACACTGTATTGTGAAATGTTTCGTGTGCTGTCTAGACATCGCCTACATCTATAACACCAAAGTAAAAGCGTCGATCTTCACTAGCGTCCTAGCGACAAATTGCGAATTTACGGTCTGCCGTGGTAAGCGTTCCGAACGCGCGTCTTGCCGGCGCCGGCCTGCGGTTAAAACACGTCGCTCCACGATTTATACCCACTTCAGATGTATCCCTCACCACGGAACAAGCTTGGAAGTGTTCCACGAAATGTTCCAGCGGCGGAGCACTCGCTAAGTGACTCTTTAATATCTTTGTGTGAGATCTTTTTAATGGTTATACAGCTTATTTGAGCAAGCTGCCAATTTTTGAGTGGAAATATATTGAGTAGGTAACCTATTTGGCATTTTTTTAAACTACATTTGCGTATTTATTTGATAATTTGCATGAAAATACCAAGTTATCTCAAATAATAGTTTGGGAGTCCATTTGATTAAGTATCTATAGATAGATAGAATATTCGTTAATGTACCAGTATAAAATTGTATTAAAACAAAGATTTAAAACAATGTTTATAAAATAATTCAACCAGACAATTTTGCCGCTTTATAGCAATGTCTTCCAGACAACATTGAAAGTAGGAGTTACGGCTGAGATATTAAACTAACTAGTGAAAATACTTTCAATAGTAAGTATAATACATCATTGTAATACAATACCAAGTGCGCGTTCATACAATACGAGTACATCCGTACGAGTACATGTGCATTCTCCCGACTGGCCAAGTTACCATTCTCTCACAAAAGACTGAATTTCCCATTCCTATCCTATTCCCTTCAATGTGTTTCGGTAGCGAGAGAGGTATGTCAGCGCCCATTTACCATTCAATCCTATCCCATCCTACCATATGGTAGCCTCTTATCCCATCGAATGGCTCCCCATTCGATTATACTCTTATAACGGATTGAATGAAACTATTTATTCCTTTATACTCTTGACTACCCATTTCACCTTATCGTGAAGTGTTGTAGGATGAGGAAAGCCCCTCATCCCGTTATACTTCCTAATTTATTTTAATTGTACTCAAACTTTGTAACATAATAATTTGTAACATTTGTACGCCATACGGCAAAACTAATACGTCTACAAATAATCGGATTTGATTTGATACCTATTCTCCATTTCAATAATCCATTCTTAATTCTCCAAGGTAGACAGCACATTTGTAGGCGCGCCAAATACTCTTATCGCCTTATCTCTTATCGCCAAAAATACTCTTATCGCCAGATGGACCACCTGCTCCTTTGCCACCTTCCGACTCCGAGCCTCTCCGATTAGTTAATAACGTGTGTCATTTACCATTTGGTTCTAACTCTGTCTCGCTTTTAATATAAGTGTTATGATTTGAATTTGCAATCCGTGTATTTTTACAATCAACAAAAACTGATTATAGGAAAATAGATTATACCAAAACCTACTTGTATGTAATTATACGGTGATACGGAGACGACTCACTTTTTTGAGCGCCTACAAGAGACGACTGATAGCGTGCTCGAGCAGTTCCCTTGCGCGGAAGTGGTGGTCCTCGGTAATTTTAACGCTCATCACGAAGAGTGGTTGGGATCCCGAACTACCGACCGCGCAGGGAGAGCAGCCTATAACTTTGCCCTGGCTTATGGTTTCTCACAGTTGGTGTCCTCACCCACGAGGATACCCGATATCGAGAGCCATACCCCCTCCTTACTGGACCTCCTGCTGCCGGACGACTACAATGTTGTTGTTGATGCTCCGTTAGGATCATCCGACCATTGTATCGTTCGAACTGCTGTGCCAGCCAAGCAATCCGTGCCGACCCATTCACAGGGAACGCGCAACGTCTGGCACTACAAGTCTGCAGATTGGGATGAGTTGCGCGAATTCTATGCTTCTTATCCCTGGGGGCAGCTCTGTTTCTCGTCGGGAGATCCGGATACCTGTGCAGACTCCGTTGCCGACGGGGTGTTGCAGGGCATGGAATGTTATATTCCTTGTTCCGTGATAGCCGTAGGTGGACGGAGCCAACCTTGGTTTAATCAGTCCTGCAGAGAGGCCCGTCGTAATAAACGGGCTGCATACAGGGCCTGGGCCAAAGCGCAGGTGTCCGAAGATCCGAATACCACCGACTTGAGGAAGAAATTTAACGCTGCCTCGAAGTGCAGTAAGAAGATCATTGTCAGAGCAAAGAATGAGCACATCCGCAGAATTGGCGATCGACTAGTTAGCTGTCCTTCTGGAAGCCGAGTTTTCTGGTCGCTCGCCAAGGCTGCTGAAAGTAACTTCTGTCAGTCGTCACTCCCACCACTGCGAAAACTCGATGGGTCACTGGCCCACGGGGCGAAGGAGAAAGCCGATCTCCTGAGCTATTTTTTTGCCTCGAACTCGACTCTGGACGATAGAGGTGCATCACCACCGTCAATCTCGAGATGCACAAGCTCCATGCCGGAAATCTGTTTCACGCAGC
The DNA here is from genome assembly GCA_943735995.1 of Sesia bembeciformis. NCBI lineage: Eukaryota > Metazoa > Arthropoda > Insecta > Lepidoptera > Sesiidae > Sesia > Sesia bembeciformis. Next base: position 13,667,364 of record OX031044.1, read on the forward strand.
GTGAAGTCCGGCGAGCTCTAGCAACTCTTGATATCCGAAAGTCGAGTGGGCCAGATGGTATTCCTGCAGTGGTGCTCAAATTATGCGCTCCCGAGTTGTCCCCGGTGCTTACGCGACTCTTTAGACTCTCATACTCCACAAAAAACTTCCCGGCAGCATGGAAGGTAGCTCGTGTTCACCCTTTACCTAAAAAGGGTGACCGCACAGACCCGGCGAACTACAGGCCAATAGCGATCACCTCCCTCCTCTCCAAGGTGATGGAGCGTGTCATAAACACACAGCTCCTTGGGTACCTAGAGGATCACCAACTGATTAGCGACCGTCAATATGGATTTCGCCATAATCGCTCGGCTGGTGATCTTTTAGCGTATTTAACACACCGCTGGGCTCACGCCATTGAGAGTAGACACGAGGCTCTGGCTGTAGGCCTAGACATTGCGAAAGCTTTTGACCGGGTATGGCACATATCTCTGCTTTCCAAGTTACCATCTTTCGGGATACCCGAGGGATTATGCGAATGGGTTGCCAGTTTCCTGACTGGACGGAGCATCAGAGTCGTTATCGATGGTAGCTGCTCCGACACCATGTCTATTAACGCTGGCGTCCCGCAAGGCTCCGTGTTGTCCCCAACTCTGTTCCTTCTGCATATCAACGACCTGTTGCAAATTGGTGACATACGTTGCTATGCAGATGACAGTACTGGTGACGCCTTGTACAGGGGCCGCGCCAACATCCCTCGGGTCGAAGTGGAAGAGAGTCGCGCTAGGCTTGTGTCTGAAATCGAAGACTCTTTAGATCTAGTCTCGATTTGGGGTTCTCTAAACCTAGTGGATTTCAACCCCAGTAAGACGCAAGTCTGTGCATTCACCGCTAAAAAAACCCGTTTGTCGTAGCACCTCGCTTTCAGAGCATGCCTCTTAAGATCTCGGAGAGTATCGGGATTCTTGGTGTCGACATTTCCAGCAAAGTCGAATTTAGGGGTCATCTGGAAAATAAGGCCAAAATGGCTTCCAAAAAGCTCGGTGTGCTGAACAGAGCGAAGCGGTACTTCACCCCTGGGCATCTCCTTATGCTTTACAAAGCTCAAGTGAGGCCCCATATGGAGTATTGCTCCCATCTCTGGGCCGGCGCACCGAAATACCAACTGGACCCATTGGACTCCATTCAACGATTGGACGATTGTCGACGATCCCTCTCTCACGGGCGGTTTAGAATCCCTCAGCAGTCGGAGAGACGTTGCGTCTCTGTGTGTTCTACCGCCTGTACAATGGGGAATGCTCTGAAGAATTGTTCAATATAATTCCCACCTCGGGTTTCTATAACCGCACCTCCCGTCACAGAAGTGCGGTCCATCCGCATTTCCTCGATACGGAGGTGTCGCGCACTGTTCGGTCCAAAAATTACTTTATACCGCGAATCCGTAGGCTGTGGAACGAACTGCCTCCTGAGGTCTTTCCATTAAGCTACGATATGGGATTCTTCAAGAGAGCTGTGAATAGGATTTTGCAAGGTCGGCGGCGCGCCCGCATACCCCCTGGTGTTGCAGGTGTCCATGGGCGGCGGTAACACTTACCATCACGTGCTCGTCCGCCCACTAGTCTATAAAAAAAAAAAAAAATTATGTAAATATTTAGATAAAACTGACGAAATGGCGAGGAACTGACATCATCAAAGAATGGCTATGTCTATATAGGTATGAATCTAACGACAAATCATATTTCAAAACTAACTTTTTATTTAGTATCTCTCAAAAGCATTTAGACATAAAATACCTCAACAAAAGTGCTACCAATTAGCAAATTAAAAAAGGAGAGACTTCTTCATTAGCACTTAAAAAATTGTGACCCCTTTAGGTTATTTAGTGTGTCGAATATCGGAGTGGGTTTTAAATCTTTTCTGCCGTCGTAACTCATCGACATGAAAAAACACCTCATCTACAAATGGATTCGGAATAAGCTCCAATTCTTCGATTCCAATTTCAAACTGGATTCGGTTCGATATTTATTGGAGATTCGGATTAATCTTTAATTCGCCCTCCAAGCGATCCGTTTTAAAACGCGCTTATGAGATTCCGTAAACTAATATTTTAGACTCTAAGTCCACGAATTAAAGTAGGTATTCTATTGTAGCAATTTCCGTGGTAGTAGTAAAAGTGGGAAATATTTATGAGCTTTCGAAGGAAATTCGTCTGAATGTTTGCATTTATGAAAATATGCTCGAATGAATGGGGGCCAGCAACGATGTATAGGTTGTTCTAAATAATTTGAGAGGGCCATTTGTTTAACGCATTACTCCAGTAAGCGTCAAGGTCGTTAACATTGGGGACATTGGAGATGGCCATTATCTCGTGCAATATCCATCAATCCATCATCGTCCATTTGGCTAGCATACCGTTTTAGGGCCGTACGTACCTCATGCACAAGGCCGTGTGCATGAGAAGGTCTATGACGGTGAAGTATCTATCAATCCTCCATGGGCCCGCGTGTTACATTATAACCCATAATATCTAGGTGAGGCATATTCCCATAAGCAAAGACAAATCAGCCTGTATATACAGCAATCGTTTCCGATCACAGGGTGTAATTTATACGGGATCAAGCGGAGGCTAATAATGTTACCACCCTCAACCTACCCCCTCCCCACTCCACAGTAACGACTTTTGATTACCGGCGGTGGCCGAGGATTATGGAACCAATTGTGTAGGTAAGACAAAAGCACAAGGTAAGTTATAGGTAAGTGTATTACCTATTTATTTTTTCTTTATTCCGCAGAGTGACAAAGGGCGGATTTAATGCTTTAAAGCTAATGCTTTACCTTTTAGGAGATTTAGGACATTTACCTTTTTTAGGAGATAATTCTCCTAGGCAACCTTCGGGCTCGACCATGACTACTTAACAAAAAATTGTCACAAGTTCGGCGGTGAGGAAAAACATCGCGAGGAAACCCGCATGCTCCAAATATTTAAAAAGATTTGGAGTAAGTGATTAATCAATCCGCAGAGGGCCCGTGTGGTGGATAACGGCCCGAAACCCCCAGTGATTTACTAGAGGAGGCCTGTGCTCTGCAGTGGGACGTTATAAGCCGATACATGTACAAACCTTTAGGCTATGCAGGCTACGTTAAAATAAAGAAAAAATATAAATATGTATTATATATACTAAGGGCCTTTCTCACCACCTCCTGATATTTTATCACAAGGTATTAAAAGGTCCGTATCAGCTAGATTTAATTGGCAGTTAATTTATCTATCAGATTGTTAACAGTTACTTTATCGGGTGGTGGTGGTGAGAAAGGCCCTAAATGACGCGAATATATTACTTGCAAGGTCGCATATCCCCTGGTGTTGCAGGTGTCCATGGGCGGCGGTATATGACCATACGGTATATGCATATATGCCATGCGGTATCCGGTATATGCACCCATACATATTGCAAGAGTTGTGCAGGAGTGACAATTAAGAATCCTGGCTTCAAACAACTTGATTACCCGCCCTATAGCTCCAATATGGGCTCCCTCTAATTATTATCTATTTCCAGAACTGAAAATGGCGCCGAGACAATGAGTCAAAGCAACAATGATCACGTGGTTTGACTCTAGAAATCGATTACTAATATAAAGGCATAGAGTTGTTTATCGCGCGTTACAAAAAGTGTGCTGAAAGTAAGTTGAATAAGAAAATTTAAATATTTCCTCTATCCTTTTTCTTCTCCCTATGTACATACAGACATACAAATTTCTACTTTAGCCCACTTATATCAAATCAATATTTTCTGTTTTTATAATCAGGAGAGGCCGTCCTAGCAGATTGACCGATGATTTGCAGAAAGTCGCCGGTAGTGACTGCATAATGGGAACGGAAGACCGTGTGACCTTGAAAAGGGCCTATGGCCTATATCCAACAGTAGTAAGACTGATAGTATACTACTATGCTAGTATGCTGGTAGGTAGGTAATGTGGAACACAATTTTTGTCATATTTATTTTATTAGAATGTAAGAAATAAGAGCTTTCATATAAACTTACAGGTGTACAAGACGTTCATTTTACAGTAGTTTAGAAAATTATCACGTTAGAAATCCATACACGACGGGAATCATTTAATTAATCAAAAAAATGAATTGTTTTTCAAGAGCACAATTTTAAGTTTGTGTTTTCGCTTTGAATATCAAAATATCACTTTAAAGTTCAAATCAATTTATCAGAAATACTCAAAGATTTTTTAAAATTGTAAATTCAAAGTGGTTAAACTTCTTATTTAAAATATTGTATATCTCTAATTTTAAATTTAATCCTGCTCTACACGAAAATAATGTCCCGTTGTCTTCTGCTCATGCACGTCATGCACATTGTCCCGTGTATGAGTGATGTATGGGCTTAAAACGCGACGCCGATGAAGCGGGTTGGCCCACTCTTTTAGAGGTGGTGTAACTACACCTCCCCACCTGTGGAACTCCTCAAAGCTTAGTCGCCATGATACTCACGAAGTGGTGATATTCTCTAGTAATAATGTGTCAGTTAAGAATATTTTATAAAAACCGGACGACATTTTTTCATATGTTTCGTGTTAAATATGCAGATATGGGAAATTGTTAATATTATCATGCAAATAATCAAAATTAGGTATATTTAAGTACACAAAAATAATAATGTTTCAATGCAATAATATTTATAATGCAATATGCAATAAATCAAGTAATCAAATACAAAATAAATTAACTGTACAAAAATCACTTTAAAAAAATGTTAACCGTAAAAACCCATAAATTCCTACACCCCCAATATTTAATACACCGAAAATCATTCACAGTCGTTACCGTTTATATTAAAACGCATTACTTCTCTAATATCCACCTCACACAAACATACACGGTGATGACTTTCGCTATTCAAACACAACGAAGATTGAACTTTATTTAAAAGTTGCTAACGTGAATTTTACAGTGAAACTTTAATAAGGACGTTGGCGACTTAAAGACGTTCGATTCGTAGCGAATTCTTTTAATAAGTACGGATGATTTACGCCCCGCCAAGCGCACACGGCGGCCACCCTGCCCCCCCCCCCCCCCCCCCCACCTTAATTAGAGGAGGAAAAATTCACAATTCACTACCAATGCAACACCTCCCGCCACTCAATTGTCACGATCCGGTAATGAGACTTAAGTAATTAGCTGGAAAAAATTTTGCTGCAACGTATTTCATTTATAGTATAAGGTATATGGTTGTTGAGATTTCGGAATCAAGCGATGTTACAGAACTTTACGACAATATCGGTAAGTCAATATTTGATTACTTCATTCTGAAGTGCACTACATATCAGCACCGGATGATATATGCATACATACATATATTCGTATACTTAGACACATATAGATAGACAGTTTACGAGATGTATTGAAACGCCGGATTCATATATCCATCAGTGGAGACACAGGCTGATCGCATGGTGTGGTGGCCAACAGACATTCAAAAGAGATGATAGATTTCTCGATAGCTGGATAAGAGGAGCGGAGGATCATGAGTTGTATGGGAGCCTTTATAGATAGAAATACAACAAATATGTATCTATTTAGATAGATAGATAAATTCTTTTTTGCACCAAAATGTGTGTACAAAGACGAACTTAATGCTATATAGCATTTTCTTCCAGCTATCCTTTGGTGGTTGAGAGCAGGCTAAGGGTAGTGCCGCTAAATATAATAGCGTTTTGATACTATTACACTAAGTACATAAATACAACATAAATATAAATTTACACACACACACATGCATATATACATACATACATACATACATAAAAATATAAATAAAATTATAAAAAACATATCAGTCATTCACACTGTTTGAGTAAAAAAGTGTTCAGATACACGCGATTTGAAGACATCAATATTTATACGGCTCTCAACGCGTATGTTTATCTTATTTATTTTATTTCGCTCGACATTACGGTTGTGTTGCACCAATCGAGAAGACGGAAACAAATTGTCCTCGACATGGAATCCTGTCGTCTGACGCTACTTTAGATATTCTGATTTCCGGACTATGAAGACCGAATGCGGGTAGTTGATGAAACTGCTCGCAATTCTGGATGTGGACTACCCGCCTCTTCAGTCAGCTCGTAACCATGCAGCCGAACCGTAACGTCGAGTAAAATGAATAAGGTAAACATACGCGTTGAGACCCATTTAAATAGATAAATATGTGAAAAATGAAAAAGGGTAAACATACGCGTTGAGACCCGAACACTAGGTAAAACAAATCATTTCCATTTCTTTATATTTTATTCCTTCCTTTTATAGCGCTCCTGTGTTGCCATATTTAAATTTTATACGCCTTATTGTTGCCACACAAAAAATGTAAAAAGCGAAAATCTCAAATACAATAATAGAAATACAATAAACCATAACAAGGTATCGTAATAAAACAACAGACATAACGAAGTCGTCTGGATAAATTTATATAGTGATTAGGTCGCCTGTTGTATTTCTTACTTAATTTATCTTTTAGCTACGTGTATAATTCCTGTGTGTGACTGGCAAGAGGCCCCCAAGACGTAGCCCGATGCGTTGGTCTGACCAGATCTGCACCACTCTCAACATCAACATCCACGATGCCATGAATACCGCCAAAGGCAGAAGCAGTATCGTCTAATATCTTCAATATCGCAACAGTATAGTGCAATATCGTCCGAGAAAAAGTAAACCATGAACGTGATCACGACCCCCAGCAGTGAGGAGTACGATGCAAGGAGGAGGAGGATTGGTGTATAATAAAATATCTACTAGATGTGTCAACATAAGATGGATATCCCAATAATGAATACTCAAATCAAAGCGCAAAGGTATAGAGATGTTTGAAATATCAAATCTCCCCATTTCGTACTAAAACTGCCTCATTCTAAATAAAAACATTGCTCCCAAATCGTTTCGAATCCCCCCACATCTGTACCTAATGCCAACTTATATTTAAATATGGAAAAAAATATTTTCTACTCTATTACTATAGCGAAGAAAGTTCATAGAAAGTTTTCGCAACGCTAAGATTAATTTTGAAATATTATAGGTATTGCAAGCAGTCGCGTGTGTGGCAACATTAAGGCGTATAAAATTTAAATATGGCAACACAGGAGCGCTATAAAAGGAAGGAATAAAATAAAAAGAAATGGAAAAGATTGGTATTACCTGGTGTTCGGGGCTTGTTTCTTTGGTCTGTTCCTTTTATAAAGTTAATATTTTTCTAAATTCAGTGCCTCCAGTCAGGAAAAAAGTAACTGAAATCGCTTGCTTTTCATGAGAAGAAAACGAAAGTACTTGTGATATTTTGATGTTTTCGCTAGTAATATGGAACAATCTGAATATTATTGAAAGCATATTATATTTTTTAATATTATTTGCATAATATCTCATTGAAATATAACATGATTGTTACGAATCATTTTCCTGTCACACATAGAAATGAAAAGATTTATTACCTCATTACAAAGCATTATACAAGAGGACTTGTCGTCTTAATACTGATTTTAGAGACATCTAAGGATCAAGTTCAAAAAAAAATTAAAAATGCAAATTACACATGGAGATTTATTAAATGTTATTGATTGGTCGCCATTTTCATAATCAAAACTCATTTTGATCAGATGTATTAATGCTCTCTTAATACATGTCGATGGGCTTTTGTAGAAATTGTAGCACTCACTTTCATTTTCACTTTTAGGAGGAAAGTGCACGCTTTGAGGGGGAGAGTGCACGCTGCAATCCAACAGCCGCTGGGCGCGCTCGACTTGCCACGTTACCCCTCTCTCACAGAAGACTACCTTGAAATGTACTGCATTTTCCACTTTATCGTATTTCTCCAGCGAACGTACGTATTTCGGTAGTGAGTGAGATATGCCAGAGCACATTCCTATCCTATCCCTCCCCATTATCTCAACCCTTTCTCTAAATCCGTTCCTATATCTCGAAAGGTAGGCAGCGTATCCGGGGGCGTGGGAACGTTTATCATTTTGGACAGTATCCACTTACCATCAGGTGGACTGTATGCTCGTCTTCCTATCTTGAAAATCTTGATGTACGCAACTCACACTATAGTACAACTCACACACTATGATGTACGTATAGCAAATTTACTCATTTTAAATTATGAAAGTAATTTTAAATTTAGGGGAAGGGTTGGGAAAATGGGGAGGAATAGGATAGGATGGGATGGGAATGAGCTCTAGCGTATCTCACTCACTACCGAAACACGGACGTACATTGAGGGATAAGATAAAGTGGGTAATGCAGTAGTACATTTCAGGATAGTCTCCCTGAGGGGGTAACAACTTAATGAGACCAGTCGAGTGCGCCTAGCGGCTATTGGATTGCAGCATGCCGAAACGTTGAGTTAATTAACTCGATTTACAATATAAAATGTGTACAAAAACGAGTTTTTTTTTTGTTATCAAGTCGTCAGAGCTAACTATATATTTTATGACCACATATTATTATGTAATGTTTTCTTCTGCGCTATAGATTTACGATTTTAGATAAAATTTTCTAACCTAAAAATTCGTTGCTTAAAGATTACCGTAACCTGCTCTTTTATCGTGCATAGTTGGTCGAGGGCCTCCTCGTGGGTCGATTGAACGAGGGTTGTATGGCCTTAAATAATTTGGCGAGTCCACTCTTCTAGAGGTTATATAGTTTCTCATAGCTTGTGATAGAGGCTTTGTTATCCCTTAGTCGCGATTTACGACACCCGCAGGACGGGATGGGTTGGCGTTATTCTCAAGCCAGCCACACCACACGGCCAAATATAATCATGCTATTAAATGCGATTTTTAAGATACTAGTCTTAATATCTGAGAAGGTGGAACCGACGATGAAGTCCCTTTTCTAAGATAACCTCAAATGTGTATTTTGAATTTCTAAATACATTGTGTATCGAAATGAATGTAATGGTAAAGGTAAATATTTTTGCGTTACAACTAACATTCGGCGAGCTCGTATTATTCAAATGTGCACCAATAAGGAGCATTTACGGCCGCCCATAAAACTACAATCGAACCGAACGAATAAATATCCGACCGCTGTAACTTATAACCTTTGTCATACACATATAGCTAAAACTGGAAGAGACAGCAGTAAATGAGAAATAATTAAATGACCAACAGAAAATAATCAATAATAGTGAACAAAAGTTAGATATTCAATTAGCAAAAATTCCTCTGTCGGTAAAAACAATTCTCAACCTTCTTGAGCATATATTGAACATACCATAAACATTCGAGATTTTCGCGTTTTTCACACATATTTAAGCGGGTGTTAACGCGAATGTTTACTTTATGTATTTTACTCGACATTTCGGTTGGGTTGCACCAACCATGCTCACGAGGCGGGTAGTCTACGTTTTTGGCATTGGTCTTTGCATTTGATCTTCATATTTCGGAAAGTTACAGCACACCACACTCACAATATCAGAAGTAGCGTCAGACGAAAGATAGCTGGGTTTAAATTTTTTAATCACAGGATTCCATTACAAGGACAATTTGAATCCATCTTCTCCATTGAAATTTCTAAGTATTTTTATTTCAATTGGTTCACGCATAATCCTGGAAAAATAGTGGTGATCAGTGAAGAGGATTTTTGGACTATGGAGTTCTGTCCAGTGATTGATCTCGGCGTTGAATCCGAAACTAGTTGTTCCTAGGCTGAACTAACTTATCCAAAACGTGTTTGGATCAACAGTTTAGCCTAGTATGTCCCGATAAGAAAATTCACATGTCTTGCCGCCCTTGCTTCTAGCTCAATCACTTGTCTCTTCCAGTTAAGCAACTGTTAAGTTCATGATATAATAATACAAGCCATAACGCACGGGTTATGGGCCAGGCCGTAACCTCGCAACAACGGACCGAGGTTAATTCACCACCTGTACTTATTTATGTTACCTTTTATACACCTACACAGTGTTGTCAATATGCGCCTATGACGTCCCACTGTTGGACAAAAGCCTCCCTCTGCGTCATAGAGAGATTTCAGTTTCAAGCAATGTGAACCGCCCGCGGCCACGTGGATCAAAAATTTGAAGAAATTCGCCGCTGGTGACCGGTGGTGCTGTGTGGTGTTGGCTCACTATAAAACAGCTCCACCTCATCCTTCCCGCGACCGTAAACGCTATTAAGGGATGACAAAGCAGCTGCCACAAGCCCTAAGCAACTACACTACCTCTAAAAAAGTGGACTCGCCAACCCGCTTGGCCCGCATGGTGTTTTTAAAGCCATACATCCCTCATGCACGAGACGATGTGCATGGGAAAGCCCATGTCCAGCACTGCATTTACACTGGATTGGACAAATAATAAGAGCTTAAGACAAAGTGTGATGATGAGCCTTTGAAGATGTCTATATCCAGCTGTGGAGAGACATAGGCTGATGGTATGATATAGTAATGTTGTTCAATAAGTAATGTATTTTAATAAAATCGAGGCATCAATGCTACGACAATACGAAGAGCTAGAATTTGTCGTAGCATTCGGACATCAATCCGAAGTGTTACGATTTGTCGTAGCACTTCGGATATCAATCCGAAGTGCTACGATTTGTCGTAGCACTGTGTTACGCGCTACGACACCGGCGTCTACCACGACTCAGAATAATAGGATACCAATTTATCACTAAAAATAGTTGGAAAAAGAAATTTGACGGAATTCAATCTAATTTTATTATTGAATCCTCTTATATTTAGAAGTTATTAAATTATTTAACTTTTTTTTTATTTACCGCGCTTTTATAATCGCGATTTTCATTTGCCAAACTAGTAAATATTGTCGAAACACTTTTTTCTAAAACACTTGCAAAATAATAAATATTCCTTCTATATATAATACCTTTTTATGGTAAGAAGGCGGCAGTAGAGTATACTTGTCCACTTGATTGTAAATGGATACTGTCGCCCATGGACATCCTCCATGCATGCCAACATTAGTCCAGAATGACAAACGTTGGCACGCCCCCGGATGCGAGCGAGATATAGGATTTGTTTTGAAGGTACAAGACAATGTACACGAGGAAGCCCAAGTCCAGCAGTGGATGCTAAAAGGTGTGATTACGGCTACGAAAGTTTTAATTCTTACCTATAAAACGGCTGATTTATTCCCAATTTATTTCCCAATATATGTCGTTCCAGCGGCCACAGTCAAACCCGTCTCAAGGACCCGGTGCCGACTTCCACAAAGTTAAGCCTTGGGGTCGAATGACCTTCAAGGTCTGAGTCCAATTTACGGAGGTTCTTAAGTTCTTCCAAAAAAGGTTTTGGAAAATCGAGAAGGACAGGATAGGGCGGAATGGGAATATCTGGCATATCTCACTCGCTACCGAAACACGTACGTACATTGAGGAAATAGTATAAAGTGAGAAATGCAGTACATTTCAAGGTTGTCTTCTGTGAGAGAGGACTAACGTGGATAGTAGAGTACCTCCAGGAGCTGTGGGATTGCAGCGTGCACCCTCCCCCTCAACTGTGGCATTGTAGGTACCTATAATTATCTTTCTTTAGACTGGCAACAATTCAATGTAACCAGGTCTGATAGCCATTCTACAAAATTTCACATTAACCAAAATATCTATTCATTGCAAAATGTAGAGACGGGATCACTGCAATGACACTTGAGGTGGTGGCAGGTGGCGCGAGCGTAAACTTTTATTGCATTTTATACGGAACCCGCGATTATGACATAAAAACTCAGCTTTATCGATGGGTTCCACTGTACATTGAAGCTTTTCGTATGGTACACTGGTTTTGATTTTTCATTGGGGATTTTCGCTTTAAATTTGTATTATTTTTATTTATCAAATTGAAGGCACTTTTGAAAAATTATTTAAAAACCAATGAAATACGAAATTATTTTACGTGCGAATTAATGGCAAGAGTTGCGTGTTTCTTTGCCGGATAACATTTGAAACGAAGAAATTCGGCAAAGAACAAAAGTTATTGACATAGCTCATAGAATCAACATGCCGAAACGGCACTGGGCAGACCATATTTACCACAACAGCGATAACGAAATATGCTGTTCAAATTCAAGTCATTTATAGCTGTGTTACAGGAAAATAAAAAGATGTTTCACAAAACTTATAAATTACTCCACTATAACTTGCCGAGTAGGCATACAATACTAAAAGGGGTTAAATCCAATTACAATCTTAAAACTATGTCTAAGTATCGTAATCATTATTCAATTTTTCATGTCTAAAAATTCATTTATACTGTAGTAAGATTTATACTAACAGGTAACCAAAAAAGTTCATGCGGTTTTTCTTATACAGATTGCAATGGATATTTTTTAAATTATTTATTGATAGCACTTGTTTATATACTGTCATTTACTTTCGTATGAATTCTTCTTTCATTTGATGCATACAAATTTTGCGACAATTGTTTAATTCCTATTGTGAAATAATTTTAAATGGCCACGAACAAAACGTTAATTCGAAGTTGTTTACTCTATGAGCATAAACTTGGAATGAAAGCGGCCGAGGCGGTGCGAAAAATATGTACCGCATTCGGAGATGACGCTGTAAGTGATCGGACAGCACAGTGGTTTAAGAATTCTTCCTGGGGAGATTTCAGCTTGATCGATGAAGCGCGCTCTGGAAAACCGAAGTCAATCTGTATAAGAAAAACCGCACGAACTCTTTTGGTTACCTGATAGTTTGTTAATTACAATAACTTTTAATACAGATTTAATTTCACGACTCTCACGTACTAATTCATTTATTCGTGTAGCATGTTACCTATCTAAGTTTTATTAACAATGACAATTTAAATACTTAGCAATAAATTAATATCTCACCGACTTCACCTAATGCCGCCCCTTAGGCAACTTGTACAACACTTTGACAAGTTATTATAACTTGCGTTAAGTTACATGTAAGTTGTCGCAAGTTTTTACAAGTCCCGCCGCGACAAGTGTAACACCCAGCAATAGTTCCACTTCACTACTTATTTGAATATTTTTGTACACTCGAGGAAAACACTAATTGGCATTTTGAATTAATTTGGATCAAATTAAACTTTTGATATATACTTTGATACTTTTGAATTCACCCATTCATCACGACTCAAAAAAAAGCGAAAATGAAAATAATATAAGTTCAAAGGTCAAATAACTTGAAAATTGATATAATCTGTCGATTTTTATCTTTTCTTTAATATAAATAAGGCGGCAGAAGAGCAGACCTGGTGGTTTGTTTGACTGCCAACATCAGTCCAGAATAACTAACATTGACACGCTACCTATCTCTGTAAATTTAAAGGAATGGATTTGGAGAAAGAATTGGGAAAAATGGGGAGGGATAGGATGGGATGGGAATGGGTATGCCTATTCCCATCCCATCCCATCTAACTCACTCACAAACACTCACTCACTAACAAAACACGTACGTACATTGGGGAAATAGAATAAAGTGGGAAACACAGTACAGTTTACGGAATATTAACAGTTTGTTCAGATACTTGGGTGAGTGTGGTTGCACGCAACGATCTCCCAGTTGCTGGGCGCACGCGATTGGCCGCGTTATCACCCCGCAGTCGCAGAACACTACCGTAACGTAAGAACATATTTCCCACTTTACCCAATGAACATACATGTTCCAGTAGTGAATGAGATATGCCCGAGTTCATTTTCATCCCATCCCTCCCTATTACCCAACACTTTCTCCAAATCTATTCACAAATCTTCAAAGGTAGGCAGTGTATCTGAGGGAGTGGAAAAATTTGTCTGACTGATGTAGGCGCCTATCCACTTTCTATCAAGGGTACTGTCTGCTCGTCTGTACTCTTCTTTCTCCCGGAGCTCGCCCTCACACAAGTTGCCGGTTCACCTCGCCGGGGGGAGCATAGTCAATCTATAAAAAAATGCATACGCCCACATTACAATTTCGCTATTCACAGGTAGGTTATAATGTCTATGGATACTGATACTGCACAACCGGTATCTTGGGCAAACCATTATGGTCTATTTATCTATTAGATACATTTATAATTATTTTATGGTTTTGTTCGTAAATTTGGTAATCAGTAAAAAATACCGACATCAGTCAATAATGATAAACGTTTGTACGTCACCGTAAGTCGCCAGTGTAAAAATAATTTTAAAATCTTTTCCCCCGAGCGTACCTCATAGAGACGGCTGGCATTGATGCAAAATTGATGGGCACAAGATAGTCGCCGGTCTTACGAGTATGTCGCAGTTTGTTGGCAACATATAAATTCGGGACATTACGTTGATTCTGTACTTATGTGCCTTATAGAAAGTACTTCGTTGAACAAACACTTTGTTATTGTAAGAGCATTTTAATAATACGTAGTATGTTGGTAATAATCCCTCATCCTTCCCAACACATTTTCAAAATCAACTTTTTAATCTCTAAACGTAGGCGACGCACACGCATACGCACACGCATACGCACACGCATTCGCGGGCGCGCCATCATATTTGTTTGTATTGACTGATATATTATATGTCACGCATACTACCTTTTATATAGTATCAAAACCAATGCACGCCACTGATAGCCATTTACCTACCACCAGGCTATGTGTATGCTAGTCTTTTATTTCTTCAGGAAAGGGGAAATTTATCTGTCAACAATAGTGTTGGGAGAGATGCTAAGTCCTTTGAACAATGAGGCACTTCTTTGCGCTTAATACGGTAGCATAGAAGCTGTCCGTGTCCTTCTACGAACATTACTCAAAGCTATACAAAACCGCACCGGTCCCAACACAGTTATAGTAGCTATGTTTTTACATAGCTACGAGACATGTAACATATAGGGAAACTTCACTGGGAAGTTCTACAAGTTAAGTAGATATAACATTTGTAAATATAAACAATGCGAACCAAGGGGCCATATTTACTGTACTCGTACAAGTACTTTTTTGTTGCAGATCTTTTTTTAAAGAGATGTACATAGACGGACGAGCAAGCGGTCCTGCGTGATGGTAAGTGTTACCGCCGCCCATGGACACCTTCAACACCAAGGGGTATGCGGGTACACTGCCGACCTTTTAAAATCCTATTCACAGCTTTCTTGAACAACCCTATATCGTAGCATAATGGAAATACCTCTTGAGGCAGTTCGTTCTACAGCCTACGGGTTCGCGTTATAAAATAGTTTTTGGACAGACACCTCCGTATCGAGGAATGCGGATGCACCGCACTTCTGTAACGAGAGATGCGGTTGTAGAAACTCACAGTTGAACAATTCTTCAGAGCGTTCCCCATTGTACAGGCGGTAGAACACATAGAGAGACTCAACGTCTCTCCGAACGCTGAGAGGTTCTAGATCGACCGTGAGACAATTCAAACAGCACGTCTAGCGATCTACCGACGTGGAGCCCTTAGGCTCGTTGCTGCACACGCTTTTTGCTCCTGGCTGAGCGCCTTCTGCCCTCACCCTAAACCAGACATGTCCGGTGACATTCCGAAAAAAAGGATCCAATTACTCTCACATGCAGAACTCTTACAGTGCACGGGTTGGTAACATGTACAACGAGCGAAGGGCTTCGAGAGGCCGCGTTTATGTTGTATGTGTTGACTGGAGTTCTATGTTGTAACTGTGTGGAAAACACCTCGACTAATTGTGGAAAAGAGCCCTATTACAAGGACAACGACAAAATTCGGTAATTCAAGATTTGATTTGATTTCTATACAATTCCACACTTCACAAAAACAAATCATAATTACAGGAACCAGTGTTTACAACAACTTTAACTTTACACGTATTATTAACCGTTGGCCACACGGTCACGCGATCCGCACGCGATCTACACGCGATCCGCACGCGACCCGCACGCGTCACGTGGCGTGACAACCAACACATTGTAATCGTGTTACGAAAGGATTAGGATGCTGATTGATGTTAGTGAAAATGCGTTGTTATCGCTTTTATTGCAACACTAGCGACCCGCCCTCACTTCGCTTCGGTTTATTAAATTTAAAACAATCGGAATAAGATATTTTCCTGGGGTAAAATGGAGTCTATATTTTAAGTTAGACCTCTAGCAATACATCGGTAAAAACTGCATTCAATTCCATGCGGTAGTTTTTGCGTGATGCGTGTACAAACATACAGACAGACAGACAAGATTTCTAAAAACTGTTGTTTTGGCTTCTGTTGCTCTAATAAAGACCCCCCATATTAGTTTTTTTTCAATATCTATAATGTACAGACATCGGCCTGTTACAATTT
This sequence comes from Sesia bembeciformis, assembly GCA_943735995.1. NCBI lineage: Eukaryota > Metazoa > Arthropoda > Insecta > Lepidoptera > Sesiidae > Sesia > Sesia bembeciformis. The sequence goes on from OX031044.1 coordinate 13,683,588, forward strand.
TATTATATATATATATAGATAGGTATTTCGGTTAAATAGTTACGGTGTGGTTCGTTGTTGAAATGTTATCTGACATGTATTAATATTTTCCCAGAGTAGGTAATAATTGAGAATAAAAAATGTGACACATCTTATAAGACTACAATTGATTTACTTTTCTAACATAATTGTACTTATATAATACTGTTTTAGATTAATAAACAGTATTATTTGAAAAAAACTATTTATTTGTTTATACAATAGATTGCAGACAATTGGGCGAGTCACATGATGGTAAGGGGGCTTGCGCTCTGCGCTGCAAACCTTGCAGAATCCTGTTTACGGCTCTCTTGTAGAGCCCTATATCGTAGCGTAATGAAAAACCTCGGCTGGCAGTTCATTCCACACCTTTCAGATTCGCGATATAAAGTATATTTTTGACCATCCTGCGCGCAGCGACTCTATATGAAGGAAGTGCGGATGCACCGCAGGACAATAACGAACGAGGCGATGGTACAAAAACCCGAAGTAGGCATCAAATTAAACAACTGTTTAAAATATTCCCCAATATATAGGCTGAAAGAAAGCGCAGAGAGGTGGAACATCTCTTTGGATGCTGAGCGATACAAGACCACCCGTAAGAGTGGGATCGTCGACAATTCGGACAAATTATATTATACTAGCTGTACCCGGCAGACGTTGTCCTGCCTGTGTATATTTATTTACCTTTGTACATAAAATTACAAATTATTCTGTTTCGCCGTCGATATGATTTTTGCGATCGATTGAACGGTATAGAAGTTGATATGCTGCAGTGCCATCTAGTGGCGAGTTACAACAAAGTCGATAGATTGAAAATATTCTTCGTGCTCAAATACCTATGTATACCAATTTTCTGAAGTTGATGTGCTGCAGCGCCATCTCGTAGCGAGTTACAACAAAGTGGATAGCATGATAACCTTTTCCGTAAAAAAATACATATATGTGCCAATTTTCATGGTGATCGGTCAAACGGTGTCAAAGTCTATTAATTTCAGATATACCAACATCCATTTTTTTATATATATAGATGAATGATTCACTTTTGAGTAATGATTTTTAGAGTAAAATAATTTAAGAGTATCGAAATCTTAATACGAAATGAACCCCTCAAGAATTTGGCGAAGCAAATTTTTAGGAACTCGTAGCAATTTATTTACTGTTTCTATTATCCAGTGATAGGGACCACGGGCTCACATGATTATAAAAAAAAGAATTCTTTGCCTCGCAAAAAGGCACACAGAGTAGGTACTGAAAATAAAGTTACTAACCACTTACCATACCATATTATTGTCATACCATCGGCCTATGTCTCTGTGTAGACATAGGCCTGTGTAGGTATATCAGGCCTCTCCCAATGCTCGTCACACAAAATTTTATTTATATACTAGCTGTTGCCCGCGACTTCGTCCGCGTGGACTTTAGTTTATAAACACCGTCTTTACCATCTTAGGGGTATTTGGTATTTTCAAAAATGATCACACATTATTTCTTATAGCTTATTTTTTATCGAACAAATGTTCGACGTGATTCTTTAAATTGATATAACTTTTTTATTTATGAACTGATTGAAATAAACACTAAATTTTAAGTGAAGCTTACCACAATACATTAGTGAAAACCGCACCTAAATCGGTTAAGCTTTTTCTAAGATTAAAGCGCACAAACTCACAGACAAACAGATAAACAGACAAAAATTCTAACAATCATTGTTTTGGGTTCTATTACGTTAATAAAGGCCCCCAATAATATTTTTCTCATATACCTTCCATGTACAGACAGCGATCAGTTACATTTTTATTATATGCATAGATATAGATAGATCTAAGGACACCCAGTGGTTAATTACAGTAATGCTGACAATGTATAGGTATCATTTAAGGCTCAGTCCATCAAACCTCTTTTTAGTAATTTAATTAATAAATAATAATTATTATGAAACATATATTTTTCAGTTTTATTAAACCTTGACCAGTCAAATGCGACTTTACCCAACAGGGCCAATCCGCCCATCAGGTCCCTATAAAGTGAAGGTGTTTTCAAGAAAAAAAAATAGGGATCTATCTGACTACTTTTTATTAATTATTTTATACTTGATTTTGTCAATACGTCGGCATTTGGATTTCTGCAGCCGATCAAACAACAGACGAACAATAAAAGGTCCAAAGGTCAAAGATTGATAACTAATCATACTTAATTAGTGAAAGTACTATCATTTTTTTGGCTGTTGGATTGCAGCACTCTCCCCTCAAAAATATACCTTGTTTGATTATTAGATAAGAGTGTATCTATTTTATTGTGTGTTTATTACTTTATTTTAATTGTATTTCACGAGTTCTATCTGTCACTTCCGTCCGAAGGTCACTCTGCGCTTCAGCTAAAAATCAGCGTCGGAAATCATTAAGTGGTTTCCGACATAGTGTTGAGCTGACCACCCTTTCAGTGTGGAGCTGCTACACGCGGTATCGTCAAACTAGTTTTGTTAAACTACGTCCTTGTTCTGTGTAATTCCTGTGTGTACTGTGCCGTGCTGAAATAAATGTTCTTTCTTTCTTCTTTCTAATAGAGACGACAATCTTAGGTCGTATAGCTTGATAGACTAATATAAACGTTAACACCGAAATCAAATAGAAAAAATAATCCTATTTTATTAATATTATAAACGCGAAAGTTTGTGAGGATGGATGCATGGATGTTTGTTACTCTTTCACGCAAAAACTACTCAATTGATTTTAATGAAACTTTACAATAATATAGCTCATACATCAGAATAACACATAGGCTATAATTTATAAAGATATTGTGTAAATTGGCCAAAATATAACGATAAGCGTCAAGTACCTAAGTCGGAAAAAACTCTGCCATCTGCGAGCTATTTTGGCGTGCGCTGTGAAAACCGTAAGAGTTACACGAATATGATGTATGATGGATATGTTTCTGAAATTTTGAAGTTTCTGGGCGGATCGCTGGTAAAGAAATATTTTATGATGACAGTAGAGCCACAAACGGAAATTTTGATACTAAACCTCATTAAATAAAACAAATATAGCTTCTAGATAATATAAACAATAGAAATAACATCAAAACCGCAAAACAAATCTGATCAAAGTCAGTTATTGTTTACACGTATGTAACCATTCAGCAGATATTGCACGGTCAAAGGAAATCAAAGGGAATCTGTGGAAAATGGAAAAATATTTTGTTTACCCCATTTTCACCATACCCCAGCGGTCGCCGCGCGGCTATAGTTGAATGATATTTCCAAACGAACTGCGAACAATTCAAGAAGTTCGCCCTTTTACAATTCTCGAAAGGAGCGCTGCGCGCTGACCGCGGGGATTATGGGAAATGCACTCATATTGTGGATAAGACTTTACTTTTAGCCCAAAAAGAAATAAGAGCTTATTAGTGAGTAGTTAATGTATCTATTGGGACAATGAGTGCTGTACCAATATCAATATTATTTTTGTGTACTCACGGAATGCATTTTCCGCAAGAAATTTCGTTTCCTGGCAACTAAATATAAAAACCCTGGTTTTATATACTCGGTTTGACTTTGTTTCTATTTTCTAGTTCACCTTTAGTTTACGACGTGTTCGTTGAACACGTCGCGTCGGATCTGGGCTGGTCAGCGTCAACAGAGCGTCACTAGAAATTATTGACGAATATATAGTATATAGGGTGCATAGTATAAAGGAAAATTTTGAGATGTTCAAATTTCAGAAAGAGATCTCATTTGAGCTGTACCATTTTTAGAACATCATTTATTTGAAATTCGAAGAGTACCTGGCTCCAATGCAAATGTTCACGCGCAAACTGAAGGCGCGCCATTCGGTGAGCTCGTATCAGTTTGGGCCCATGAGTTGGCTTATGTGGTTTTCGAGTCTCCATCGAACAGTCCGAGTGCTAACAGCCACTCCATGACAGTCTCCAAGCTGTTCTTGGATTTGTACTGAGGTCAGGTGACGATTCCGTCGACACTCGGAAGCTTGGTACTCCTGGACGGCAAACGTAGCTGCCAGTCAGGTATCGATGGTACACTCTTTGAACAGTAGAACGGCTTAAATAAAGTTGCGCATTCACGTTTTGCTGACAAAGCCCAGACTGAAAAGTGGCACAGCTTGCCCGGCTACTTCAGGCCGGTCCATAACTTTAAGGTCATAATCTGTTTAAATCTCAGAAAAAAAATGTTGAGGAAATTTTTATTGAAAAACAACACCATTCAATCAAAAAACTGCTCTAATTCAAACTTACAACTTCCTTATTTTTTCATAACAATGAACTGACTCGGCTTCTCTTCTGTGGTTCAATTTCATGAATTCAAATTTGTAACTATAGTACACCAAAATGATGGTGAATATTCCAGCTTAAAAACTGCATAAAAACTTTTTCCTTGACCTAACATTATTTTTATGTTTTAGACCTTTATACATAAAAAATGCAAGGTGGCTCGAATCAGGTGTCCGGTAGTGTATATCGCCATATACAACATCATTAGTATATACCCGTATTGTAGTAAATACTGCATTAAAATATAAAGAATATGTATTAAACTTTAATAATTAAAGTATCTAAAATATATAAATATATAAAATGTCATGTCCACATGCACCAGTCGCGCACACTTCGATTGATATTCAATTCGGAATTGCAAGGAGAAAGATCGCCTCGGGACAGCGGCCAATTGAATTTGAAAACAGAACATCACCGCCCCCCGCGCACCTCGCCCCCATACCCCGACACACTTGCCCCTCGTAGGGTAACCACAAATTTGTCGTATTTTCAGAATATTCAGTTTTATTTTATATTTTTCTTCTTATTTTATATTATATGGCGAGTCCACTCTTTTAGAAGTGTAGTTCCTCAGGACTTGTGGTAGCAGATTTGCTATCCCTTAGTCGCCTTGTAAGACTTCCACGTGAAGAGACGCGCTGGTGCTATTCTACGGCCGGCCATACGGTCCTGGTAGCAGAGTGTGGTTTCGCGACCATTGCCGTTTGCTGTGGATGAAATACTACCCTATGTATACTATACTATACATAGGTGTGGATGAAATACTATACTATCCTATCCTACCTATGTCACATTGATATGTCCAACCAATGTCTGTCCAAATATGTATGTCCAACGTACATAGATACATAGGTATAGTTATTTCAACTCACGAAGGCGGGTAAGCGTTGTCTAGTTTACGCACACTAAAACAATGTACACGTACAAGCACGTCAATTACAAAGCGTAAGTTCGGCTTGTGACGCTATTGTCCGAGTTACTAGTGGATTTGGTATTGGACCTGTATCGTATTTGGACCTGTTAGGTTTTTTTTCTACAATATTTTATTTTTCATGATATATAGTAAAATCTTGTATATCTTTTATTCTATGGGTGTCGCTCGCGCCTCGTCGGGCGCGCCGCCTAGCTCCCCGGTTTGAGTAATGAGCACTGCGAACTTTTAGACAGGACAACAAAATTTTCCATGTTTGTAAGTTTTAATTTATTCCTTATAATAATTTTAGTATTCGTTAGAACGATTTTATATCTTTTAAATTGGTTGACATGCTTCAGGTCATGCGTTATTTCTGTGACACCTTGTATAAGGCATAATATACAAATGTATATATACATATATATATAAACGTATATAATAGTATTTCAGGGAATTGACACTATAAAATAAACAATATTGAGTTTCTCTGTAACAAAAGAACCATTTATTGTTTCTTTCACATATTATTATTTATTACACAGTATTTATCACACAGTTTATCACAGTATTTTATAGTAAAAATCTTACCTGTAACAAAAGAAACGACATTAAAGTCTATTCTTCAAATGTCAATCCCTTTCGCTTCAGACAACAGACAAATTCACAATATTAAACTATCCAAATCAACAACGCCATCTTTATCTACCGATACATCACAGAGCATCATAGATTATAAATCACAGATTACCCTACATCGATATACAAGATCGATAACCTTGTATATCGATGGCGCCCGGAATGAGCCGCAAATTAAATTCGAAGAAATAGATTTTCTTTACACTGTAACGGTTTCGTTTCACTACGTCAGTAGTTAAGCGAAACTACATTAAAGTACAAACTTAAATCAACTATTTAAAAAAAAATAACATTACTACATAAAAATATCTATTATTATTAACTATTTACAATAAATAATACCTTAAATTATAAACACATACTTAAATAACAAAAATATAGATTAAATATTAATTCGAAAGCAAAGCCGGAGCGCACTATATGTTTTGCAATTCTATTGTTTGCGCGTGGAGTGAACTATAAAACCATCGATTACCATCGATCGTCCTTATGTCCTTACGCATCGTATCGAACGCAGGTAGTTACCGCGTCATTGCCACTCCACGTTGGCTATCCTTTCTGTGTAGACTAACATTCCGTCTACAAATAAATAATCATAAAATATCTGATACTGAAGGTTTTGGCGAGTCTAGTGCCGACTTACTAATAGTGTCCTGTGTATGTGAATCCCCTTACTTACTGGGGCTCACCTACCCGGCAGTCGACTTGGACGTGACCTGCTCTATGCGAATATACCACCTACCTACTGCTCGCTGCTAGCTGCGAGACTGTTCCGGCCTACCGCGGAATACCTACTGGAAGGCTATCGCAGGGCAGTGGCATTCTTTGGACCGGGTCATAACTTCTGACGTGAGCGAATCGAACCCATCCCGGATCTATTCACTATTTTAAAATATACCTCTATGTAGTAGTGGAGTCTTTTATTCACACACAAAAAAGACCACGTGACAACACGTATATAAATAATAAAATATACATACACACAATATCTTAATAAACTCACAGAAGCACTAACCCTGTGATGATTCAAGATTTAATGTATTATCGATGCATGTTTATTTTAGTAAATTTAAATTAAAATATTCTTAAACTTAGTTTGCTAACGCTACTGACGGGAGTAGGCATTCTACGCATACAAGTACATATTTATGTTGCACCATTACAAACAAGGCTAACCCGCCTTCGTGAGATGAAAAATCTATACGAATGGCGGACTTAATGCCATATGATATTTCCTACCAGTCAACCACCAAATCATACAGAAATAGGAATGAAAATGTTACCTGATTAATAAAATTTTCGTTGGTTATTTTTATGTATAAAAAAACGTACAATCTTAGTTATTGGCCCTCTCTTCTCCCCCTAGAGCACCTAATATTTCACCTTATCATAATATATGGTCACCCTCGCCCCCTGCCCAACGCGGCCATTTTCCCGCGCATAGACAACAGTTTTATTGTTTTTATATATATTTATCCGGCGGTGTTGCTCCGTTATTCCGACCTATCGTTTTTGGCGCGCGCCGTTATGACGTAGCAAAGGGCGACCGATGACCACCCGATGACACTTTATAGACAAGCCCTTACAATTTTTTTTTTTACTTACTTTTGTTTAGATATATAGTTACTGGGTTTTGTCAGCCGCTTTATTAGCGTGGATTTTGTTTTGAAATTTACTATCCCTAGAAACAAATATATATTTTTTTTAATGAAAAGTATCTATCCTATGACACTTCAGATTTTAGACGAAGGGGAAAATGTAGGTGTGAATGTCCAAACTCACTAACAAAAATATTATAAAATTAGCAGGTTTCGCGTGATATATATCAGCGGTTATATATCACGCGATATATATCAATTGATATTTATCGTCAAAACTAGAATTTTGGCAAATCCCAAGGTTTTTAAATTGTTATACTGACATAAATAAAAATTATGAACATTGCCTCTGCCAATAATCCATCAGTAAAGATTACAATTACAATTTAGTTGAATATTGATTAAGTAGACTAATTATTTAATCTTAAGGACTAATTTTTTGTCACTCTAATTTTAAACGTTTTGGTAAAAAAAATAGGCGGTTTAAAGGTATAGATATGTATCTATACCTATAAACCGCCTATTTTTTAAAAAAATTGACATTAACGTCATTATTATCAAAGATCTATGAAATAAAAGCTTTTAAACTTTCTACCAGTTTTTAACATAGGTTTTTTTTCATGATTTATAGTATAATTCTAGTATATCTAGTATCTACATATATACTAGAATGTCGGTCTGAGTATGAGCGCTACGATTGTTTTAGGCGGAACAACAAAACCATAAATACTAATTTTAGTTTTCGTTAGAACGGTTAAACATATTTTAAATTGGTTGACATGTATCAGGTTTTGCGTTATTTCGCTGACACGTATATATCTGAAATGTGTTGTAATGTTGATTTTTTTGGGACACTTTTGTGCTTATCCTGTTTATTCATAACCATGTCCTCAGTATGCTTACAGTGTCAGGTGAAGCGAAGGTCCAACGATGAGACGTCAGCGCGATTCTGAATAGCCAGCCCCATTTTATCGTAAACTCCTACCATCTTACCAACACGACCAAACAATCAAAAACAATCCCAAATGCGTACGCATAAGGAATACATGATAAGCAATATATTGGTAAGTGTATATGGCATACCGTTTTGTTCCATATCAATTCAATATCACTACGTGTTTGATCGAATCGTTTGCAGATATTACTGACACAATGTTGTGCAATACAAATACGTTGACAAATTGCGTTATTCTTGAAACATCTATTTTACAGTTATCTACAGATCTAGAATTGTTGATGGTTATCACTTTGTCTTTTCTGACGTGGCGCGGGTAAGTTGTTCTTGAATCATTACTGGACAGAAAAATACAGACATTAAGTACCTACCTCTTCTTTATTGGTTGTTAATTTTAAATACCATTAAATACAATTCCAGAATTTTGACATGCTAAACGCTAACATGGGCGCGCTTAACTGGCCACGTTACCCCTCTCTCACAGAAGACTACCGTGAAATGTACTGCATTTCCTACGTTATCGTATTTCTCCAATGTACGTACCTGTTTCGGTAGTTGTGAGACTATCCTATCCCTCCCCATTAACCCAATCCTTTCTCCCAATCCATTCCTCAATCTGCAAAGGTAGGCAGTGCATCGGGGGCGTGCCAACGTTTGTCATTTTGGACTAATGTTGGCATGTATAGCGAATGTCTATGGGCGACAGTATCCAGTATCAGGTGGACTGTATGCTCGTCTGCCGCCTTCGTACATAAAAAAAAGAAGTGCGGTGCATCGGCATTTCCTCGATGCGGAGGTGTCGCGTAAGTACTGTTCGGTCCAAAAACCAGTTCATACCGCGAACCCATAGGCTGCGGAACGAACTGCCTCAAGAAGTCTTTCCATTCCGCTACGATATGAGGTTCTTCAAGAAAGCTGTGAATAGGATTTTGCAAGGTTAGCGGCGTATCCGTATAGGTACCTCCTGGTGTTGCAGGTGTCCATAACATACCTATAACAGGAACAGAAAATAACACATACCTACCTGTTACAAATAGATGGATATTATATTTATTGTTTCATGCCTGTTTGTGTGTAGAATATCTAAATGGACACCATCCAAACCAGCAAGATGACGCTCCACGGTTTTTGTGAGGCAAACTTCGTTCATTTCGTTTTTACTGGACATGTCGCACGACTAAAGTTCTTGTCGACCGTCGGTGTCGCCTCATCAAACAGTGTTTATGTTAAAATTAAACAAAACACTTTATAATAGTTAATTTGACGAAGAAAATTGCAATTAATGGGCATCTACCTAACTTATATATTAACTGTACAACATTAAATTTGACTTGCTTTATGAAAAACGTGAAAATAATATGAAGGTTTTATTTTGGTTACTAGAATAATATGAGATAATTGAAAATGTAAGCTGTACTTACAAGTGGAGGGTGTTGTGGGTGGTAAGTGGTACTTATGATATGTGCTCTGCTATGAAAAATCTAGGCTATGCTTTTTAAAGAATTTAAATTTACCCTCATCTGTCGGATGTTTTAGAACTACTGTTCATATTTAAGTCTCACTTTTTACTATTGTTATACACTCAATAGATGGCGCAATCACTACATTATTTATTTTACTGTACATAATTATAGGTACATACTATATTTATTAAATAAAAAAGACTAGACTTTAATTCCAAATTTTTCATAATTTGTTGACCGAAAAAAATTAACAAATATCTCATGTTTTCATCTTCACTTTCTAGACACCTTTAAGTATAAACGTCACTGAATAATGTCTTATGTCATTGTCATTTATTGAATCGCGCCGCGCTGAATCCACCGGTCGTAAACAGTGTTTTCTCTTCAATTTTATAGAATTTTAGTGCAAATAACATTCCAAAAATGAAGGGCGACAAGAACGTAGACATCCAAGCCCTCAAGGACATCGCCAACAAGCTGAGAATCGACAGCATTGTTGCTACCAACGCTTCCAAATCTGGGTAAGTAAAATAACCTCATTCGAGTAAACGCCGCTTCGTCAAGGTCTAATGAAGGTTAGAAATGCATTATTTACTTATAAGAATCTTATTATACTTTCTAATTGTTTTACTGAACTACATAAGGATGAATATTTATTTACTTTTGCGCTATGGTCAAGATGCCAAAATGAGGTGTTTACCATAACTTTTCTATCGTGTTTCTTATTGGGGGGGGAGTTCATAGTCCATTTTACTGTTCCCACAAGTCTAATTAAAGAAATAAATACGTCCCATAAATGCCAATTTGTATACACAGAGAGTAATTCTATGGGATTGTTTATAGGTTATCTGACCATGTGATTTGTTTTAGCCATAATTTGAAGGTCAATCACTTTTACTTATATCAGCGTTTTGTTATCATTATCAACGTTTACGGCGTTATGGAATCAGCTCTGTCATGTTACCTGATAAACATGAGCTATGTTTGATTATCTTTGATTTTTAATGATCTGTTTATATCTAGGGTAGTATTTATTGAAAACATTTTTTATTTCTAATTTAGAGTACCTAATTTTATATAATAATGATTCTCCTGCCTTTTTTAGAAACATTGCAATTACTGATTTACAATCATTGCAATTTCCTAGGAAATTCAAGTATAATCTATGTCCATATCTACATTGGAATTAAAAAATTGTTTCTAAAAGTAAAAATTTTCAAAATTGATCCTCTAGTATATGAATTTCTTTACCTCTTATACAAGAAAACAGGAAACAAAAACATAAATTCAATCTGTCATTATATTATACACCCTGCATCTTTCATGAGCAGCATTTAGTTTATACAGATTCATGAGCTCTCACTAGGGCTGACATACTGGTACCTACATTAATGTTAAGAATGTAAAAATGTAACTGACATGTGCCAAGGCATAAAAGATCCTTAAAAATAAGAAAGAAAAAACCCCTGCATTTTAATGTATAAAGGCCTGACACATAAAAATAATGTTATGAAAATGTTTTTATGCCGTTTTGAAGCTGACATATTTACCATCATTTTGGTGTACTATAGTTACAAATTTGAAGTTATGAATTTGAACCACAGAAGAAAAGCAGTCAATTTATTGTTTTGAAAAAAATAAGGAAGCAGAAAGATTGAATTGGATCAGTTTTATTTATTTAATAGTGTTGTTTTTCGATAGAAGCTTCGTATAATTGTTTTTCCCGAGATTTGAACCAATTTTGACCTTAGTAGCCACGCAAACTGGCACTTCTTCAGTCTGGGCTTTAGTCAGTGAAATGTGAGTGCACAACTTCATTTAAGCTGTTCTGTTCAAAGATGGTACCATTCATATATAGAGACGGCGGCTTTATTCCAGGAATTTATGTCCAGGAAGTACTGAATTCTGAGTGATGACAGAAATACAAGATTGGTTTATCTTCACGACCAGCTTAAGAAATGGTCATCTGACCTCAGTATAGATCCAAGAACAGCTATGAGACTCATGGAGTGGCTGTTACCACTCACATGTTAGGAGGCTCGGAGAACATTATTTAAAACCACATAAGTCACCCAATGGGCCCAAACTGTCACAAGCTCATCGAATGGCACACCATCAGTTTGCACGCGAACATTTGCATTGGACTCGAATGTCAATGGAGCCAGGTACTCTTTCTTCACCGATGAATCCAAGATTATGCTGTATGGTAATGATGTAAGGAGGAAGATGCATCAAAGACAGGAAGAGTGTTTTGTGCAGTGCTGTATTGAAAAGAAAGTGACTTATGGACAGTCTAGGGAGGAATTTCCGCAGATGGCACAACTGCACTTCAGGTTGTATAGGGACTACGGCTGCTACCACTAATGTTGTGGAACTTCACTATAGTTTTACTGTATCTTTTGTGTAAATACCTAGACCCCCCCCCTATTTTTATTTAGCTTTATTTATTTCGATGATAGAGGGGGCGGGAACATTTTGTAAATGCACATTTGTAAAGTTTGTAAATGAATAAAGGTCTTTTTTACATGTTTGCATTTGTTAGAAACACAGTTAAAAACAAGTCTTAAAACCTTTTGTTAGAATTATGCCATACCTGAATATGTTTATACATATACTTTTTGACTACTGTACAGGCATTTTTAGCTTACTCAATGACTAGTTAAGGTCCAGCATACATTTCTAACATTAGTATCAAATTCAAATGAATTTGAAACTACTTAACAAGCAAAAGAACACTAAATAGGACTTACCAAAAAAGCCTATTAATATAACTATTATCAGTAACATTAATTGTCAGTAAGTAACTTCAGTGTTTTTAAAGTGTTTTAAATCACATGTTTTTTGAAAACAATTTAAATAAATGATGTTAAAAAGGAATAAAAAACTACATAAACATTCTTACATAATTATTATTATACGATTTTATTGTAATCAAGTATTTTTATTTATGTATTCTCCAGTTCACAAATAGAAAGGGGGGACAATTGAGGGGGGAGAGTGCACGCTGCAATCCAACAGCCGCTGGGCGCGCTCGACTGGCCACGTTACCCCTTTCTCACAGAAGACTACCTTGAAATGTACTGCATTTCCCACTTTATCGTATTTCCCCAATGTACGTACGTGTTTCGGTAGTGAGTGAGATATGCCAGAGTCCATTCCCATCCCATCCTATCCCTCCCCATTTTCCCAACCCTTTCTCCAAATCCATTCCTATATCTCCAAAGGTAGGCAGCGCATCCGGAGGCATGCCAACATTTGTCATTTTGGACTAATGTTGGCATCTATCCCGGATGTCTATGGGCGACAGTATCCACTTACCATCAGGTGGACTGCTCATAAAAAAACGTTCGTACATAAAAAAAAAAATAGAAAGAATTCCAAAAATCAGTCTTGAAAGCAAATTCTCAGCTTAATTGAGAATTTAGCGTTTAATATATATATATAAAGGCTTTTCTTTGGGTGAATTATAAATTAAAATGTTTTACATAAACTGCTAAATCATAGTTTCAGTTCTATGATCTGTTCAATATGAAATGCCGATTGAGTTATATTAGTCTCTCAGTCTCTTATATCTCTCTGTGGTATACCCTGCTGTGGTATAAGTGGTAAAACCTTAATTTATTATTTACACCTCGACCTAACAATGTCATGTCCCCAAGTAATCTGACCTCCACAGAGTTACATAACCATTTCTGTTGGTGTTAATGGCACAACTCGATCATGTATTTCATGTATATGATAAAATATCTTTGTGATAATGATAACACAGAACGAGGTTAACATGTGTGTCATTTATTATCTAATAAAGGAAAAATAAAATGTGACCTTTTGGTGATACTGATTTTATTCTTAGGAATTTATAATTGTTTCTGGAGTGTGTGAATGCTGTCAAATGTAATGAAATTTGTATACAAACTGCAAGGAACAGTTCATAGTAGGAATGTAATGGATTCACTATTATAATTTTACATACTTTTAACTAAATATTATTGCACCTACCTCACTCTGCATAGTCCAAAGGATGATTTGGAGATAATCCTTCAAATCATTAAGTCCCCCTTTTGTCACTTTCTCTAATAAACAATAAATAAACAAATGTAATTTGACACAAAAAAATATTTAGAAACTGGATTCAGTTCGTAAATAAGTCAAATTAATTCAGTAGTTCCAAAAATATGACTTCAAAATTTAAAAAAATCCCAAATCAATGATTTTCACTTCTATGGAAATGATTTGTCGTTGACTTATTTTAAGTACAGACAATAGCGCAATCTCTCCTTTGACTCACGCGTGCCTTTAGCCTTTATATTATTCTTGCTAATTTCTTTTACTGACTATTTATAGCATATGCATAATACTATTTATAGCACTGTACTGCTGGTCCACACTAGTATTCCCTTAGTCAGTTCATAAATTGCAACAAGAAAAGTCTACAGACTTTTTATATATAGAAGTGTGTGAACATCATTGTGCTGTCAAGGAATGTTTGTCGTACTCACGCCGCTGATGTGTTGCACGTGGCCAGTAGTTAGCACATTTATACATTACTAAGAACATCTAGAAAAATAATTAATCTTTAATGTGTTGGATGTTTGGTGAGTGATGATAAAAACAGGTGCTGGTGTTAAAACTGATAACATGTGTTTATCTTAAAAAAATATTATAGCGCCGTTGATGTTTATTCTGTACTATAATATTTCTACCAGTTCTACCAACCCACAGTTTCTACCCAAATCAGTCAAATCTTCTGGACCAATATAAAAGTATATCTAGATAACTTCATTATATATAATTGATTCTAGGATATTATACCATTTAGACAGATCACCGCGATGAACAGGGCTCATTACTTTCAAAACTACTGAATTTATTTTGATAAAAAAAAGGATAAACACACTGCAGAATAGAAAAAAACTTTTGCCAACTCATATGACAAATAACAACACTACAACTTTATTGTCATAGTAATAAATGCTTAGACTAATAAGTTCTATAATACAATATAGCACTCAATTTTTGCCCGTGACAAAACGGAAGTGGTAGGTATATGCATGTGGGGTAGTGAGAGTGTTTGTGTACCCCTTACCACTTTTCTCTGAAAGGGTTACCACTTTTTAACGGTTTTTAAGGGTTTTTAATTAATAGTCTTTAACAGAGCCGAGATTTTCAAAATTTTAAATTTTGCCTCGTGTTTATCCAAACGGAATGATGCCCTTTAATAAGTTTATGAGTATGTTAGAACCTAGATTACACAATTATTACACTATTCAGACTCAAGGTAATCTCTATTGTCAGTGCAACGTGTCTGTTCACACTCGGTGATTTCAAGTCTGCACGGTGGCTGGTTGCGTCCTCATTACACGATGTAATTATACACTCAAATACTTGTGTACAGAGGTAATAATAATTGTTATGAGACACTCGATACTAAACGCCTTTGGAATGCGAAATGTATGCTCCAGTAATTTTGAACAGTATGACATTATTACAGACACTTTATGGAGTCTAAATCTTGAAGAAATATTTATATTATAAGTCCTGCTCGTTGGGTTAATGCGTGGAAGATTTTTTTAATGACAAAAAGGTGGCACAGGAGCAGGCAATCAATTTTGTGGTTAGTATAATGTTGCCTATGAATATTGGTATGAATATCCATAGGCAACATTATTCAGGCAATATATATGCCTACACCAGTCATTAATGAACATCGATACGGTCTCGAGATCGCCGCCTACCTCAAATGTGTCATTTCTTCGTTCATATATTTAGTAGTGCCTCCTACCCATTGTGTTGTTCTACCAGGGAATAAGTTACTCACGTGATTAGGTTCTCTTAAATCACCACTACTTTCTTTCCCATCTAACTAATGGGTCTAATAGTAAAGTAGAACCCTCTCAATCTCAATATATTTTTTACCACCTCATCCACCTCCAACCTGAACCAACGGGCAGTTTAATTGAATTATAGAAATTCCTTATTCCCTTTATACTCCATTATTCAACCCATCCCTAAAAGTATCTTCAAAGTAGGCTATCCGGGGGCGTGCTAAAGTTCATCATTCTTGGCCGATGACTATTCAGTATTCAGTATGACTGGGCGACAATATCCACTTACCACCAATACGACCGTCTGGTCATCTGACACATTCTCTATACATATAAAAACAGTCCACTTGCGTACCTGTAAGTATACAAGGTGCAAAAGTATGTTGTACATAAAATCAAAATGTCCTTATTCCTGTCAGTGCAGATTGTTAAGTATTTATGGAGTAATTCCTAAATTCCGTTTTCTTCCTCAGCCATCCCACATCATGCGCGTCAATGGCGGAAATCATGTCAGTGCTGTTCTTCCACACCATGCGGTACAAGGTCTCCGCGCCAAAGGACCCCTCCGCCGACAGATTCATTCTATCCAAGGTAGGACTGAAAACTTGAATACCTAATTATTGTTTACTAACAAAGCGTTACTAGGCAACCACTGACAGTCAGATGCCGATAATCTTTAAATCTTTTTTAGCTTATAAATAATTACGTCATTTGTTCTATCTTTTTGGTGTACAATAAAGTTTACAATACTTATGTCTGCGACTTACTCGAGTTCATTTACAAATAAGGAGTAGGAGGAAACCGTAACCAGCCCTTTGTCGTCCACTCCTGGACATGGGCTTTGTCATGCACATTGTCTTGTGTATAAGGGATGTATGAGATGATTAAAACACTATGCTAGCTAAATAGGTTGACGAGTTTAATCTTTTGGTTTGGTGGTATAAATCTTCAAGGCTTGTGGTAGCTTTATCCCTAGTCACTTTTTACGACACCCACGCCAAGAGATGGGGGTTGGTGGTGTTCAATAGTCGCCCGACACCACATGGCCGAAAACAAACGTAATAACGAAGAGAAAAAAATTTTGCTAATTTGTTGTTGTCCTTTAAGGACAGCACCCATTTATCACCAGGTGGACTGTTAGCTGGTGTATCGCCTTTCTATAAAAAAACACCTCTTAATTTCTAGGGTCATGCCGCTCCAATTCTATACGCGGCGTGGGCTGAAGCGGGTCTCTTCCCCGTGGAAGAACTTAAGAACCTCCGCAAATTGGACTCGGACCTTGAGGGTCATCCGACCCCAAGGCTCAACTTTGTGGACGTCGGCACCGGGTCCTTGGGACAAGGGTTGGCTGTAGCCGCTGGAATGGCATATGTTGGGAAATACTTCGATCAGGCGCCTTATAGGTAAGATTTAAAGCTTCCGTAACCGTAATGAGCCAATCGTAATCTAATATATTTGGAAGGGCGAGGGTGCATACTGCAACCCAACAGCTGCTTGGCGCACTCTACTGGCCTTGTTACCCCTCTGTTGCAGAAGACTACCTTCAAAGGAACCGCTTTTGCCACTTTATCCTATTCCCCAACGTACGTACATGTTTTGGTATTGAGTTAGATATGCCAGAGTTCTTTCACATCTCTTCCTATCCTATACCTCCTAATTTTCCCAACCGTCTCTAAATTCATTCCTACATCACCAAAGGTAGACATCGCAACTGGGGGCGTGCCAGCGTTTGTCATTTTGGACTGATGTTACTGCGTATCGCGGATGTCTAGGGGCGACAATATTCACTTACCACCAGGTGGACTGTATGCCATTCAGACAGTCCCCCCGACGGTAACTATCACTCTATGACATTTCTAATACATGACAAACGTGAAAAAGTTAAACTCAGAAAAACAAATACGTAGTTTATTTAACAAACACATGGAACAATGTTGCTCACTAGTTAGTTTTCAGTCAAACACGTGAAATGCGTCTTTGAATGTTTACGTTGTTGTCCTTAACAATAACGCGGGTATGGAATTCACTCCTCTATACATTACAATATACATAGTTGTATATTGTCTGTTTTTAAAACATGTTTAAAGAAACGCTACCTGTCTATTTCATAATTGCACTATATTGCATATAACTATATTGTATATAACTTTTTTTTTATTTATGTAAAGAAGGCGGCAGTCGGGAATAGTGGTAAGTGGACACTGTCGCCCGTGGACACCCGTGGTAATTGCCAACATCACTCCAGATCGACAAATGTCGGATCAACTGGAAGAGACCTCCGCAGTAGATAAACTTACCTTTTCCTACGTCTTCTCTAGTTGTAGCTATATTGTTTTGTGTGCACAATGTAATATAAATAAAACCATTTGATTTCCTGCAGGGTGTACTGCCTTGTCGGTGACGGGGAAGCAGCAGAAGGTAGTATCTGGGAGTCGCTGCACTTTGCAAGCCACTACAAGCTAGACAACCTTGTGGTTATCTTTGATGTCAACCGTTTAGGACAGTCCGAGCCCACTTCACTGCAGCACAAGGTAATAATTTGCCACAATAGGATGTTTCATTTGATTTTGACTGTTACATGATTGAATTTATTAAAAATTGTAGAAAAAAATCCCGAAATCAAGTTAAAAAGTATAACGAAAAGCAACCTTCTGATCACTTTTAACTAAGATATATTTAAATGGACACTCTTTCTAGTTAAAAGATGTTGCAATTAAACGCAAATTAAAGAAGTTTCTTTTATCATGCTGCGTTTATTCTCTTGAAGATCTAAATTTATTAAATTATATTTGACCCATTTTTTAACAATAAGGAAATTTTTGGAAGGAAGGAAAAATTTTTGAATGCAGTTTTCACCGATGTATTGCTAGAGGTCTAACTTAAAATATAGGCTCCATTTTACCGCAGGAAAATATCTTATTCCGATTGTTTTAAATTTAATAAACCGAAGCGAAGTGAGGGCGGGTCGCTAGTGTTAGATAAAGTTATTAGATAAGAATAAAATTTCTTTTTTCTATTTTGTTTATTATTTCGTTAAATAAAAATACAGCTTTAGTCACATAAATATAGTGTAACCTATTTCATTCATTATTTCGTTATTTTATTTCATAATTTGTTATTTCGTTTTTAGAATCGAGTTTTTATAATAAACGTTATTTTATTTCATAGTTTTTATAATAAACCTTCAGAATTATCCTGCCAATTATATATGGGTTATAAAATTACATTTTGTAATTTAAAAATAAAATCTCATTGCATACTTACTAGCTGGACATATACGATGCCCGTCTCAAATCGTTCGGTCTCCACTCGCTAGTAGTAGACGGCCATGATGTATCGGAACTGGTGAAAGCTTTCGATGAAGCTGCCACCGTCACCGGAAAGCCCACTGCACTCGTCGCCAAGACCTTCAAGGGGAAAGGATTCCCCGGGATTGAGGACATGGAGAACTGGCATGGGAAACCGCTTGGAGCTGAAGGGGAGAAGATTATTAAGGTTAGTTTTAATAAGGAATTAATGATTAAGATAATTGAATTAAATTATTTGAAATCATGGATCAGTAGTAAATCTGGTTTATTTCTAAATTTTAAATTCTGTTATATTGTACCTATATTCCAGATTTTAGGTTACTTGTATATTCTGTTATATGGCCGCAAGGTGTCCACCGGCTTTAGAATTTAGACCACCCCATCTCTTCCCGTGAGTGTCGTAGAAGGCGACAGGGATAACAAACCCGTTACTACAAGCCCTGTGGAATTACACCACATTTAAAAGAATGGACTCTCCGACCCGCTTGGCCAGTATGGCGTTTTAATGCCATACATCCCTCATGCACAAGACATGAGGAGGCTTATGTGTCCAGCAGTGACTACAGCTGGATGCGCTTAATCCGACTAATATAAATACGAAAGTTTAGATCTTTGTTACTCAATAGCGTCGAAATGGCTGATCTCATTTTGTTGAAACTTGGCAAATAGGTAGATTGTCATCTGGATTAACTCTTAGACTACTATTTATGTAGACCACACCACGGGGAAAATAGTTCAAGACAACGATTTGTATAAATTTTAATTACATTGAATTAATTGAGTGTAATATGAAAAGCCTAATTTAAAGACATTAGGTAAATCATAGCCAAACTGATCTTTATTACATAGTATAAAACAAAGTCACTTCCAGCCGTCTGTCCCTCTGTATGTACGCTTAAATCTTCTAAACTACGCAACGGATTTTAATGCGGTTTTCATCAATAGATAGAGTGATTTAAGAGGAAGGTTTATACTTATAGTTTAATATTGTTTTAAAAACCGAAGCGGAGCGAGGGCGGTTCGCTAGTAAATTATATAACATCTTTTGTATTTGTACCTATGATTACAAATATATTATATTCCATTCTAGTAAATCGAACATTTTCTCTCGACAGCATCTTCAAACCCAAATAAAAAACAATACAGTGACACTAAAACCGAAACCACCAATTGCGGACGCGCCCAAAGTTCACATCGGCGATGTGACTTTATCATCTCCACCTTCATACAAGCCCGGCGAACAAGTCGCCACGAGGTTGGCTTATGGTGTCGCCTTGAAGAAGATTGCTGATACTAATCTACGGTATGTATACGGGGTTGACTGTCTTTGATGTAAATACTTGTCTGTTTTTGGTGTAAACAGTTTTCAGCCTTTGATATAAAAACTTGTCTGTATTTGATGCGAATACTTGTCTGTATTTGATGTAAATACTTGTCTGTGTCTAATGTAAAAACTTGTCTGTCTTTGATTTAAAAACTTCTGTCATTGATGTAAAAACTTGTCAGTCTGATTTAAAAACTTGTCAGTCTTTGATTTAAAAACTTGTCTGTCATTGATGTAAAAACTTGTCAGTCTTTGATTTAAAAACTTGTCTGTCATTGATGTAAAAACTTGTCAGTCTTTGATTTAAAAACTTGTCTGGCTTTGATGTAAAAACTTGTCAGTCTGATTTAAAAACTTGTCTGGCTTTGATGTAAAATCCCGTCTGTTTTTGATTTAAAAAAAAACTCGTCATTGATATGAAAATACCTGTATATTCTTGATGTATAAATACCATTCTGTCAGTTATGTAAGAAACTTTAATACGAAAACGGTGTTTGGCGGACGCGTCTAAAGTTCACATCGGCGATGTGACTTCACCATCTCCACCTTCATACAAATCCGGCGAACAAGTCGCTTCCAGACTTGCTTATGGTGTCGCCTTGAAGAACATTGCTGATTCTAACCTACGATATGTATTTTGTATGCGGTATCTAATTTTTATTTAAAAAAAAATAGACGAGGTTTTCAATTAATAAATCAAATGAGTCTCATTGGTTGTATTTGGTGATATACCTTAATATGTGTTTATCAAGCACTCACAAATAACAGTATAATACACACATTTGTGTGTTACACACAGTTGGGTGCAACATTAAAACGTTTGTCGTACTCACGCGACCAAAGTTGGTCGATGTGGGCAGTAGCATTCTGACATTAATTGAAATCTATTTTTATTTTATTTATAACAAATACAAAAATAAATACAATAAATTTGCTTATAAAAAGATCTAACGTTTTGCATTATTAACTAAAAAAAATAAATTTTGAGTTTGTTAAGAACAGAATGGTAACTGTAATCAAACGATAACAACGAGAAATCAATTAACGGTTTAACTCTAGAGATGTCGGTATAAACATATAATACTTAACCAACAGTTTAATCATATTTTTAATTGACTATAAGTTATTTCAGGATCCCGCGGTACCCTCTCAAAGCAACGCCCTAAGACGAGGTCCGTTCTTTCCTCTGAGGAGGAGCCCTTAGGCTCGTTGATACACATTTTTTGCTCCTGGCTGAGCGCCTTCAGTGTTCGCCCCAAATTATACATATTCGGTGACTCTTGAGAAACCATTAGAGCCATAAGAATTTAGCCACTCGAAAAAAAAGGGAACGAAATTACGACATGTTACATTAATAGCTGTCACGATGTTTAGGGCCTTTCTCACCACCTCCTCATACTTTATCAGAAAGTTGATAAAGTGACTGTTAACAATCTGATACATAAATTATGTGCCAATTAAATCTAGCTGACGCTGACTTCCATACCATCTGATAAAGTATCCGGAGGTGATGAGTAAGGCCCTTAAAGTTACGTACGTTAAAGTCTGTTACGATGTTTAGAGACCTTTCATACTTTCTGGACGTCGTAACTGGTGTGTCTCGGAGGCATTTTTAAGCAAATGTAAAAATTTTATCACTACCGCTACAACAAAGGCTGAGAAATACCTCTAAAACTACTCTACCTCTAAAAGAGTGGAATCGCCAACCTGCTTGGCCAGCGTGGCATTTCAGGGCCGTACATCCCTGACACACCCACGGAGGCCCGTGGGTGTGTGAGGGATACTAAAAGGGCTGGTTGCATATGATATGTAGCCACTGAAGTTCCTTTCTCAATTAATATTGTTTTAATTTATTTATGGTTTGTTACAGTGTGATCGCTTTGGATGGCGACACCAAGAACTCTACATTCAGTGACAAACTGCGCAACGCCTATCCGGACAGGTTTGTATAGTGTTGTTAAAGTTTAAAGTAATGCCCATATAAGCTCACGGATTGGAGATGGTATACGAGTATTTGGGCTAAGAGAATGTATGTTTGTGTATCCGTTTGGTACCACTTTTCTCTGAAACAACTGGATTGATTTTAAAGCAGTTTTATTGTAAACGTTTAATTTTAGCTTAGAGCGTGTTTGTTGTGGTTCTAACTCGCCAGGGGACGCTGCTGTAACAAGTTAAAAATTGTAATGTTTTATATAACTTCTAAACGTATGTACTTATTTGAATGCGTCTTACTGATGTGAATAAAGAGTACATTGTACACATAACCGTCAGCAATCTGGTGCTAAAGCCGGAGGGCGCTAAGGGAACTCCTTGAAATATGGAGGTACAATGCCATGAAGAACATGAACCAATTAATCCAAAGAATAAATATTTTAACTGGTTTATATTCTAATTTTAACCTTCTCAAAGGTAATTAGAGATTTTTAACCGTCCGCGTCCAGGGTTTTATCAAAATTTGTCTTTTTTCTTTTTATTATTTACTATAATAAACGATTCGCAAGTAATTGTGCCGTGTGGGCCTGCTATAGAATACCACTACCCCATCTCTTCACGTGGGTGTCGTAAAAGGCGGCTAAGGGATAACCAAGCAGCTACCACGACCTAAGACCACCTCTAAAAGAGTGGACTCGCCAACCGCTTGGCCAGTGTGCTGTTTTAAAGCCTTGCATCCCTCATGCACGAGACATTGTGTATGAGGAGGCCCATGTCCAGCAGAGGATACCGAAAGGGCTGATTGCATTGCATCGTATTATTTACTCATTTTCGTTTCAGGATTTAAATACTGCGAGTATAGTATAACAGCGTATTCAGAATGTATTCAAATAACTTTAATTGACAAATTTCATTGTTTCCATTCCCAACTGCACATCGCTAGTCCAATATTCTGTCGTTATTTTTAAATTTCCACAATTTTGTAAACTTCCCACATATAAAGTCGCGTATTACTCGATGTACAGGTACATCGAGTGTTTCATCGCGGAACAAAATCTAGTTGGTGTAGCGACAGGAGCCGCTTGCCGCGACCGCACCATCGCCTTTGTATCTACCTTTGCTGCCTTCTTCACAAGGACATTTGACCAGGTAGTACATCTCTCACGTCTCACACACACACTTTTTTCATATATTATATACTTGCACTTGTTTTTTTTTTTTTTTTTCTGATTGACTAAATTCTTGTGGCCCTAGTGGCCTTTCAAGAGTCACCGGACTTGTTTAGTTTAGGGCGAGCGCAGTGTACTTGCACTTGTATCAGCCTATAGCGCCCCACTGCAGGGCACAGACCTTCCCTAGTAAATCATTGAGGGGAGGGGGGGGTGTTGCGGTTGCGGCCCGTAATCCACCACGCGGGCCCAGTGCGGATTGGTGGATCACAGATTTTTTATGTAGTAACTTAAGTAGAAACTCAGTGGTACGGACCGAGGATTTGAACTCACCACCACACGAATGTGAGCCGAGCATAAATAGCCCTAGGCACGTTTTCTTCGTAATTCGTAATGTCCAGTCACCGTTGCAGCGAGGGGGGAGTAGCTCAGTGATGTGATAGTAGATTTACTGAGCACACAGATGGGATTCGTGAAAGTACACGAAAAATGCAGACTTATGCTTTCATTTGATTATCACAAACATTATGCACATTAATTAAATGAAAACTCAATGATCCAGTTGCCACCAAAGAGCCACTAGTCTTTTTTAAAGTTTTTAGTATTTGTGATTACAATTATCAAAGAGTGCATTTACAGATCCGCATGGGTGCCATCAGTCAGTCCAACATCAACCTAGCGGGCTCACACTGCGGAGTCAGCATTGGGGAAGATGGACCTTCCCAGATGGGCTTGGAAGACCTCGCCCTTTTCAGAACCGTGCCCACAGCCACCGTATTCTATCCATCGTAAGTCATATTATGTATTTATTTATTTAAAAAAAATAGTATAACTTGAATAATAATCGCATAAGGTTACGTTGAATAATAATTGCAAGTATTATCTGATTGCGGTTCATAATGCGTTTCATCCGCACTTCCTTGAGTAACTACGTACAGTGCGGTCAAAAGGCACTGAAATAAATAAATAAATACTTTATTTGCCGCACTGATGCAAATGTAAATTCCACAAAAATGCAGTGGTATTTGTGGTATTTGTATTTGGGCTTTTAATGCCCTACTGTAAATCAATGTGGGGGTTCGGGACCGTAATCCACCACGCGGGCTCAATGCTGATTGGTTTACACATATACTCCAGATTTTCCTTATTTCTGGAGCATGCGCGTTTCCTCAGTTTTCCCTCACCGTCGAGCTAGTGACAATTTTTTGAAAAAGTCATTATCTAGTTTACTATGTAAATATTTTTGTATAGAATAGATGGCAAACAAACAGACGGGCCAAATGATGGTAAGTGGTCGTGGTCACCGTCGCCCGTGGACACCTGCAACACCAGGGGGCTTTAGGTTGCGTTGGCGACCTTGCAAAATCTCGTGAAGAAGCTCGCCGGTGAGGGAAAATATCGTGAGGAAACCCGCATGCTCCAGAAAGAAATAAAAAAGTATCTGATCCACCAATCCGCACTGGACCCGCGTGGTAGATTACCCCCAGTGAATTACTAGGCGAGGCCTGTGCCTTGCCCTATACGTTATAGACTGATACAAGTGCATTATTTTGTGATTGTTGCCATAATTAAAATATATATATCTGGTTAGTGACGCGGTATCCACGGAGCGCGCCGTGGAATTAGCGGCCAATACTAAAGGCATTTGCTACATCCGCACTTCCCGTCCCAACACCGACATACTCTACGCCAACGATGACATCTTCAAGGTAACACATTAATATAATATAATTTTATTTGCAAAAATGTGAGTACATTACACATGACAATTATAATCAAATGCTACACATTCTACTGGAAAACAACGTGTAAAAAGTATAATAAATTTGAATTTAAACACAGATTTATTCATATTTAAAACGAATATTAAGCCATGCCCTGCACATATTCTCGGAACTACAATATTGCATTTTTGCAGCTAAAAAGAGAGAGAGATATGTTTTCCAACTAAGTGTGTAAGAAAAAGATAAAAAAGCGATGTTTAGAGACAAAATACGACTTAAACATGAAGTCGACATTCATTCTGTTCACTTCTGTTCTGTTCTGTGCAGTATATAGGCACGGCCTCAATTATTATTTATTATTAACATACAAATTATTTTATTTGTATGTGGTTATTGTATTTTTTAAGTCCTTTAAACCTCTTCATAGACCCTATGTCCCGTAGTTGGACTCTATAAGCCGATTGTAAATAGATAAAAAAATATCTACTTTATTTTGGGGCTTTGATAGATGTGCATCAAAGCGCCAAAGTGCATCAGCTGACATGAGCAGCCCTAGATACAAATGATTAAAATCTTATCTATCTTATTAAATTTTATCTCTAAAAATAAAATAAACAGCTATCTTTAATATTTTGGGTGCTTTCCCTCAAGAGCCCATTCGTTTGATGCGCCCTTGTACCCCACTAATGTGTGTTTCCCAGTGCTGATTGGTGGATACATGTCTATAGCGGTGAATTATGGTCCAATATAGTGTGTTTTAATAAATACTTTTTCGTAAATCTAGGCTTATTGAAACGAAATTCCTTTACGCGGCTTGCGGTAGGTGTGATTCGAGGGAAAATGTAACGTCACGTAAGATTTTTACCCCTCCATACGCCTTTCTCTCGCTCGGACACGGTATGGTCGCGATTCTCGCGATCGTGTCAGTTCGCCGGTATTCGGTAAATGTCGGTAGCGGGCCGATCGCTAGTTCTCTCTCTCATGCCTCGCTCGATCCCAAACGAAAATGTCCGATTCGACTACATCGCCATCGCTGATTCGCTGAATCGTATCGTTGTTTTTCGATGTAATATATCGCATAGTGACATCGATGTTAGAATGATATATTGAAAAATAAATCGATATTTGCAATACATCGATTGTTTTTAAAGTTTAATAAATTATAGTATTTCCATTTCTTTATTTTCTCGATGACAGTTCTAATTTGATAGTTGTAGTGTTGTGTGACCAAATAAGTAATGATATCGATCGCATATATTTATTATATTTTGAACAAAGACAAATACAACAAAAACATTCAAATATATTTTTTCAAGGTGGGAACACTCGATGGCCCACCGCCATTTTGTGTTTGTTTTAATCTGTCACTCGCAACAAGACGGTCGTGCTAGTCACTACATTTATGTTCGCTGAGTTTTTTCACATTATCCATACGTTACGTTGTGTATTTTGTGTTCCTCCGTGTTGATTGCTGCCCAGCTGTCAAATATCAAAATGCCGAAAGGATCTGTTCTGAAAAGGCAGGCGAGAGAACTGGTGATCAAGGTTCGTAATTACTTTGAAGGAGAGTATCAAAATGGTGGCCCGCTAATACCACTGTCGCAAGTGCGAGAGCGTGTTGCGGCCGCATTAGGAATTAGTGGACCTACTGTTTCAAAAATTACTACCGAAGCTTACGGTACAAGCGGCATGCAGGAAAATAAGCTTCGTACGCCGAAGAAAAAACGCCAACCACGTCGTGTGACATCGGTTGACAACTTCGACGCTGACGCTATTCGCCGTCATATATATGACTATTACTTGCGCAAAGAAATTCCAACACTTAAAAAACTTGTTGTTTCTTTACGTGAATGTGGTTTGTTCCATGGCCAAAAATCGTCATTAAGCTTGGTTTTGAAAGAAATTGGATTTTGTTATAAAAAATCGGACAAACGTAAAATATTGATGGAGCGTCACGACGTTGCTATGGCTCGCTGCGAATTTTTGAGCGAAGCCAAAAAGATATCAGATTGGTCAAATGTTATTTTCACTGACGAGACTTGGTTAAATGCAAACCACACAGTATCTAAGAACTGGACTGAAGACACCGTCGCTTCCACTAGTTCAGTGCCAATGGGAAAAGGTGAACGCCTCATCATATGCCATGCAGGGTCTACGAAAGGATTCATGTCAGATGCTTTACTGGCCTTTAAATCCAAGAAAACAGTGGACTACCACGAAGAAATGAACGCGGAGATTTACGAAGGATGGTTTAAAGAAATGGTGCAATCTCTGGAAGAACCGTCGATAATTATTATGGACAACGCTACATATCACTCCAGACAAATTGATAAAATGCCGACGCAGGCCAATAAAAAACAAGAGATAATTGACTGGCTCCAACGTCATGGCGAAAATGTGGATAATACTTTATTAAAAGTACAATTAGTGAATATTTTAAAATCGAATAAAAGCCACCCTAAAAGATATGTTATCGACGAAATAGCTGCCGAATGTGGTCATTGGGTTCTTCGACTTCCGCCGTATCATTGCCAGTACAATGCTATAGAACTAATATGGGCACAAATCAAAGGACACGCCGCTCGAAACAATACCCATCCCCCTTTTACGGCAAACAAGATGTTAGATTTATTAAACAATGCATGTGCGGAAGTAACTGCCGAAAACTGGGAAAAAATTGTGAGAAGAACCCAAAACATAGCGTCGGATTGGGAAATTCATGTGGCATTCGATAATATAGAAGTACAGGAACTTATAATAAATGTTGGGGAGAGCTCATCGAGTGACAGTGACGATTCATCAGATTTTGATTAAAATAAATAAATAAAGATTACCTGTCATTATAATTATTTCGTTTCATTGTCGAGTACCTACCTATACCTACTTATTTTACAACAGCTTCGAAAATTTTAAAGAAGTTGGCATTATCAATCAAGAATTAACACGTGTAACATCTTGTAATGAAATATAATATTAGTTAATAAATTTGTACAAAAGTATCCGGCAGTAGTTTAGTTTCTTACATTTTGTAAAAAAATATCGGATCTGTTATCGTGTTACGTTTGTCGATAACTACATCCCTAAAATTGCTTTCTGGCTGACGTGACCTTGTTAATGAAATATGACGTCTTGGTGCCTAATTTTTGTTCGGAGTTTTAGGCGTTGACGCTAGAACAAAGTTATATCGACCACTGTGTGTCAGCTGTCATCGAGAAAATAAAGCAATGGAACTTGTATAATCTTAACAACATACCTACGTTAAAACTAATTAAAGTGGCCCACGTCAGTAATAAATATGATGGACTCATGAAAATGTTGAGTAATTTCGCGTTGGATTCATTCGAAAGAACAGATAATGATAAATTTAAATATAAATTAACAAGTTAGATTTACAAGCGGAAATCGCCCTTATTTTTTAGAAATGTCAAATTAAAACGTAACTTTGAAGCTCTCAACATTATCATTGACCGACTGACTGTACATGGGTATTTGAGTAATCATATGGCTGAACTTTTTGGCGGAAGCCAAGAAGCATAAGAGCATAAGATTGCATATTTCGTGTGCTTCCAGGAGCGAGAGCTCACTGAGCGACCCCTGACTTACATCAACGTGACACTGACAGAATGTGCTACATTCTGTCAGTGTCACGACCATTGACATATATGAAAAGAAAAAAAAAGATATTGTTAAGTATATGATTTACAGGTGGGTCAAGCCAAAGTCGTCCGTCAATCTCCTAAAGACCAAGTGTTGCTGATCGGCGCCGGAGTAACTTTGCACGAGGCCTTGACTGCCGCTGACAAGCTGAAGGAAGGAGGTTAGTTAATAACAGCACACCCGAGGACCCCATAAGTCCACAAACAGACAAGAACGAACATAAACCGACCGGCCTTAATTAGAATGGATCCAATACACATGTACTCTGATGCTGGAGCATTTTGCAAAATGTAAACAAATATAAAAACAATAATTGTGATAAAATACAATATCTATATGATTTGCGAACTCTTCATTTAACTTATAAACGCGTTTTAATTAAAAAAATATACATTATATTTCAGTTTTGTCACAAAATTCTTTATTATGAAAAAAAGTATAATTGTGGGTTGGATCCATTCTGATTAAAGTCAACTATGCCCACTTGGAACGATTTTTTGTCTTTAACCAAATGTTTGTTAGACTAAGAGTTGAATCTAAAACTTTTTATACAGCAGGCGGGGACTATAATAACTAGGCCAATTGCTAATATGAAATATGACAAGGTGTTTTGATCTTCTGGTTAGAACTTGTATCCCTTCAGGCACATTAACCCTTTGTGTATTGCTTCACTCACATTCTTTATTCGCATTATTCTTTTACAGTTCTTTAATCACATATTCATTCAGTTGCATTATCCAATAAAATTCGAGAGTCTTAAAATAATTTGAAATTCTGTATGTATGTATATCTGTATGTATGTATATCTGTATGTATGTATATCTGTATGTATGTATATCTCCCGAAGAATCATTTAAAATGTAAACATTTTAAATGATTGAAAGTTAAATCGTTAATATTGCAGAAATTTGTTTTACTTTATAACTAGAGATCGGATATTCTTGTGCATATTTACCTAAAGTTGTGGTGTTGTATAAGTATGGAGTGCACTTTTGTGCACAGTCCCGGGATAGACAAATTTTATGTTCCGACTATAGAATGCATATATTTAAAATTGTAAAGTTAATCCCTAAGACCCTCAGAACTGCATTCCATTGCCATTAGAACTAAGAATTTGAGTCCAAATCCGAAGTTTATATCTTCAATGGTGCCTTAGATCCTATCGACGCTGTCCTGGTCACCATCTGACCTTCAAAACTGCTGAGTAGTCATAAATAAGCATCCTATTAGTTATGCAATCCTGGGATTTCGGTTTTCAAATAAATTATTTTAGGAAGCCGCTTCCATATACCATATACATTTTATACCTTGTAGGTAAATATGTTAATTTCCAAATTTCCAGTTAATTTCCAAACCTGTTAATTTCCAGGTGTGTCTGCTCGTGTTTTGGATCCATTCACGATCAAGCCACTGGACGAGTCTGCCATTTTGACTAACGCTCGCGCCGCCGGCGGAAGAATTGTGGTAGTGGAAGACCATTATCAGGCTGGTGAGTATACTACTTGATAATTAACTATATAAACCTTACATTTTCATTTTCAGGAATTTGCAGGGTTTTTTTTTTAAGGAATTCGGTGATAGTCTAAGGATTTTCTCGACTTTCATTCGTGTAATTATGACTTCAAGTCGTCGACATGTACCACTCAGTTTCTATTTAAGTATGTTTTTTTTTATTCCAACTCTGCGTTGTAAAAAGAAACCTCGTGAGGAAACACATGTTACAGAATTTAAAAAAAAACCAAACACTGTATGTAGATGTTTAGTTCAGAAATTTCGCGACGAGCAAAGACATTTTTACAATAAATCAGTCGGACAATTAAAGAGGGAACTATAGGCTTATTTAAAACCCTTTTTAGATAATTGTTGTGTAAGTTCACCCTACATTCCCACAGCGGCTGGTCGTGTCCAAATAACCGAGCTACTTTGCACTTGGACACAACCATAAAATGTACTGCATCTACCATCTATCCTATTCCATCCAATGTACGTCCGTGTTTTGGCAACGAGTGAGTTATGCCAGAACCCATTTCCCACTGAAACCCATAGAGAAATCAAGAGGTGTAGTCTGAGAACAGCTTCTCGTCTCATACTTTCTATTCCTTATTACGGATCTGAAGAAGTACCGATGTTTGTCAATTTGTGGTGATATAGTCATGTATCGCGGATGTTGGATGGCGACAGTATCCACTTACCACCAGAGATGGAGACTTCGTCTCTCCACTGCTGCATATAGATCGCTCCCACGGATCACGGTGTTCCACTCTTCTCACCCAACAACCAACTACTGGATAGATCACTATCCTCCTAGATCCTACTAGATCACTGTCCCTTACCACACGTACACATCCCGTTCAAGTAAATACGAGAATACGGTTTCATCAACCGTACCCCTATGATAGAACACGATTGTCCAATATCTTGGACGTGATAAGCAACTGTATATATGTCTACTTCCTTTGATCCGTTATGCTCTCGTCATTTAACCATCCGTACATCGCACAGGCGGTGTGGGCGAAGCTGTCCTATCGGCCGTGGCCCTGGAGCGCGACATTATCGTGAAGCACATCTACGTGCGTGAAGTGCCCCGCTCGGGCCCTCCCAACGCTTTGCTCGACAAGTACGGCATTTCCGCTCTGCATATTGTTGCCGCCGCTAAAGCTATACTTAAAGCTTAAATTAACAATTGTACCCTACAATATACAGTGAAACCTCGATTACACTTGATTGTCCGTGTATTAGATTATCCAAATACGCTTACTTCCAATACTTCCGATCATCTGATTAATCGGCTATTTGAATAATTTATTGATCCATATACACGATATCCATACAGGAACATACCTAACACCTCTTTTGGCCACTCTCGGTAGATATTCTTATAATCATCCCTTTCTAATTTCATCCATATCCCAATCAAATGGCAAATGTAATTTTATATAATTACAATCGGTATTTACAATCATTTTTACGATTACAACTCTTAAATCCGTCAAAGCAGACCGATGTTCGTTATTGTGGATTGATGTTGACGTAATTATTATGTCAAAAAACGATATTCATTTACCATATTAGGTGGTTTGCTGGCCTTATATCTTCCATCTATAGAAAAAAAGGTTTATTTCTGAAATGATTATTCCAATTTCCCTTAATCGAGGCTTTACTGTGCTTGCAAACAATTACAAACAACTTTTGCAATTTGTTATATTTTTATATAGCAAAAATTTTACAAAACCCTTTGCAGCTAATTTTCAAACTATTCAATGAGCGTTAATTAGCGCTAACCGCAAAAACTTTGTAAAACAAATTTATTTTGATTGAGCACTGAATATAAATGAACTGCAAAACAGTTTTGTAAACGTTTGCAAATTAAGTTTGTAATAAAGGTTAAGAACGGTTGGGGGCAGAAATTGGTAATTCTCTAAAATTAATCGTGACTTTTGTCTTATATTTCAGTGTATTTAAACAAAACACAGAAGTCTATTTCTATTGTGTAATTGAAGTTATCTTTTTTTTATTAATTTTCGAAAAGTAACACTTTAATTCTGCTTCTAACCGTATCTTGAAACAGTAACAATATAAAACTATAGAGATATTTCTAAAGTCACTAAATAATTCACAACGTTTATAAGCACAAAGTATAAAGAATATTAAAAAATAAAAAAAAAAGCATTCCGTACGATCTCTATGGTTTGTGATAAGTACAAGGTCCAAATATATGTCTGTGTACAAAAAAAAAATGGTTGAATCTGCCACATTTTGAGTACTGATTTATCAATTAAAACGTAGGTCCTAAGAACGAATAAGTTTGGTTGCAGTGAGTGGAGGTGTTTGACCACGTTGATTTATATAACGTTTTATATATATTTTACCATATATTGTATTGTACACAAAGTGCCTTTGTATTCGTGAAGAGACGCACAGCGCGTTCAGACTGTTGGATTTTTGGAAAGAATTTTGGAAAGGGGTTAAACCTGTAAGGATTTTTTATAAAAAATATATAAATGTAGATGTTTTATATAATTGCACAGTTCACTAAAGGTTTGTTTATATATCGGGTTGTGTATCTTTCTATATGATAGTTTATGCCAAAAATACAAAGTTTAATCGACTAATGGCCCATGACGCGCCAGGTGCGTCACCTTCTTTAAGATGATAGACAACGCGCTAAGTGTGTCAACTTCTTTAAGAAAGCGGACGACTTCTTTAGAACTGATAACGCGACTGACATGCCATTTCTTTTGGACCTCCTTGTTAACGCTTTGGAGGACAGATGACACGCAAGGATCATTGACGCGTAAGAAGCATCACCGTTTAAAAAAAATAGATGCCTTTATAAGTTTAAAGAGACAATCTTTATGAAAGGATACGATGTGCCAAATGCGTCATATCCCTTTTTAAAGATTTTAAAAATCTTAAAAGACATTTTAATCCTTTGAAAAAGGATATTGCACGCCAGGCGCGTCACTATGTGAAACAAGAAGGCCTTGCCAAAGTTTTTGGCATTTTCTCGTGGCAATGAATTGTTTAAGCATTTTTATATATTGTATTTGATCATAAATCATACGTTATGTTTTTGGTGAACCTGTTTTATATATTTTATATATGTACGAGGGCTTCCTAACGTTCGTTAAATAAATATATGTATCCACTGGTTAAACGTTTAATTCACATGTTACATTCCTGTTGATTGCATTTTTTCATTATTTTTTATCACAGAATCGTGTTTTTCTGTAATAAAGTTTTATTGAGTACAAAACGAGGTTTTATTTTAACAATTTATTTTTATTAATTCTTCACATTAAATTATTATCTGTACAGTTAATAACAACAATATAAAAAACTTAACATATAATGACTAGAATAACTCGCGTAACATACAATATGTACAATTTCACTTAATATTTTCATAACGCTACGTTAGAGGTGTCACGTGACTAGTTTTGTTAGTGATTTAATAGTTCCTACATACATTTGCGTCACTACCGTGACCTAAAGACCGATTTAATTAAAAAAAAAAAACGGTTTTTCCTGTTTTTCTTTTCAGAGCAGAACTCTTTAAATGAGAGTAAGAACGTTAATGAACATAATCCGAATATCGGTTACAAAGCGGTTTTCTCGTACATATTGTTCTTTTAGTGGCAAAACCGATTTTAATTGACATCATGATTTTGATAAAACTTGATTTAAAAGTTTGATGATTACAAGTGGGTATATCTTGAATACAATATTTAATATTTTTTTTGTATACTGCGCTAAAAGAAAGAATGTGTGCTTTAAGGAAAATTGTGAAATGAAAAAAAAATTGCATTTAATCGATTTTCTCTCAATATCTATGAAACCGATTTTAACGGTAGAAAGAGCTCAAAAAGTTTAATCTTTTCGTATAATTAACAGATTTTTGAGAAAATTGTATTAAAATCGGTTTTGCTTGTAAAGGGATGATACGAGAAGCTGTCGAGACTTTTAAACTCAACTGCTTTTCTGTGGCCCGTTTCCGATCAAACCCAAGTCAATATAAAAAACCGGTCTGACCAAAGTCGGTTTTGATTCAGACTTCAAGCCCTGGCCATCAAAATTTCTATAGGTAAGTCACTTTGTGTAGACGCGTATAAGCGGTAGGTATATAATTCATAACCTGTATATCCCTACCTTTAAGGGCGGCACACAACAAGAAATATCCAACAAATCGATACACAGAACGGTAATAAATTAATAATATTTTGGACGGAAGGCGATTCAAGAATCAATTCAACACAATACAAATAAGGAGTCCAAGAAATCTCACTATCGGCAAACTTTAAATGCATTATTTCGGCCACTTCTAATATCAGTGACCATTTTCCGTGACACTTCTTTGGCCTGTTGCAAAATTTTATTTTTTCTAGAACATTCTCATCCCCATTCGGTAGTAGGAGGACCTTCATTCGAAGGCGATGGCTGAGGTTCAATACTCCGCTCCTCATTCGGTCTCTCTTCCAATTCCCCTGGAAGATAATCCTTCCAACTTCTAAACAAATATCTAGTAAACTTCCTCAACTGCCTGAACTTGCAGTACGTCGCACCCTCAGCAGATTGTAACTGCTGCGTTTGAATCAAAAATCCTTTCTCCTTAAAAGTTTGTTCTAACTTCTCCCTTTGAAGACTTTTTCGCGATTTCCTCTTCTTCTTATTCAAGTCTTCTTTACTCAAAGACGTGCTTTGTCCTACCATTTTCGGCAGAGATACCGATGTCTCCGGCACGTCCAGAATTCGGCCCTGATTAGAGTCTCTCTGACCACAATCGTACCCTTTCCCTTTATTCCCCGTTCCACTGTAATATCTAAAGTTTCCTCCCGAGTCTACGGAGAGCATCTTCTTCTCTTGCAAGGAAGGTTTCGAGCCCCCCGTAAATTTAAATTTGCAGATACTGACTTCGGTCGTAGGAGTGCTGGAATTAGTTTTCGTAGGTATGGGGGGAATGAAAATCGCGGATCTCTTCCTTTTAACGGGACCTTGGACCGGATTTGGCGACACTCGCTTCATTTTAGAATGATCAGGACTTTGCTTAGCCTCGGCTTGCTTGATCACTTTAGGGTCAAGTAAATCCGCTATTTGTTTGAGCACCAGTTTATTTTTATTGTCATCTTCGGGTGGGGAATTTGGTTTTGTGGGAATGTTTTCGCTGGCGGCGCTGTTTGGCGTCGATATACTTCTATCTTGGTCCTCTGGGAGCAGT
The DNA here is from genome assembly GCA_943735995.1 of Sesia bembeciformis. Taxonomy (NCBI): domain Eukaryota; kingdom Metazoa; phylum Arthropoda; class Insecta; order Lepidoptera; family Sesiidae; genus Sesia; species Sesia bembeciformis. The sequence continues at coordinate 13,719,118 of OX031044.1, forward strand.
CCGGCCGCTAGCCTTTGATAGTAGAGTAATTGAGTTTGCAGTGCTAATGGATGCATGTATATCCCTGCGTTTGGCCAGTACACGTAACCAGGGAACTTATCACCGTCGGCAGTCGACTGTGCCGGCTCTGATAATGCTGGAGAAATATTCCTCGTCTGTCTCGAGAGGTCCGGTGAACTGCTAGCCGTCGGTGGCAGAAGATTCGTATTCCTCTGTATCACTGATATAGCGTTCGGCTGCTCAGTTTTCAACTGATCAATTTGATCATTTTCTTCTGGCTCGGTTTTAACTTCGGGCATGGAAGTGTAGATATTACCGAACTTTTTCTGAATTTGTATCTTTAATTCGTGAAGGTCTCTGATGCAAAGGTTTAATGGTTCATCATCACTATGCAGAGGACCCGCGACAGTCGCTGGAGCGGCAGGCATCGGCTCATCCGGACTACTAAATCTCGGAGGAGATAGCGACTCCAATCTTTTCTTGTTCTCCTGAGACAGCTTCCGTTCTAGCAGACTGGAGATTATTTTGTTCTGTAGATTGGTTTTTGGAGAACTGACGGAATTTTCCGGTCGAAAAGTGGGACACATGGTCAATTGATTCAACCTTTCTGGAGGAGGCTGACCGGGCACTACAGTGCCGTAATTCTCGTATATTAGATGACAAATGTCAGCCTTCTTCGGTTTTCGTCCTCTTCTTGGCTTGGAGTTGTTTAGGGTCATCTCTCCCATGTACGGAAGGTCGTCGTACGTGACGATTTTGCTAGGAGTAATAGCTGGGTTCTTCTTTTTATCAGTCTTAGGCTTTCCGGCCATGTTCAAACCAGCATTAGGTGCAGTCATCGGTCCAGTCTCATTCTGAATGCCGGCAAGTCTCTGTGCCCAGATCTTGAAGCTTTCGTTGGTGAAGTTGTTGAAGTCGTAGGTCGGTTCCGGTTTGGGTTTTTCTTGCTGCTTCTGTTTCTGGGCTTGTTTCGCGTTGGCTTTCTGTAAGCTCTGCTCGTAATGATCAAGGTACTCCTGGGGTAACGCCTGGTGGTGAAACTTGAGTTTCCATCGGTTTTTTTGCCGGCTTCGCACGTGTTTCGTCTTTTGTGCGTCAGGTTTTTCCGCGAGTCGCTCTTTGCTGGCTGACAGTAGTTGTTGCCGAAGCAACTCTTTGTTTTCGGATCTGAAATAGAAATTTCCTCATATGAATATACATTCGTGCTGTAACAAAATCACATTCGTATCTGTAAATATTATCGCCTAAAAGTTTACAACGTGGAATATTACTGTAAATATTACTTCAAATCGAACTTTCCAGAGAGATTTACGCGTACCTACATCAGAGAATGAATGTAAACACCTAAATACCTATATCACGGTTTGTGACATTGGTCAATGATAATAACATACAGGAAAGTGGACACGGAATGCTTAAATAAACTATATTTTCTTGTTTTAGTGATTTATTTTTTATTTTCCTCTGAATAAAAGAGAAATATGACCTACTCAATTAAATTATAGTAGCATTCTCTTAAGTGAAGCACCAAACTGGACCGCTGAATGAATTTTGACCCGTAAATCCTTGCAATAATCCTAGCTTATTGAAGTCTAATCAATTACGCATTGTCTCGTTATAAAGAACGGCTTTGTTCACGTTATAGAGAGTGTCAATATATGGGTTTATTATAAGGTAAACCAACCAAACTCAAGTAATGTCTACGTTATAGGGCGGTTTTCGGTATAAAGAAGTTCCTTATAGAGAATTGACACTATTTGGAAATAAAAATGAAGAGAATAAACAATGGTTATTCTTTTTGTTTTATCCAGAAATTAAATTTTGCCAATTTCTTTGTATTTTTATCGAATGTCATCAAAATGTACTTGTGCCTTTTTACTAGGGGGGTTGCAGAGTTGCAGGCGGGAATCGTATGAAGTTTGGTCGCATAAGAGAATGGGATTCAACATTCTCGCCTGAACCATTCGAGAAACTCTCCTTGTGTGAATGAGCCTTTAATCAGTAGATATATACACTACCTGTGTGTGTGTGGGAGCGCTTGGGGTGGCGCGGGGGCGACGGGCGGCGCGGGGCACACGTCGCCGCACGCCAAACGGCGCATCACTTCTGAAACAACCACACGAGCAACGTTAATTTGATGGAATACTTTTAAGATTTCAGCACACAGAATGCTGTTTGGGCGCAGGCTGCGTTGTAATCTATGGAATTATATGAGCGACGTCACAGAAACAGCGACGCACAGCGTCGTAGCTACAGGCTGGCGGCAGGGGCGACTGCCAGGGCCCGAGAACCCAGGGGGCGCAAATTTCGACTCTTTACTAGCAACCCTATCAAAAATACCTAGTCAAAAATGTTTATATAATCTGTACTCAATATAAAGGGATAACCGAGGGATATAGGGATTTTGTTTGCAATTTTCGAATTTTAAAGAAATATTTTGTGGGGCGGCGTATTTAAGTTTAAACTGCGCGCCTATACAAAAATATACAGCACAGGTATTTGATAAAATGGCTCCAGGAAAAGCTAGAAGTGTTTTTTTAATGTAAATATCTTAAATCAGTAATTTCAGTTGAGGGCGCAAAATTCCATCTTGCCTCGGGCGCTCATGACCCTAGCTGCGACACTGGCGACGCATTAAAAGCAAGTCGGATGCTTTTGCACCCAATTTCTATATGACTAGGTACTTTCAACAAGTATTACAACACCGCCCGCATCGGAGCCGCGTTCTGCCCGAGTCATTACAGGTGCACATCAACGCTACAGACTATTACAGGTGCACATCAACGCTACAGACTATTACAGGTGCACATCAACGCCACAGACAATATTACAGATGCACGTCAACGCCACAGACAATATTACAGGTGCACGTCAACGCCACAGACAATATTACAGGTGCACGTCAACGCCACAGACAATATTACAGGTGCACGTCAACGCCACAGACAATATTATTCTAAAGTCTATTGGTCTTTTATCAGCGCATAAAAAAACTTCACACGTTGATATGATAGGGGTGTCAGATGTAGGTATTCCCAAAGACTGAAAACATCGATTCCGTTCGTGATTCTTAGGTAATTGACCTTACATAATATCACAGAAATAATATTTTACAAAAAAAAAAACACCTGATACGCCTGTATTTTGTTTTATCTTCAAAACTATGTGATCTAAAAAAATCAAATGCTGTTTCGTATCTACGCACGTACTGTTTGCTTTGAAAACTATTTAAAACACAAAATACTCATAAATAAAGAAGTTAGTGGGTCAACCGAGTCGTCATAGTATGCAAAGAGGTGGCACAATTGTAGATTGTGTTCAAGAGCGACACAATAACCCAAATCTTTGTACATAACGATACGTACGTATATTTGTTTTTATGTAACCGATAAAATCAAAACTACGGGGCCGATTTCTTAAATTCTTTCACTTTTAGGATGCCAAAGTATTCCATGGGAATACTTTGGCTCCATGGGAAATTGTTATACTAACTGAGCTAGGCCAGGCTGTATCGTTAGTATTTATCTAAAAAAGAACATGTAGTCACACTAATCTCAAGATCTACGCGGCTGATTTTCTTGCTTAAGAAAGTTATACTTTTTATCGAAATAGGTCTATCAAAATTGACGACCAATTAGCCCAGTTGGTATTGCCTCTACCTGTTGTGCAATAGGTCCCGGGTTCGATTCCCTGTCGGACGATAATTTGTTTAAAGACGGGTGTTTGTTCTGGACTGGGTGTTGCACATCTTGTGTTCGTCTTTGTATGTGTCTCTGGACCCACGCCACAAAGTATCCTAGTGTGGGCCAATGAATGTGGCGTTATAAAAAAATCATTGTGATCTATCTTTATAGTGGTATACTACTGTAGGAATATAGTACGGTGAAATGATCCCGATATATCTATCTTGACATACGGGCCCCAAGCGAGGCCGCGGGCAATGTTAATAGGTATTAAAAGATCTAGACAGAAGCGGGGTCAACAATCAGCAAATGTAAAGCCGAAACACGTGCAAGGCGTAAATCATTCAATGTTTACGATACGTACGGAATACGTTTGAACGATCAAAGATCATAAATGTCTCGTGTCGTGAATCACTCGTTTTGTTTTATAGCTTAAATATACACTTAAGAGGGAACTACAGCGGCGTCTTGTCCATACCAGCGTATTCCTCTAATTTCTCCCCGAGTAATGACCATAGAGCAGGGTTTCTTAACCTGGGGTCCGTGGTAGGAGTGCTGGGGATTCATGTCAGATATGAAGACAATAAATACTGCGCGTGAGGGGCCGTTCAAGTATTACGTAAGCACCAAAGGGGGATGGGGATCTTTGCTTTGCTTATTTTTGATGACACGGGGGACGGGGGAGGGTCGAATGGCGATTACGTCAGCAACATTTATTTATTTTTCGTATTTTGTTTTTTGTAAAATTTAGTAGATTCTGATTAAATAAAGATTAAAAAATAACAATAAAGAAACTTGAACAGAATTTGTAAAAATTATACCAATGCTTACGTAAGCATATGTAACAGCTTTGCTCTTGACTACAAAAAGGTTAAGAAACCCTGCCATAGAGCTATTTTTCTTTAGTATATTACAAATATCTATCATAAGCAAAACGTAGGGACGTTTTGATTTTTTTGTAGTTATTTGTAACAGCTTCAGCACTGGCGCGCTATGTTAGTACAACCTTAACCGTTTTAGACTCAAGCTTTTTACTATAAGAGCTTAAGACCATCAAACATTAAAAATTTGGACTATACGCTCGCTAACGCTACGGTCTTAAAAGTTCATTAGCGCTCACTGAACTCTCAGCGCCTTTAGGCGCAAAATCTCCAAATCGTAAAACGATATTACCGTTGACAATATCTTGCGTTAATATTAACACTTGATAACAAGGACGTTGCTTACACATATAGACACACTAATTAGGAATAGATAGAAACTACAGATCTCTAGTTGCCACAACTAACAAATTTCTCTCGCATTGTTCACAATGAGGCGTGATAATTCTTAATTATGTGATACACGGGAATGAACGCATTTAGAAAGTTCCTACGTTGGATTCCCGAAAAGCGTTTCCAAAGAGTGTTTAAATGTCGGTATGCAGATGCGTATTAGAAGGCCTGAAACCCGAGTGCGGTTGTCGAGAGGCGCCCAAAATACTCGCTCCGGTAAAGGCGCGCGCGTAACGCTGAAATCAAACACGATACCTATTTCGCAACGCGTGCGCCGAATCACGCATCACTCCGCAACTGACTAATAGGTGTAATATTAATAATACACAGAGATTCCTTTTGTGGTAATGATTCGTAAAGGTATGACTACCTAATAACTATATAGTGTTAGAGGTATGTTTTTAGAGTCTTCTATGCGGTATGAAATTATATTAAACTAGCGACCCGCCCTCGCTTCGCTTCGGTTTATAAGGTCTTTTTTTAATTTCTTTTTTCTAAATAAAATATAGCCTGTATAAGACACGGATAATGTAGCTTCCTATTTGTGAAATAATTTTTGAAATCGGTTCAGTAGTTCCAGAGATTACCCCCAACATACCTACAAACACACAATTTTACCTCTTTATTCTATTAGTATAGATGAAACGACAAATGAATGTTTGCATAAATTCATGCATATGAAAAACTTATAAAACAAAACATGGTGGCGGCACAGTGTACATTCTTAGATTGTGGTGGCGGCCCGTGTGACCTGTGTCGCTCGTACGTACCTACACTAGGTGGTATATCCTAAAACTGAAAATGGACATCACAAGAAGTATATTGTAATTTGAAAACTCATAAAATATAGACTCGTGTGTGCCTAACCTTTTTAATTATGAATTTGACCCCCTCCCTCCCCCTTAACGTTTGACATAATTTATTGATGACCCCTAACTAATGATTACAGAAAAAAAGTTCATTGAGTGAAAGAGTGGTGCTTTACATACACACATACAAATTTTAGTCCCATTTTTATAAGTAAAATACGATGCAGACTGCTTGTCGTTGAATTTTCCATCAAATAAATTATTAATTCTTGATTTCTGTTTTGCACTCTGCTGTGCTAAACTCTCCAAACAATTGCAAAAAAAAATGAATGTGTACACCTCCAGGAACTAGCTCGAAAAAAGAACAAACAAACTGACGAAATTTTTTATGCGTTATAAATATACGAGTACTTAACGATAGGAAAATTTAATTAGTATGGTACTAAGCGAGTATCCCTACCCCCGTCCCGTCCCCTCCGTTCCGCGGACTTTTGGACCTTCCCTCGTACTTAACGATAGGAAAATTTGTAGACACATATGTAAAGCGTATTTCCGTCTAATGTATTATTCATTATGTATGTTTAATGTACATTCCGCCATGACTGATCGCGATCGATGGTGGCGATGCGGGGAGCTTCAAACGCGATGATAGCCTAGGGGTATCCAACCCGACTCTTATTCGTAAGATCGTGAGTTTAAATCCTTTACCTGTAGCACTAAGTTTCAAATTAAATAATAATATAGATATTTAATAATGATATATCAACATCCCGAGGAGGACCGCATCCTCGAAAATTAGCTGTTAGTTTCTTAAAAATGAAAGCCGATTAAAAACTACCCAAAAACGAAAAGCAAACATTCTTTGTTTTGTGAATATGGATAAGGACTGTATTAAATGGAGACTTAAGAATGTTATCTGCCTTTGCCTATTCGTTTATGTAAAAAGGTACATTTTAAGTGCCTATGAAATTATGTTACTGAAAACTCTGAAGATTTCTTTCCTTCGTGCGAGACAAGACACTCGCGAAAAATGAACGAAATCGCTAAAATAAATCGCTTGCGTGACACACGCACTGCTTCTCTGAAACCATCCAAACGACTAATAATAAAAATGCCTTGCAAAACTCGTGTATGCAAACAGAAACTTGATTACATTATCTTTGTAAATAGAAAATATTTTTTAGTATTTACGTTCTTACGACTGACGATTTCGCGTGTACGTATAAACCAAAACAACGCTCTACCACTATCTACCTTTCTATCTACTAACCTCATGCGAACGTTTACAATTGGGGGAGAGTGCACGCTGCATTCCTACACCCACTGGGCGCACTCGACTGGCCACGTTACCCCTTGAAATGTACTGCAGTGAGATATTCCAAGGGCCATTTCTATCCCATCCTATCCTATCCCCCTAAATTTTCTCAATCCTTTACCCCAATCCATTCCTTAATCTGCAAAGGTAGGCAGCGCACCCGATGTGCCAACGTTTGTCATTCTGGACCGATGTTGGCATGTATCGCGGATGTCTATGGACAACAGTATCCACTTACCATCAGGTGGACTGTGTGCTTTTTTTCTATAAAATAATAAATAAATTACGTGTGAACAATTCAGTCAGCTTAGTTAATGTTCCAGTATCTTCCAAATAGATCCTTTATACATTTCTGTTCGGATACGTAAAAGGACTTTTGATGAAGCTTTGCATGAAGTATTTGTCTGTCTGCTATGAACCATTTTACACCTTCATTGGCCATACTTCCTGATCGCGTCAACTTGATGTGTTTATTGGCAATCAATTCAAGTAGGTAACGCTTCAAAAAATTCTTATGGCGCAGATATTGATTTCCATATTGGCACTTGCCGTCCGCAAATTCCGATGAAGATGGCTTCGGGCATTACCCTCACAGTGGTTCATGCTAGTTGCCAGCGTGCCCTGTATGTCAAATCGATGCAAAGCTTCGGTGTGATACGCGATACTATCTCTTGATTCTCATTAATATACCTAGACATTTCATATAGAAGCTATCCAGCCTTTAAATGTCCGCTTTTCGTACCACGACATATGTCACCATCGCCTTAGAGATCGCTCTCGAGACGATTTGCTATTCACTTAAGTAAACGAAGTCGAGTTTTTCGACGCAACACTTCTCGTCTGGATAAGTGGCCAAAGTAGGGAAAAATCCTTTATAAACAAATGGCGAGGAATACTTTAAAAAAAAATGCATATCAGTAAATTGAATGTACAGTTCAATGAGTCATCTTATTATTTAGGATTTCTTTTCCCAGTAACCAAAACGCTACAGACACACAATATACAAGTTTGTAGAGCAGCGTTTACGTCACATTACGTTGCAATGTATTGCGTTGGCATCACGCCAGGAGTTGATGGACGTATGACGTCACCAACCCACCATAACCGTAGCAAACTGTTCCTTGTGCACTCAGCCTGAAGGTATTTGGAAAACGTGGAAGCACGTTGACTGAACCTAACCTGCCTATAGTTACCGACTATTGTTTCGAATGTAAACAAACAAATATACAAATAGATACAGGAAATTGTCGTCTCTTCTCAGAACGCGAATAACTTTTGTTTTTATAACTCTTTTTTACGGTATTTACTTCTACAACAGATTCAAGGAGACTCCACATGATTTTAGTACGGGAAACTATAGTTCTAGCTGGATTACGGTAGTGTGAATGTCATAAGTTGAGGCAGGTCTGGAGAGAGCTGGCCCGGCTGGATTTGTTGGTAACAATTATACCTATGCTCTTGAGCTATCTGCACTCTCAGCTTGCTGCATTGAAACTGAAGCTGGAACCTTAGTTCTGGAGCTTGTTTCTATGAAAAATTAAGCATAACGTGTTTAATAGATACTCGAATGAAGCGTTTTAATATAATAACTATTTGCCTATTATTTTTTATTCTGTTTGTTTCTTCTTTAAAATGTTGTTTATTCTGTTGTTCCCCATTGTTTTATTCGGTTTAAGATTGACCAACAGAGAATTCCATAGGGCTTAAATAATTGGGAGGGGGAGAGTGTACACTGGAATCCAACAGCCGCTGGGCGCACTTGACTGGCCACGTTACCCCTCTCTCACAGAAGACTACCTTGAAATGTACTGCATTTCCCACTTTATCATATTTCCCTAATGTACGTACGTGTTTCGGTAGTGAATGAGATGTGCCAGAGCCCATTCACATCCTATCCCTTCCCATTTCCCCAACCCTTTCTCCAAATCCATTCCTATATCTCTAAAGGTAGGCAGCGCATCCGGGATCGTGCCAACGTTTGTTATTCTGGACTAATGTTGGCATGTACTGCGGATGTCTATGGGTGACTGTATCCACTTACCATCAGGTGGACTGTATGCTCGTCTGCCACCTTCGTCAATAAAATAAATAAATAATATAATATAATCACTATAATTAATAAAGAAATTAATACTAATGAACCTTTTTTAATACGCGCCAAAGGGTTACATTGGGACTGGAAGAGATTTTTACTGTAAAAGGACACATAAAACACAAATGTTTGAACGTTAGATAAATTAAAGCTAACTTGAAAAGTTTAAGCGGTGCACAAGAACCCAAATAGTAAAGCTTAATTCATCTCTATAAATAACAATAGTAATACATTGATACATACATTGATAATAATACAGTACTTTTATAATATAGATATATATAAATATACCTACGTACTAAAAATATATAGACCATACTCGTACATATGAATAAGATAATATAGAAGAAAGAAGAAAAATACCATTAGCTCTGTGAATACAGAGGTAGTGCTCTCAAAGCTTCCTCTTGAGGCTCTTTTTGTTAGTAACCTTCCTTGTGTCAGTGGGCAGCGAGTTCCAGAGTCTCACTGCCTGAGCAGCGAAGGAATCAGTCATGAAACCAGTGCGATGAGAAGAGACATAGAGTGTGGAGTTTTCAGCGGAACGAAAATAACGACCATGAGAATACCTTTGAAACTGAAACCTACATTTCGGGTATTCAGGGGAACGTGGATCGTATAAGATATAAAAAAGTGTGCAAAGCATTCTTATATGTACATCTGTGTTATCGGATGGGCGGCCATTTAAGCTGAGAACGATATGAGGATATATGATCATAATTACGAAGTCCGAAAATTAAACCAATACAGTTGTTGATAAGACGATCCAATTTGTTAAGGAGATCCTGGTTGACATCAGAGTAACAAAGTTATTGCTCTGATATTTTATCCCAGGTAGACATAGTAGTCAAGAACTTCGATTGCCACGCCTTCGACTTCTACCAGTCCCGGAAGAACGTAACCCTGTATATTATTTATTATTATTATGTACAGAAATGTTATTCAAGTATAACCATCACTGTTGTAAAGTTAATCTGCACGTAATGGGCATGTATTCACCTTTGTGTTGATCTGTTGATAAATAGTAATAAATAATGCGATGGTGCGTCCTCCCACGCGGACCGTGATTCACGGAACATAACTCTGTTCAGGCTGTACCTAATACGGACGCTATTAACATACCCTTTATGTAATTTGTTTATCGCGATTTGATGCCAGATCGCCTTTAACGATGATTGTTATGAAATTAGTCTTTTATAGAAAGAAGACGGCAGTCGAATTTTTCAACGCAATACTTCCCGTCTGGATAAGTGGCCAAAGTAGGGAAAAATACTTTATAAACAAATGGCGAATAATACTTTTAAAAAAAATGTATATCAGTAAATTGAATGTATTAGTGTGCCTATTTCATCTTTGTTGAGATCACACAGTTCAATGAGTCATCTTATTATTTAGGATTTTTTTTTCCTAGTAACGAAAACGCTACAGACACACAATATACGAAGAGACAATCAACTGTCGTTCTGTCACATCCACGATTCATTTACACGATACACGATACACCATTGGAGATTTAGGTGTGGTAGAAAGGATTGAGAAAATGGGGAGCGATAGGGTGGGTTGGGAATTGACTATACATTGGACGAACAAGATAAATTGGGAAATGCAGTACATTCTAAGGTAATCTTCCATACCTATATACTTATCAAATATACCAGGCTACTCAGAAAGTTTTACGACAAAGAGTCTTTATCTATGGAACACTGACCGTTTTGATAACAATCAAAACTATAACTATCTATAAAATATAAACAAAATATTTCAAATTTAAATTTCTCTCCATATTTTTTTTCTAGCTGAATAAAAATATCGTGTCACATTAAAAAATGGATATTCGACGGGAACATTTCCGCGCTATGATTTTAAATGTTCTTTAACACTTGAAGATTCTTTTAATAGACTCCAAATGGCGATTGCTGACAAGTGCCCTTCTAAGGCAACTGTATATCGTTAGTACAATGAATTTAAGCATGGTCGACTAAGTTTGGCTGACGAATAAAGAAGCAGTGGCCCTTCAGCGGCTGTTACGGTAGAAAACGTGGTGACAGTGAAAAAATTCATTTGCGAAAACGGGCGTATTACCTACATACGATGGAATTCAGGAGAGATTGCAGATTGGATCGGGGAGTGTGTATGAAATATTAGGTGTATGGTAAATATTAGTTTGGTATGTAGTAGTTAATGAATATGAGTATTAATGAAATATTAATATGAATGTGCATAATAACTAATGAGTCAGGGGGATAGTATCGCCCTTGGCGGCGCACAACCACACCGAGGCTCAAAACCACGTTCGTATCGAATGGTGCCGTGATATGATTATGGATAACAAAATTTGAAGCAGGGTCGTCTCGGCGCGACTACGGCATTGTCACAGGTGACGAATCTTGGATCTAGCAGTATGATCCAAAAACTAAGCTACAATATACTATTTGGCAGTTTTAAAGTGAGCCAACGGCTACAAAAGTGAAAAAAGCAAGAAGCTCTGAAAAAAGTATAATCGCAATTTTTTCCACGCTTATCTGGCTACTTGATATCTGTACCTTCACGAAACCCAAGCAGCATTAACGCAGAATAGTACATAGCCACGTGCTTGCCAAATATTTTAACTGCATTGAGTAACAACCGTCCAAACACAGGTCTCCACGGACTGCTGCTTCACCATGACCGGGTGGTCATTGTGCAGTAGCAGTCCACTCACCAGCCTGCTCACTCAGCGCTATAAACAGAGGACTCTTTGGACAGTACTCCGGTTAAAGTTTTAGGCCATCCTCCTTACTATCACGACTTGGCAGCTTCAAGCAGTTAAAAAGGAAGCAGTTTTCGTCTCCGGAAGACGCGCTGGCTACTTTCGAAGAAGCTGTGAAAGAGGTACCTGACGAAGAGTGGAGAAAATGTTTTCATAATTGGTTCAGACGCATGAAACTTTGTATAGATGCAAGTGGAAAGTATTTTGGAAAAACGTAATAAAAAAAAATTTGGAACCCCTAGAACTTTTTCCCAAAACATTCTGAGTACGTGGGGATGTACATAAGTCGAATGAGTTTCCATACACAGAACTCTCCAAAACGAATGAACTTTGATATGTGATTACTTTGTGGTCATGAGCTTCGTAGGAGAAGAAGTTTCAAATACATAATTCAGTTTATGTCCTCAAAACTGTTACAAAATGTTTGAAACAAATACGACCATTGATGACCTATCTATATTATGATAGCTTGTGGAAAACGGGGAGAAGGAAAACATCTTGAAAAACCTCTCTCCAATGATTTAGAAAAACACGCGTACATTGTTTAGACTGCAGTGTGCAATGTTCAAATTGCCAGAATAATCGCCAACCTTCGATGATACAATCAATCAATCAAATAATATAATTTATTTGCCGAATATGGCTACATAACTGTAAGTCAATATTCAATACAATACAATACAATACCTTCAATACAATAGGCCGCCATATTCCACACCTAATTTAGAAAGAAGAAGAACAGGGACGTATCTTTGATTCTTACATCCTGGGAAGTATGAAAGTATTGGCCAACCGACCATTAACATGATTACAAACTTTTTTTTACTTTCGTAAACGAGTTTCTGCGTTCGTATTATTCGTTGATCTAACTGTATGAATAGATTTGCTCTACGAAGTTCTATTTGCGGTTGGCGCTACGTAGCAACTTATTGAATAAATGGATTATGAGCTGCAAAAAGTTTGTTTCTGTGCTCGATTGTCCGGTACTGTACGGTCGATTAATATGCAAATAAATCTTTCCATTTGAACTCTTATCACTTGCTCATCAGTGTACCCATGAGCATCACCGAGTGTACCTACTATTTACAGAACGGTAGAGTACAAAGCAAACAACTTGCGTTACTGATGGCGACAATTTGACACTCGCCTTATAAGGGCGGTGTGCCGCTATGTTGCAGCTTTCTTGAGTTTCCGATATAATGAGAAGAACAAACAAATTATCGAGCTGGACAAACGCGACCTACTTGTAAACCTAACGATTGTTATGAGAGAAGTTGTTATGGACTATTTAGGAACAAACGATGAGAATGAGCACTTGCTGTCCTCTGAAGTACTCAACTGTAGAGTTAGGAATGTTCTACCAACCTCTGTCATCTTATAGTTACAGTTGCATAAAATTCCATGTTGCGGATCAAGGATTATAAATAAATAACGTCACACTCAATGGCCCACTCCCTGTGTCGTGGGTCAAGAGACACATACGAAGACAAACACAAAAAAACTCGAACATTTTTTTTAAATCAAATGTTTGTCCGACTGCGAATCGAACCCGGGACCTTTTGCACAGCAAGCAGGGTCACTACCAGCTGCTCCAATCTGTCCAAATTGTGTCCAAGATGGCGCAAAAGCAAACAATTTTCTTATAATTTAAATAGAGGTAGTGTAATGCAGTAAGTCTGTTACTTATTCTTCCCTTTGTCGGGGCGGGGGGGGGGGGAAGCAAGCGCCTCAACCTGCCCCACCGAGGCGAAGTCCATGTTGCGGATATTTTCCTTAAGGATATGTGCCTTTCAGACTAGACAACTCATCTTACGAGTATTTATCTTTTTACAACTAAACTGTTGAGAAATTGGGGAAATGAGGATTTTCATCACAAATGTGTCAAGTGAAATTCTGACCGATAGACGTCCGATGCTGATTGAGTTTTAAATTTCTTCTTTTTTTTTGAACAATTATTTCTAAACTTGTGACTTTCGTAATAACACACTTATAAAGAATATGGTTAAACAGTTAAAAGAAGTTAACACGTAATTGAAAAGAGGACGTCTACAAATCGCTTTTATCATTCGAAACTCTTAGCTTGTCAGAACATGCTATTTTTGAAGCGTCGAAGTTCGAATCAAGTCACAGGTATCGGTGACGAATGACAGAGACTTCAGTGCCAAAATAAACCCTAGAAATCTTTTGCCTAAAGTCGTAAATAAATTATTAAAATATTTATACATTACATTCCATGATGTGTGACAATTTTATTAGATACCTACTAACTTTTACACGCGATTTCGTTCGCGTGGTCTACATGAATCTAGTTTATGAATCTAGGCGAAGGCGGCAGACGAGCATACAGTCCACCTGATGGTAAGTGGATACTGTCGCCCATAGACATCCGCGATACATGCCAACAGTAGTCCAAAATGACATCCGTTGGCACGTCCCCGGATGCGCTGCCTACCTTTGGAGATATAGGAATGGATTTGGAGAAAGGGTTGGGAAAATGGGGAGGGATAGGATGGGAATGGGCTCTGGCACATTTCACTCACTACCGAAACACGAATACATTAGGGAAATAAGATAAAGTGGGAAATGCAGTACATTTCAAGGTGGTCTTCTATGAGAGAGGGGTAACGTGGCCAGTCGAGCGCGGCTAGCAGATGTTGGATTGCAGCGTGCACTCTCCCCCTCAAAAGTATAATAGTAGCCTATATGTTAATAGTAGCTATAGGTAATGTTAATCCGAATTAAAATCTACCCATTTGTCAGGTTTCGACGTGATTGAATAATAAACATACAAATTGTCGCTTTTGTATTAGTGGGATACCACGGATTTCAATTATAAAGGTCAACCTTTGATAACACCGGGTTAAACACTCATTACACGCAGCGATAACGTCAAAAAACCTCTGTTACACACTAAAATATAAATACATACAATTATTAATAAAATAATTGATATGGATAATCACCTCCGCCTTCGGGCAGCATTTGTGACATCCAAATCCTTTATGTGTTCACTGTAAACAACTAAACACAATTCATTGATAGTGTCGGATCATTGAACCGGTACCACTGTATCATGTGTGCGCGTATCACTCGGTATCACAGTGCACTATCCGGCGGGCGGCGGGTGCGCGAGCGCGTTATCAGACCCTCGGAACCGGTGCCCGGGACGGTCCGCGGAGGTCGAAGGCGGCACGCGGCGACTGCGCTCCTGCGCCCGCGCCGGTCTAATCTAAATACAGACAACGCGGCCCGAACCAAAATCGCTCGTATTACTTTCGGTTTCCATACGGCCTAAATTTAGAGGCCGCTCGCTACCGAAATAAAAACGTTTTTACGTGTTTTTCACGAGTGCTAGACGGGAATAGAGGGCGTTTTTGGCAGATGCTGGTGGTGTGCCAGCGCGCGGGAAACCCGAGATTCATGCCATAATTGGCATCCGCTCGCGCGTTCAAACGCTTTTGGGTATTTAGTTTCGGGCGGGCCGGGCCCGGCCGATGCGCACGCGCTAATTTCAGCGGCTTCCGCTGCGTTATTATCGCGCGCTGGGATGCATTACCTGAGAGGCCACCCTTCCATATATGGACGTCAGTTGCACGGCCACGGGCACATAAACTGCCATCCTAAGAAAAAAGGCGTCAGTGCATTTTCATGGCTTGGAGAAAATTGATTTTTCTTTGATAAAATTTAGATTAATTTAAAATCAAGCTAAAAACTCGGAGTTTTGGATAAAACAAAAAGGATAACCGTTAGATTAGCTTAGATTTATTTATTGTAAACAGATATATACCTACAATGATGATGTAAACAAACATACAGCCAGTTCTCTATGTACTACCAAATGTACAAATATTGGAATAGGTACTAGTGGCATATTTTGCCAATAGATTTCAATTTTTTTTTTATTTTTATGTACGAAGGCGGCAGACGAGCATACAGTCCACCTGATGGTAAGTGGATACTTTCGCCCATAGACATCCGCGATATATGCCAACATCAGTCCAAAATGACATGAAGATGCGCTGCCTACCTTTGGAGATATATGAATGGATTTTGAGAAAGGGATGGGAAAATGGGGAGGGATAGGATTGGAATGGGCTCTGGCACATCTCACTCACTACCGAAAAACGTACGTACATTAGGGAAATAAGATAAAGTGGGAAATCAATGTATTTCAAGGTAGTATTATGTGAGAGAGGGGTAACGTGGCTAGTCGAGCGCGGCTAGCGGCTGTTGGATTGCAGCGTGCACTCTCCCCCTCAACTATATATATATATATATAGATTATATATTAGTGTACCTAGGTATTATTTGTGCATTGTATTATATGTACCGTTAGTAGTCATTTTTAATGATAGCACGATGCTCCGCCCTTCATATTTCTGTTTAACCAAAGGTTGCCAGACAGAATGCCACCAGGCATTAAGTCCGCCTTTTGTACAATGTTTCTTTGTGTACTAAAGTTTAAATAAATAAAAAAAATAAAAAATAAGCATTGCCATCCAACAGTATAACGCCGCCGGCGCGCCGGGTATGTTGCCACAGGCTCCCAATCTTTATACCATATACCTACAATATGTAAATATTAATTTAATATTAGATTTACTACATTAATATTTAAGTATTTTATAAGTATATGTAAATAAATAGTTTTATATTTATAGAACAAAAAAAAAATCGAATTATATAATAATTTCTATTTTCATGTCATTGTAGAATTCGTTCTTTGCCTGTTCTCTTTATTGATTTTTAATTTCCCAATACAACGTTACTTAGCAACAGCGTAGTCAGGATTTCATCGCGCGTGAGGCAAAGCAAACAATTTTCTTATAATTTAAATAGAGGTGAAGTGTAATGCATAAAGTCTGTTACTTATTCTTCACTATGCGGGGGCCGGGGGAGGGGTGGTCTAGGCAAACACCCCAACCTGTCCCACTTATGAATGTTTTCGTTAAAAATGTCACGAATTCCTTTTCTGCGCGTGGGGGGTCGGGGTGACAACGCCCCAACCTGTCCCACTTATGAATGTTTTCGTTACAAACGTCACGAATTCCCTTTCTTAATTATCGCCGCACCAAATTGCGAATTCTTGTAGTAGTAGGTACAAAAGCGTTGGCATTCTTCGTAACTTGGAACGATTTGCATATCGGTAGACGCGGTGTTGCGGATCGCGTAAATGGATCTAATTGGTGCATTGGTTATGTATTAAAATGAATAACACTCGTTATGGCAACTAGCTAGTGGTCGCGACCGGTATTCGCCCACACCGACACATGCTGACCCAATTCACCTACCAGTTGGTGGGAAGTGCTGCCTTCTATCTAGTAAAGTAACATGTTCTTAGAAAATATTAATTGTACTTAATTACAAAACATGTAATAGTGTTACTGAACAAAGAAGTACTTAGTACTTTATCAGACGACAAAAATATTTTGTAGATTCCGATGACGTCATAATTTTGTTGGAAAATTATGTATTTACATGTTTATTACTGTCTCGGTGGTAGGTGGTTAGTATTTGACCGTTGTATGTTTTATGGCTTAATTGACTACTAGAAAAGAAACAATATAATTATAAAGATTTTTCAAATTTATTAAAATATTAAATACTAGCGACCACAATATTAAACATTTCCACCATACATTATGTTCGTGTAACTCTTGCGGTTTTTGCAGCGCACGCCAAAATAGCTCGCAGATGGCAGAGTTTTTTCCGACTTACTTGACACTTATCACTATATTTTGGCCAAAGTGTCGTATGCGTACACGTCAAATATAAAACATTTGATATCGCCTTTCACTAGTACTCGTAGAATGCAATAGGCGCGGGCCTAATGTCTAATCCACACCCCCGCGTGGAACGACACACGTTTCACTTTGCGTGTACACTCGGACGAATATTACTCATAGTTCAAGTATTACAATCTATATACATATAATAAAAATTGTAACTGATCGCTGTCCGTACATATTATATGAGTAATTATATGGTATATGAGAAAAATATTATAGGGGGGGCCTTTATCAACGCAATAGAACCCAAAACAATGATTGTTATATCAATTTTAAGAATCACGTCGAACATTTGTTCGATAAAAAATAAGCTATAAGAAATAATGTGTGCGTTTTTGAAAATACCAAATACCCCTAAGAAGGTAAAGACGGTGTTTATAAACTAAATCGTTACATATGTTTGTAACACAGGTCTAATATTTTTGCTACCGTAGATAATTTTGTAGATATACAGAGCATGCGAGAGAAAATATAAGACAAAGCACGTCCACCATAAGCGAGAAAGAGTCAGCAGGAATTGTCAAATATAACACGATTTCAGTGACTTGCAAGAGATCAATGGCTTGGCAAACGGGAGTGGTCCAATTATTTTGAATATATTGTATTAATTTCGCAGTGTACAAGGGAAATACCACAGTTTATAAACCTGGTGTCATGTTTTACAAGATTGCAAAGCTTTGAGAGGCATAAATCCTCTAAAATAAAACAGGCATAGATTTTAGAGATTTCACGAGGCATAGATACAGTTTTCACAGATAAATGTAAAATACAACACAAAAATTTCACTCATATTTCTCGTTAATTTAATTACATTTTTCCAATTAAAGAATAACTATAAGTCTTTGTATTTTTGTAATTATTTGAAAGATTGGGTTATAAATAAAGGTTTTATAAATATTTGAAAATGTCTCGGTGTATAATTGGAGTACACCCTGAATGTGTTCGTAACTAGCCCTTTTATCGTCCACGGCCGGATACGGGTCTCCTCGTGCACATTGTCTTGTGGCTGACGGATGTATGACCTTAAAATGGCACGCTGGCCAACCGGGTTCACAAGTTCACTTTTTTAAGGATAGTGTAGTTCATCAGGGCTTTGTTATTCCTTAATTGCTTTTTAAGACACCCACAGTAAGATATTCTGAAGCTGCCCGTCACCACGCGGCCACACACGTTCTAGTGTTTCTTGTATAGTTGCATAGCATAGTTGATTTTTAATGATTATCCACTTAAGTAAAGCCGGGGTTCATCGTAAATAAGTAGGAATTCCAAAAAAAATATAAAGGTGTGGCTAACTGTACGGTGTTCGGGTTGTTACACGTAACTACGCTTTATTAGTCATTTTAACCAATCAATTTCAATCTGTCACGCCATAATATGGATCTAAATGCACAATAAGTTAATTTAATTGCTTGCATAATAAGTACCGTATGAACGTAAATATTTTTTAAATAATACTCGTATATAGTACGTAAGTAATTGCATACATATTTAGAACGTACCTGGCTGCATTGTTTTTACTTAAAAGTAAAGTGAAAATTGTCTAAAAATGTATTTACTGAATTATGTTACTTACATGGAGAACTTATGGTGGTAAACATATATATAGGTTAGTGAATTATAAACAGGATTCTTGATCAATTATAAGTTTCCATCTATAAATATTAATTTGCTTTTTAAATACTCGAACAAGTACTTAAAATCAAATTACCGTATTAATACAGTAATTTGATTTTGTTCGAGTTAATACTTGTTCGAGTACTTAAAAAGCAAATTAATAACTTTCTCCACTGCTCGATGTTGGCCTCTCCCAAGGCTCTTGGGAGTCTCTTGGGTCTCTTGGGTCCACGGAAGACCACACATGGTCTTCCGCTCTTCTTATCCAGCCACGCAAATTCATTTATTACATAAAGAAACTTAAATATATTCCGATGGCCGTTGATTAGTCGTATGTTGTATAATTCTGCCTATGGATGTCGGTGACCACTTAAAATCCGTTTGGGACGCCCGTGCGTCAACGCCATCTCTTTTGAAAAATAAATCGTAAATCGATTTGTTTCAATAAACAGTAATATTAAGCAAGTTAGCAGACCTCTTGGCTGCGTGATGGCGGCCGGTTTCAGAATTATACCACCTCATTCTCTTGACCATTGATCAATGTGTCCTTTTGAGGCTATACATCAACAGCAGACAACAAAAAATCTGGTTGAGGTATTTGAAGCACGCTTTAAATAACTTATACCCATAAATTATTTAAAGTATTTGTTAAACCGCACAGATATATCTTTTGATATTTATTTGTTAAACCGAATATCCTTTGTAACTGATTGCCACTTCAGTTTTAGGTAAGTACATTGTTGAAGAATTGCTTGTGAAACAATGTTCTACTTATTAAG
This sequence comes from Sesia bembeciformis, assembly GCA_943735995.1. Taxonomy (NCBI): domain Eukaryota; kingdom Metazoa; phylum Arthropoda; class Insecta; order Lepidoptera; family Sesiidae; genus Sesia; species Sesia bembeciformis. The sequence continues at coordinate 13,739,222 of OX031044.1, forward strand.
ACGATGCCCAAACTTGGGCACAAGTTATTGATGGATAATGCTGGGACGCCACCCACACGGTGCAAGTAATGCGAGCGATGTACACTCAACTACGAAAGTTACCGTCTATGTTAGTTTCATTGACGAAATATCTTTTAAAAAGTTATCTAGGACTACACTAGTCAGACTCAGAGCACATTATTCAGAATAACTCAGTCAATAAATTGCTGAATGTCAAAATCTTTTATTCATTTAAATATTCATCAACTGTGAAATAGCATTCTTCAATCAAGAATTTGAATTATTTATTCGTGGACGATACATTCCGCCCGACAGGCATACGAATTTTTCAAAAAATAATGATAAGAATTTTAAAAAAATATATAGAATCCTTATTGTAATTCGTTTATAATTCGCATACATAAACGATTTTTATTAACGAATGGAACAATAGTTTATAAACTAATTATTAGAAACGAACGAGGCAGAACTATCTACAATGTAAAATTATATGTTATATGTATATTATATGTTCTTGCATAATAAATATTTACTTGAGATGAATTAATAAAATAATTGTATTGTTATAATGATAAAATATATGGTATAGTACTAGCTGTGCCCGGGCACGCGTTGCTGTGGCTGCCCAACAGATGGCGCTTACCCTGTTTTTGGGTAAAAAAGCATGTTTTTATCTACCCTGTGATAGGTATATAAAAACAAGCGCGTATTCGAATGCAACGTTGTGTCAAAATTTCAAAGCAATCGTTGAAGAACTTTCGGAGATTTAAGATTTTGAACAAACGAACGTTTACATTTTTATTTATATATTTTATGTAGTCACAATATGTCACATAAAATTGTAATTTTGTAATAATAAATAATTATAATATTTTGCCATAAATTTTGTAATTGTTATTTATATATATGTTACGTTGTTATTATTAGGTATTAATGACGAATCATTGTACGGCCACGAGGTACATTACAGAGGAGCACACCGTTGTACCTACTTGTAACATCTCTTCACCTGTAATTATCACAATGAATAAATAAATGATTACTTATTACTATAAATATTACAATAAAATTCAAGTAGGTACAATAGTAAGCATTTTTTGTTGGTACGATGATTTAGTTCTGAGACGACGATATGATAAATCATGTCCAGCGACTGTTTTTGCCAATGTGTCGCGGTTCACGAACCCACAGTGCGCGCCCCACGCGCGCGCGCCGTTCTACCATTCGGTTCCGGTAACATATCCATATGACAGACATGTGACAACTGCCGACGGTTATTAATTAACTAATATTTATAAATAAACTGATCTCATTCAATAAATTCGAACTCATTACGAACTAATATCAGTAAAATTGATGATTCAGTTAGTCGGGTTATTATTTCTCTTTATACTACTATAGTGCCATGTGGTGTCAGCAGACTAAAGAATAGCACCGTCCCATCTCCTCCCGTGGGCATCGTAAAAGGTGACTAAGGGTTAACAAAGCTGCTATAAGCGTCAAGGAACATCATCTCTAAAAGAGTGGACTCGCCAACCCGCGAGTCGTGGCCGGCGTGACGTTTTCAGGCTATATACCCCTCAGGCACGAGACATTGTGCATGAGGATGCCCATGTCCGGCAGTGGATATTGAATGGGCTGTTTGCATTTCGTTGCATATAGAAAGAAGAATAAGGTGAAAAAAAATCTGATTTTCATGATCTTAAAACTAATTAATATTGTATAATCATTTTGATATTGATTTATGACTTAATAATTTCAGTTTATTATGATTGCTTTATAAAATTCGTATGCAGGACGGGACGTGGTAACACTGGGAAAGCAGTGTGGGAAACCCTCCTGGCCAGGTGGACTGACGACTTAAAGAAATTCGCCGGTAGTGGATGGATGAGAAGAATTGATGAGCCTTGGGAAAAGCCTACATTCAACAGTGATAAGACATAGGTTGAAGGTATGGTTAAGTTAATTTTTTATGAATGGGTTCGTAAAATATGCCGGTTATGCGTCGAAAAATCCGAAGTTACAGAGCTCCGTAAATATAAATATATAAATACATACTGAGTCGCATAGTTTTGATCTATCGTTATCCTTATTTACGTAAGTTCCTGCTAAAACACCAACCTTTACACAAAGAGCCCTATATGGAAAATAAAGAGCTCTGGAGTCGCAGCTGCTCGTGTATCACGTGGGCATTATAATAATATTATAATAACGTACAAAGATGGACAATAGTTTTTGCGGTAGCGCGGCGTGGGATCATCTTTTGGATGTCGAGAGCCTCTTCAACTAATGGACACGGTACTAGATTAAATAAAGTACAACTATATTATTGTCCAGCACACACCGAAGTTCTTATTTTGTTTTATAGAAAAAAGGCGGCGTTCGAGCATACAGTCCACCTGATGGTAAGTGGATACTGTCGTCCATAGACATCCGCGATACAAGCCAACATCAGTCCAGAATGACAAACGTTGGCACGTCCTCAGATGCGCTGCCCACCTTTGCAGATTGAGGAATGGATTGGGAGAAAGGGTTGGGTTAATGGGGAGGGATAGGATAGTCTGACTCACTACCGAAACAGGTACGTACATTAGGGAAATATGATAATGTAGGAAATGCAGTACATTTCACGGTAGTCTTCTGTGAGAGTGGGATAACGTGGGTATTAGAATAGGCCCAGCGGCTGTGGGAATGCAGCGTGCATCGAAATTTTAATATCGTTTATATTAGACGGTTCTTAATGTAGTGGACAGGGCAAGCTTTTATGTAGGCACCGAAATGTTTGCACTCTTATGGTGAAGAAATATATTCAATGCTCATTTGCAACGTGCAACATACATCGCCGAATACTGTACCTATCGTGTAACAAAATTTGTGTTGATATAATTAAACTCCGGTTGATTTATGGTAGCGTAGAAATGATGTTTTCATTGTGAGTAGCTGTTCGAACGCGTGGAATGAGGTCAAAAGACTGTTTTATGTGTTAATCCGCACATTTATACTAAAGCTAAAATATTTGTTGTTTTGTTTCAAAGTTATTAAGTAACAAACAACTTTTGCATTTCGTTTTCCAAATTATAGCTCTACTCCCTGTCCGTTCAATTCTATCGAGTGTTATAAAGATCACCCGTTGTAATCCCTACTTCCTATTTTATCCCATCACAAGAAAAACCCCTTAGGAAGAACGGAAACTAACTAACATTAAAATTTGTTTGTCGGTAAATTCTAATTTTTACTTGGAAATACGCGTTTTTACTGTAACATATGGAGTGCCTAGGTATATATATCAATCATATATCATCTCAATATAATGGAGCCGTTATTAATGTCATTATTTTTCAGAACCCACTGATCCACTCCACTGAAATTTTCCACTGTGGATTTTTTTACTGAAATCGTGTAAAAGTATCCATGGACCTACATAATTAGTAAAATATTTATTGTCACGAGAAATAACATTGTATTTGTAGGTAGACATAATGACAATACCAACCTATAAAATCTGACATAAATTCTTTAAAGGGTATCGCAAATAATAAGTTTTCCCAAAACAAACGTTTAAGAGGCAATTAACGCAAACAAGTTTACCTTTATATAGTGCGCAGTGTCATATCTTTGTCAGAAATCAATAATAACACCAAATTTGCTCGACGTCCGATCTTACGCCAAAATAGGGCCTACTAAATAAAATAAATTTTAGTCACAAGTACACCACGACAAAGTTAACAGTGCGTGCGGTAGAATTTCGTACTGTTTAATATTTATCGAGTTTCGCGTTTCTCACTTATGTGTACACTTATTAAACGGATTTTAACATTTGGGTACAGGAATTTCTAATAAAATTTAATAGCCAAGTACAAAACCGTTTAAGCTCTTATTAGTATGTAAAAGTAACCGCACTATCGTGTGAAGTCAGGAGCAATTCATATTTTTTTTTGCTAATATCAGAAACAAATTTAGATAATACATAAAAATATATCTTCTTTCGGCAGCTTGTAAAATCCGTAAAAAACTCAATATAATATCAAAATAAAAACGTTCAGAGTAAACCCCATCTCTCCAAATGATTCTTCCACTCATAGGACATATTTATTTGGGCTAATTTTCCAGGTCGAACTACTGACAGCCGTAAGCATTATTAATTCTATAATTTATTTGATTTACTTTTCTAATGTTATACTTGTGCTTGTGTAATATAACGTCCCACTGCAGGGCACAGGACTCCCCTAGTAAACCACTAGGGGGTTTCAAGCCGTAATCCACCACGCCCAGTGCGGATTGATAGATCACACACCTACTCCACATTTTTTTTAATTCTGGGCATGCGAGTCCACTCTTTTAGAGGTGGTGTAATTCCTCAGGGCTTGCGGTACTTGCTTTTAAAACTTTGCTTGTGGTGCGTAGAAAACGACTAAGGGATAACTTCCTTAGTCGCCTTTTACGACACGCCGGGAATAAATGGAGTGCTATTCTATAGCCGGCCAACACCACACAACCCATTTTTATGTGCGAAATTGTACATACTTGCAACAAAAATCGATGCTAGCGCCATAAAGGCAAATTTAAGTTTGTCAACTTGTACGAATCCGTCCCGGCGACCTCGCCGGTCGTTATTTCCTTATACCCCGCCAATAAGCCCATATAATATTGTCCGAATACTGCAAACAGCATTGTCTACCAGATATGGTTTATGATCCACCATGTTGAGACGCCATCTTCGGCGATCGGTTACTCATTGGTATTTTTGGCGCGAAATCAAAAGTGCATTATACACTGACCCGCACAATGTATCCGATTTCACTGTAAAAAAAATATTTACGAAATGACAGCTGGCTCCAAGTCTATAATTTAGTCTGTCAGTCACGTAGGTAAAATAATTGTTTCCAGCGACAGCAATAACCGAATCAAAAACTATCTTATTATGTATGTTAATCCGCCCGAAGTATGACATGTAGTACCTATACGCCAAATTTAGTAGCCATTTATTAATATGTTCTAGAGTTATTAGATAACAAAAAACGAATCAACTTATCTAAAGGACCTTATTTTCGGTATGAACTTATAATAATAATAAGTATTTATTTATTTGCACAAGAATGGAAGACCTGTATGTACCCACAGGTCTTATGATAATCACACAAGCCTTACACAATCTGCCAGGTAACTGGCGTGCAAATGTTAAGTCAAGTTTGCATTAAAAAGACATCAAAAATACTACATATTCTTTGATTAAAATAAATAAACAAATATTTCGAATTTAAATGTCAAATTATATCTGACTTTGGTAAAACTTCTTAACTTAAAATTTCGTTGTTTCAATATTTTGCTTAATCCTTTCAAACCGGATGGTAAACACTAGACATTCGTTTTACCGGATGATTCTTTTATGGACAGACGTGTCTGTAAAAGAATGTCTCCTTCGGTGAACATAAATTAAAAACAATAACAATAAATGATAACTAAGAAATAAAATAAACAAGAAAATAAATAGAGTTGCGTACAAAGTACGTTCTTACACCTCTTACATACAATTTTTTTTTATGTACGAAGGCGGCAGACTTGCATACAATCCACCTGATGGTAAGTGGATACTATCGCCCATAGACATCCGCGATACATGCCAACATTAGTCCAAAATGACAAACGTTGGCACGACCCCGGATGCGCTGCCTACCTTTGGAGATATAGGAATGGATTTGGGGAAATGGGGAGGGATTGGATGGGAATGGGCTCTGGCACATCTCACTCACTACCGAAACACGTACGTACATTAGGGAAATAAGATAAAGTGGGAAATGCAGTACATTTCAAGGTAGTCTTCTGTGAGGGAGGGGTAACGTGGCCAGTCAAGCGCGCCCAGCGGCTGTTGGATTGCAGCGTGCACTCTAGCCCTCAACAAGTATTTATGAACCCAAGTTGACTCTGTTTATCATGTCAAAAATTATTTCGTCACTTTCCATCCGGAAATAAATATAAGCTATACTAATATAATAAAGAGGTAAAATTGTGTGTTTGTTTGTATGTTGGGGGTAATCTCTGGAACTACTGAGCCGATTTCAAAAATTCTTTCACAAATAGGAGGCTACATTATCCGTGTCTAATATAGGCTATATTTTATTATGAAATTAAAAAAAAAATGAAAAAAAACTTATAAACCGAAGCGAAGCGAGGCCGGGTCGCTAGTCGTATATATATACAACAATAAATTTGACATAATATCACGTCCTAATAGCAACAAATCATTTCAAAGAAATCTATTCCATTTTAAGCGGACGTGATTTACGTCAATTTGTGAATGGTTAAAATCATAGGATCCGATTTTATTCATTCGACACTCAGCCGCAGGCGCCGGTATTGATCACAGATATAAACCGTGATCATAGTCTATTAAGTGCGAAATCACGTAGTAATCAGCGAATGCGCATGTTTTTACATATATTTACAGCGATAATGGTTACAATTCGTCGATAGGCAGTGGGCGGCACCCACAACAATATGATTCATATTCAATCGCGGTTTATACCTTCTAAGAACAGATATTATTGTAGCGCAGACGCGGGTACGATCTTGGGATTTGGCTCGACACGTTGTCATATTCGTAAGCAGACTTTCCCAGAGTTTATACGCCCGAGTGAATGATTTTTAAACTAGTTGCTATCATAGACCACTTGTTTTACATTGCCATTCTACACTGATGGTATATATCGCCTTCTTTCTATAAAAAAAATAAGCCGTCGCGGGACGTCTGGCAGATGTGAAACATCGAAATTATTTTGTATAAATAATGAGCATAGGATAGGATAGCGTATGAAAGGAAATAAATATAGCACAATTAAAAATATAATATTCAGATTTTTTTAAAGAAAAGAGTGTTGTTTATTTAATATACATTTATATTAATTTAATACAAAAATTAAATGGAAACAACTTAATTCTCTTAATTAGTGACTTCTGTAATTATATTCGATGTTGCCTTTGACGGTATTACGTGGCGACTGTAATACCGACAGCCGCTCTGACCCGCCGCATCACATCACATCAAATTACGCATTTTTGATGTTTCACATCAAAAATAAGTAAAAAAAGTATAGACATATGCAATCAGCCCTTTCAGTATCCACTGCAGGACATGGGCGTCCTCAAGCACATTGTCTCGTGCATAAGGGATATATAGCCCTAAAACGCCACGCTGGCCAAACGGGCTGACGAGTTCATTCTTTCAGAGGTGGTGCAGTTTCTCAGCGCTTGTGGTAGCAACTTTACGATACCCGCAGGAAGAAATGGACTGATGTACTGATGGACTGATGTCGGACTATAGTCATTCGACATCACACGGCACAATTACACATAGACGTGGGCTTATTTTTAAAGGTTCAATTTTTAAAGGGACTTTATTCAATAGTAATGTATTTTAAGTAATTTTAACTATTATTGCACACCACACTATCCATGCGTAGCCTAGAAGTTGACTGATAGGTAGATAATGTTTAAAGTATCAAGTCTGCTTTTTGTCACTTTTTACAATAAGGAGTAAATAAATAAATGTCAGAGCTGTCGTACTTTATGCTAACCAGGGAATATAATAATAACGCCACACTCAATGGATCACACTAGGATTCCCTATGTCGTGGGTCCAGAGGCAAACAGACACCCAGACCCGAATATAACCCTCCCATGGTCCTACTAACCTTATGGTCAGCGCTGGCTCTAGCCCAAGTAGCGCCCGGGTGCAATCAATACCCTGGCGCCCTCTAGTAGGCTCTTTGGAGGCGTCGCAAGCGGCGCTCCGCGCTCTCTACCACCCTGCGCCCGTGTTTGCCGCACACCCTGCACCATAGGTAAAGCCGGCACTGCTTATGGTTATGCAGACCAAATCACGGGCGTACTCGCCGTTCTCTGGTTCCCTACAAATAGTATTCTTTGGCCGTGTCCCTGAACCACTCTCCCCTTTCTGGGACTCAGATCCGAACAAACATTAGTCTTTAAACAAATTAATGTCCGACTGAGAAGTGAACCCGCTTGCTCGTCTGCCTACATCACTATAAAAAGGTGAACTGTCAGCTGATCTGCCGCCTTCTTCCCATACATAAAAAAAATACAAATTACCAAAAAGTTAAGTAGTTACAAATAGTAGATTTCAGTAATACGAGTAGTGCACGATGTCCGAGATGCATTTTCTTTTGTTTATAAGTACATTCACAATCAACTAATACTTATTTATAACTCTGTTTCAAATAACTAACGGATTTAAAACTGTGATATGAACAGTGATATTTGGTGATGAGTCGAGTGGCCTTTAGAAAGATCTTAAATATAGCAGCGGAGACATATGGCCTAGAGACATGGACGTACTATTTTGAGTGTCTAGAGTGAGTTTGTATAAGTTAAACAAGTTACTAGGATATCATAATTCAGCTGTAAGACAGATTATTGTATTACATAGGTATGTATTCTATATAACTTGTAAATTTGATGTTTTGTAAACTACATTATGAACTGACATGTGCCAAGGCAAAAGAGTTCCTTGAAAATAAGAAAAATAAAGTGAGAATTACCGTATAGAAAATATGTAAATATCTTATTAAATAAAAAATAAAAAGTTGTCATGTCATCGCCAGGAAATGAGGCATTTGGCTTACACCAACCGTTATCAAGAGCTCACCAATCAACGAACATCTCAACAGTTACTATAAATCACCAAATGTATAACAACTATAATTATAATACTAGCATTAAATAATTTTGTCTTTGAACTTATGACAATGAACACACTTAAACAATAAAACTCAATCAATCAATCAGCCTAGAAACGTCCCACTCCGGGGCACAGGCTTTTTCTAGTAAATTACTGAAGGGTTTCGGGTCGTAATCCACCACGCGGGTCTACTGCGGATTGGTGGATCATATAAACTAGATTATTTTATTTTAATTTCTGGAACAAGCGGGTATGTATCCTCAGTGTTTTCCCTCACCACCGAGCAAGTGACAATTTTTAAAAAATCCGCACTTACGTAGAAATTCTGTGTGGTACGAGTCGAGGAGTTGAACTCACGAATACACGAATGTGAGTGGAGAATGGACACCCTTAACCTATCACCGCTTTTTAAAACTTAATACTTTAATACTCTCTAAATAAAGACACGGCAGTTAAATCAAAATCATGATTAACAAGAACCAAACGCGATCACAACAGTATCTTCCTACCCACACCTAACTCGTGTACCAATATAAATCTATTACATACACAGAAATGACAGACTGATCGGTAATCGCATTAGAGCCAATAAAAAGTGTTAACGTGAAGTAATGAAGTCAGAATTGTAAAAAACACGTGGGATTGGATTAATAACAGATGTGGATATAGGGATGCACGATCCGAACGATACTTTCCGATAGTGAACCAACATCATACAATACTTCGATATTTTGGATCGATACAGACAAACATAAATTGGTATCGGGTCGAATGGAGCCCATCGTTATTTATTAGTGGTAGGAACTCAGTTCCATTAGAACGTCTATTTGAACGAGACACACCATAACTGAGGCTAGAAATAGATCCAGACAGTTTGTCTACAAAAAGGCTAGTTAAACAAGACCAAATTAAAAAAAACACTTTTATTTGATACGATATTTGAAGGATTTGATACGATACCTACTAGGACCGCATCAAATAGTTGCTGTCTGTCCGAATCGATACGAGCAGGAAAATGTTGTGTATCCCTCCCTATGTGGATGCTGTGTTTATTTTTGTTCGAGCGATCTCTATCACGGACAACGCGGCGCTTCACTGTAGCTTTCTCTCCATCGCGTTTGATTTTATTTCAATTTAGTCTACATGCCGCAGCCCGCGGCTTCGCTCGCGTGAATTTGCCTTGACCATTTATAAAAACGATAAATCTTACGTGTTTATTTATTCTTGGCTTGTATTTAAACTAGCAAAAATACTAAACTAACTGTATGTATATGCCAGCTTCGCGGGTTTTGATCAAAAAGGTGGTAATTTTTTGATATTTTTTTTCTTTATGTTGAGAGAATTTACTCATAAAACTTACCAACATGCAACAACTAAAACAAGGGCATACTCAACTCAAGTGCCATATCGGCCGGGCTTACGAAATAGTCCATATAGGCGTAATAATATATTTCTTGTCGATTTGCCGCGCGTCGTTATGATTTGACGCGTTTGGAGCAGACCACGCCAAAACACCAGCCTCCGTGCTGCCCACGCGACCACTTGATGATGGAGTGGCGGAACGTGGAGAACTTTGTTACGTACAGTGCAATAAATAAACAATAAACAAGCTATTGCATGAAGGACGAGGAAATCCTCGCAATAAAACGGATTGTATCTCCATAAGCAAAGAAATCAAACGAGAAACGATGGGTCTTTTTTGTTTATTTTTTTTGAAGAACACGTCAGACGAGCATACAGTCCACATAATAGTAAGTGGATACTGTCACCCATAGACATCCGCGGTACAAGCCAGCTTCAGTCCAGTGACAAACGTTGGCTTGCTTGTTGTTGTTGTTGGTTGGATAGGAATGAATTTAAAGAAAGGGTTGGGATAATGGGAAGGGATAGAATAGGATCGGATGAGAATGGGCTCTGGCAAATCTCACTCATTACCGAAAGATATATATACGTTATAGGGAATAAGATAAAGTGGGAAACATTTCTTAGTACATTTACAGTACGTACAGTACATTTCTTAGTAATCTTCTGTAAGAGAGGATGTAAGAGGATGGAGGCCAGTCGAGTGCGCCCAGCTATTAGATTGCAGCGTGCACCCTCCCTCACCCTACAATACAATTTCGTAAAACAAGAACGATCTCTCTTATTACGAATACTTAATATACTTATATAAATATAAATCTAAATAATTATTTAGATATCTATTTCTATAAGACCAGGCATATTAAGATTTGTCAAACTTTGTTAGACGTGGTGGGCTGAACACGAGCGATGGATGAAAAAAAGCCGTTAAAAAGTTTTTATGAGCAAGGGACGTCGAAACCGCGGCAGGCCGAGATTGAGATGGCTGGATGGCGTAGAGAGAGTTTTGAGAGCAGTTAGAGTTCCAAATTCAAGGACAAAAGCCATGTACAGGACGATCTGGAGCAACTCGTTTGATCAGTCCAAGGCCCAGTCCGAGCTGTAGAGACAAAGAAGAAGAATTGACCGTGTTGTGTCGGCCAGCTTTAGAATGACACCACCCAACCTCTCCCCGTGGGTGTCGTAAAAGGCGACTAAGGAATAACAAAGGCGCTACCACAAGTCCTGAAGAACTACACCATCTTTAAAAGAGTGGACCACCAATCCACTTTCTCAGTGTGGCATTTAAAGGTCATACATGCCTCATGCGCAAGACAATATGCATAAGAAGGCCCGTGTACAACAGTTTACGATAAATAAGCTGGTCACGGTACGGTTACAGGCAGTAACAGGGTAAAGGGAAACGTTTTGATTTTTATGATTAGTTAATTTTTATATTAGCTAAGACCTTCCAAAAGTTAAAATAAAAACGTTTAAACGCTGCATAAAAAGAGCTGAGTGTGCAAATTTAACAACTCTTATTTAAAAAGCAAAACTTTTTTAAATAGAGACATGGAGAAACTATTATTTAATGCAAATCAGAGCAAAAAAAAATTAAAATCGCTCTTTTTTTGGAGGAGAAAACAGGGGAATACGAAACGGCTATATGGGAATAGCAACAAATTGTAAAAATAGCTATTTTGAAATCCGCTTCTGGTCATCCTCTCCTCTTAAGGTAATTAGCCCACGAGTGGGACTATAATCCATCATATTGGGTCTTAATATAGCTTGTAAATCCGGCACTAGGGAATACTCACGATGTCATCATAAAAAATGACGTATACAATTTACAATAATTACAATTTACATATCTTGATTCCTGTGGGAACTTTATAATTGTTCTGGATAAAAAGTACTCTAAATTGGAATCCAGTACATAAAATATAACTATGCCAAGTTTAATTAAATTCCGTCTTGTGGTTTTTGCCCGATGCGCGTTCGTTCAGACAGACAGACAAAAATTCCAAAAACATTCGTTTTGGACTCTTATCATTCGAACTTTACATTGTAATTACTTTTTCAAAAAATATTTCATGTACAGACTAGTTTCCTACAATTTTATTATATGTATAAGTTTATCGATTACTAGCGACCCGCCCTCGCTTCGCTTCGGTTTATAAGTTTTTTTTTTTCAAATTTCTTTTATCAACATTTCAAAATAAAATATAGCCTATATTAGACACGGATAATGTAGCTACCTATTTGTGAAATGATTTTTGAAATCGGTTCTGTAGTTCCAGAGATTACCCCAACATACAAACAAACACACAATTTTACCTCTTTATTATATTAGTATAGATAGACAATCGGGTTGATTCTTAAAATAAAATCAGCTTGAGATCTCTTAAGGTGCATACTATTAATACTACCTTTACGCATTGGCCTCAATATATTTTATGCGACATACAATTTGTATGCAAGTTGTATTGGAAATACATAAAACTACGAGTACTAGGTCGTTAAAAATTTACTGCGAAACCTAACATGGCAGGTTTTTACAAATTACAATATGTTCCCATTGTTTATTTCATAGCTCAAAGAATTAGCAAGCTGAGGTGACAATGGGCAGACCATATATGTCGCAGGACCGATAACTGATGGAAGAGACGAGTCTGCGAATGGAGACCACGTACTGGAAGACGTAGCGTGGGACGCCCTCTGGCCAGATGGATGAGGAATGTCACCGGTAATGGCTCGATGAGAAGAGCTGAAGATCGTGCGTGGCAGCGGTCCTTGGGAGAGGCGTATATCCGGCAGTAGAGAGACACAGGCGATGGTGTGGTATAGTAATATGAAATAATGAAGTTTCCCGTGTGAGTACAAGCTTACCCTCCTGTCTCACGGAAGTATTGAGACAACTTGACGGGGCAGAAGGAAGCGTGAACTAGTGGAGTAGGTGCTCTGCGTTATGCTAAAGGATGTTAAGGATTAAGGAGAACTTAAGGATGTTCTTATGCTAAATATAAGCTAAGTCAGTTTGTAATCCAAACGACTAGACTGGATAAACCGCATACTATGATTTTGTACTTCTACTCTGCGATATGGCATTATGTTCTAAGGCAACGCGTCTGGTAAAGATATTGTATTTAAGGCCCAGAAAAGTGCATAAGAGCGATATGGAATTTGCGTCCCACAGACAGTTGTAACGATTGAAGGTGCTCACACTCCCTTCACTTTACATTTACGAAACTGCACTATTCGTAAAATGTAATCCAGACATATTTAAAAATTACTTCAAAAGTTAACGATACAAAGGTACAAACTAAACTATGTGAACCTTCTTGGCGCACCTCATTATAAATAATGTCTTTGGTATGTCTCCCAAGATCTATAATATCAGAATCAATACTCATGCTTTACATACGTTTAAAAACAAATTGAAATATCTTTTATAACCTCGAGGACAAATTATACTTGATTGATTGATTGACTGAATGACCACTATTATCACCGAGTTTTTGTCATCATATGAACAGATACAGTCTAGAATCGTATGAAGTTTGGTTGTATACGAGAATCGTTTTCAGCATTCTTGTCCGATACGTTCGTGAAACTCTCCTAGTGTGAATGAGCCATTAGTCTAATTTATACAAAGCTTAATAAGCATAGCAGAATATTGTATGCATTAATTTGTAAACAACGTTGCATTCAAGGATGCCGATTGAAAGTACGCGTGGTTGGCGTCTCATGCAAATGTCCTGTTTGTTTTGCACCTACTAGTTCTTACATATATTTCTCTTTATCTAAATAACCTGATTGATTGAAATTATGAATCATTATATCAATACTATTAGTGACAAAAGTAAGTAATCCCTCTCTCCTTGTCATTCTTTCCCTGTTGCGGTTACATTTTTAAAGGATTTTCTAAGTTTTATCTGTTTTTTCCTGCATTCAAATACAAATAATCTATTACACGGTTATATCAGTAATAGGATGTTTTACACGTATTTAAATATTGATTCATTGTAACATGCCGTGAAGACGTTCAAAATTAAACGGTTTTATATCTGTTGACGACGAAAAGGCTAGGGTACTTACGCAAACATGTATATAGTTTCGCAACTAGTTGTTAAGTTTTTATGTATATATTTTGATAATAATGGAGTGATCCCTGGTATGTCTTTGCTTACTTATCAGGATAAATCGTTGGTGGATAGTGTAGGTGAGGACATACTAGGATCTTATCAAACATGTAAATACGTGTTAGCGATAAGGAAAATAAATGATTCCCCGCGGGTAGCAGGAGGGGTGCATACATGGACAAGTGGTGGGGGAAGCCCGTCCTTGACAAGTGGTGGGGGAAACCCGCAACTAGCCGGAAGTTGAAGAATTCAATAAACAAATAAAAAGCGGACCATTTTCCGGTCAACTTCACTTCCGCAGCGGCATCCACTCCGACAACAACAAGAACAAGAAGAAGAACAAGTACCTCTGCGCTACCCCGGCTCTATTGAAGAACAAGCCTTGTTGTTTTATTCAAGATAAAAAAATCCTATTATACAGTCCACACCCCCCAGGCGATCCAGTTGGTGCGAAGTACAGACACTAGCACTCTACTACGTGTTAGTGCATACGTATCCCGCACAATATCTATAGATTCATGGGATTAAAGTGAGATGATTATTTATAAAATCTAATTTAGGAATTTAACATATCATTATAAGTCTGATTTATGTAAGGTTTATGTCTAAAAATTCATTAGTGTAATGTGATTTATTTACGTCTAAGTCAAATATTTATATTCTTAAATGATGTTAATTTCATTTTCCTTGTGTAGTTATGTCGGTGATTACTTATAAGATTAGTGTTTTAGTATAGAGTTACGTCTTTGAAGTGCATATTGGACATAATTACAACATTTTCTAAGTTATTTATTTAAGTACGTATTTCAGTTTGTTGGGAGATCCTTTTTCCTATTTTATTTAGAAAGAAGATGACAGACGAGCATACAGTCCGCCTGGTGGTAAAGTGGATACTGTCGCCCGTGGATGTCCACGGATATATTTATTTTACTTATTTATTTTTAAGGAAGACTACATACGTTAAAAATATTGTTGAAGCAATCTGACGAGAATAAGAAAATAGTACAGATGCCATTTAAAATCTCCACAGATATGCATGTAAATGAAAGGCCTAAACGTTATTATAATATTAAAAAAACACAATATTTAAAGGATGTTAAAGAAAAAGCCTTCGTGCATATGGATCCACAATCGGGCTCCACCGCTGGGGATCCATGAATATTTTTTCCCTTCTTCAATCCACATGTGGATTCATGGATAATTCTTTTTCCTCTTCGATCCACAGATTGATAGTATTTTTTTTGTTTTTTTTGTTTTATGTAAAATGTGAGATAACTCCAATCATTACTTTCACCGCCTCAACAAATGTGTGGATTGAAGTGGCGTAGAAATATATAACTATATATGGATGCCGAGTGGCATGGTATTGTATTTGAATTCCTAAATTGGTGGATCGAAGAGGGGGAACAATTATCCACGGAATCCCCGGTGGAGCTTAATTATGGACACATGTGAACGGAGAAAAGAAAAATACACCTAATATATGCTAATATCATTTCAGAATGACAAATATTGGCCTACCTTTGGAGATTTAGAAATGGATTTGGAAGAAGAGTTGGGAAATAGGAAGTATAACGGTACGAGGAGATTTCCTCATCCCATACACCTCCCTATCCTCCTTGGCGGGCATTGGGTGCACCCATCCTCTCTCTTTAATTTTATTTTACAAATATACAAACATCATAGAATTGAGAGAATTGACTATTATGTGGTATTTCTATGGTTCTCTAATACGTTCTTGTAATAATATTTTGTAATAACTGTAATTAATTAAAGCGAGTTCCAGAATACTCGACAGTGAGAACTTAACTATTTTTAATAGAGAAAGACCTTTATAACCTTTCTTCTTTCTTAGGTATGGAAAGGTTGTCGTCAGAGGAGAGACATAGGCTGATGCCCGTGTCTCTCCACCGCTGGATATAGGCCTCTCCCAAGGCTCGCCACCACACACGGTCTTCAGCTCTTCTCATCCAGCCACTACCGGTGATATTCTTCAAGGTATCAGTCCACCTGGGCGGAGGGCGTCTCGCGTTATGTTCCTACCATTACAAAATTTATTCGTAGTTCTAAGTAAAAGAATCTGTTTGTTCTTCAATTTTGTATAATTTGTAGAACGTCTGCTCCGATCTGTTCAGAAGATCTTAATAAGTATCAACTATTTTTCTGCTGGAGGCAGGTGTTAGCGAGTAATTGATTCATTGTAGCTCATCCATCATACTAGGGATTATATTAGTCATTTTTTTAAATAATTTAATGTAATTTATAAATAAAACACTCACCAAAATGACAATATAGTCGCCACGCTCCTCGTTCAAATTTTTGTACATCATTTTTCTGACGTCTTCGCAGTGACTGACCTTATAACGAAAATATAAATTTTAAATACAACTTGTAACAAAGCTTATATTTTATAAAAAAAAAAATTTTTTTATAAAACTAGAGAGATTAGTGAGCGAACATGTGTTCGTCTACAAGAGGACAAACAAACAAGCAAGGTGACGAAGTAACTTTCTTTGTTGCAGCCATCCCCTGCACTAGGCTAGTCTGTGTTGCAGGTGAACAGCTTCCAAAATAAACAGGTGACATTGAATGTTGTAATAAATATGAAGGAAAATAGTTTTGGAACGAAGTTCCTTTACGCGGCTTGCGGTAGTAGGTGTGATTCAGAGAAAATGTAACGTCACGTAAGATTTTCACCCCCTCCATACGCCTTTCTCTTTCTCGCCTTTCTCTCGCTCGAACACGGTATGGTCGCGATCGTGTCAGTTCGTCGGTATTCGGTAAATTTCGGTAGCGGGCCGATCGCTAGTTCTCTCTCTCATGCCTTCGTTCCTGACGGGGGGTTTGGGGGGGGGGGGGTCCGCTGACTGCACACGTTTTATTTTTAATTTTATTTTATATATGTCTCACTACGACCATAAGCTCTTTTTAATAAAAAGAAGGTATCAGACAATTAGACAGTCTACTCGATGGTAAGTGGATACCGTCGCCCATAAATATCCGCGATATATGACAACCATAAATCAAGAATGAATGACACGCTCCCACATCTAGCTATGGATATTGAGGAGTGAGTTACCATGGATGAGGATAACGAATAAGGTGTTTTCCTCGGGGAGTAAACAGTATAATTGGACAAAGAGTTTCCTTTATCTATACTCGATGAGTTTGGATGATTAGATGAATTAAATGGATGATTGGGATTGGATGAGATACTTCCTTCATCCAATCACACTCCTAAATCGATCCTCATTCTATCCCTCCTCAGCCCTACCAATGTTTTCTGTTAAAGAAGAGATGGCAGACGAGCGGGCGGGCCACATAATGGTAAGGGTGACCCGATCCATGGACACCTCCGATGCCAGTAGGCATGCGGGTGTACTTGCGGGTGTGCTTGGTACGGGTGCAAGGTCGGCTTGCAGAATTCTGTTCACAGCTCCTTTGAAGACCCCCTTGTCGTAATATAGCGGAAAAACCTCAGCTGGCAAGTTCGTTCCACAACTTTCGGGTTCGCGCTATAACATGTCTTAATTACCGCACTGGATACAACGACTTATTGTGAAGGAAGTCCGGATTAATCTCACAATGATAACGGGAGGAGCGATGGTAAAAATCCGCAGTTAGCATTAAAGCAAACAGCTCTTCAGAACATTCCCCGTTATACAGGCGATAGTAAAATATAAGAGACGCAATATCTCTTCGAATTCTGAGCGATTCTAAAGCGCCTGCGAGAGTGGGCTTTTTGACAATTCGGACAGCACGACATTGGACGAAGTCAAAATGTTCCAACAGATAGTTAGGTGCACCTGTCCAGAGGTGTGAGCAGTACACAATATGGGATCTAACTTGAGCTTTATAAATTCTGTTGATAAGCTATCTTTAAGATTAATAAATATATAAAAGATGATAAAAGAACCATCAAATTATTTAAAAAAAAGTATAAATGTGTCATCAATTTGTGTAAATAATATTACAAAAGATTAACGTACATGTATACCTAGGTACCAAAGTACTTATCTCCCGTAAACAAATATACGTTACGTTGTATTATTTTTAAAGAAATATTAAAATAAATAGAGCTGATTAAACTTACGTTGTCTGAAAAACTACTGTAAATTTTCCCTTGGGGGTAGACACTAACGGATTTTTCAAATCATTTAAAGCAGTAAATGCAAACAGTTCATCCATTTAACATCACGATTTTCATTAACACATCTTATTGCAGATTCACTAAATAACACTAAAATAACTAAATACAATCATTGTATTTGAATGTTTTAATTTTTATTCACAGTGCACGTTAATTTAAAATGGCCGCGAAAATATTTAGCGCCTTTCGCGCATGGAGAAAAGAGTTTGAAAGTAAGATGGCGTCGCGACAAAGCAGGTAAAGGCACGCGCTTAAACTGCCAGTGTCAGCCAGCTTGGGCTCGCTCGGCTTGTGGGTCACCGCCCACAGGCTGCAATGATATCATAATGTTGTTTCGAGTATAATTTACACCTCACGCGGTGCAACTAGCAAGTACAGCCTCCTTGGAGTAGATCTCGAGTTACACTTTAATTAAAGCTTAAATAAGATGAATATAAATGATGCAGATTATGCTCAACATTTAATTATCTTATCATTTAACTATTATCTGTATTTGTGTAGTATTAAGTATACATGTAACTAGTTATGGTATTTAATCAAGTAATCAGTACATAGCAAATAGTCTCCTAAATGTGTCTTGTTCGCAATAAATTACTGAAAAACTACTCCGGTGTGTGTGCCCAATTAGCCACGGTACCCCTCTCTCGCAGAAGACTATCATAAAATGTTACTACATTTCCTGTCTCTACCTTCTCATGTAGGTACGTGTTTCCGTAGTGATTGAGATATGTCAGAAAAATGGAATATAATAGAATAAAAGAAACGCCTTATTCCATTATACTCTTCGAATTGGGTTGTTTGTACAAAATATTAAGATTTGGCTTCTCTATCAAAGATTTTGTTTAGTTATAACTTTGTACATTTTTACTGGGCTAGTGTCATAATGATTGGAATATGCGCTAAAAGGAAACAACGGGCATTACATCAACACTTTAAAATTGTGTGAAACGCTTATTAGTTTTTTTTATGCACGAGATGATGGCAGCACCGATGAGTTCATCACCGGGTAACGACACTTACCGGAGTTACCGATGATGAATCATTTAACTGTATATTGTTTACACACATCATTTGCAAACGGATGGGATTGATTGACGGTTTAATTTGACATACTTAAAACATACTTTATCTTTAAAAATCACCAATCACTGGTCCGAGGTGGATTATGGCCCAAAACCCCCTCATGATTAAGGGGTGACTCGTACATAAGCTGATATCGATTTTTTTAAAGCCGAGCAGGCGCGCGCGCAGGCGACACCTACTACATTTTCCAATACGTAGGCTCCGTTCAAGGATTTGTTATCAATTCCTCTATATCTGTTGCCTACTCCATTGGTTGTTGGTTCTGCAGCAGATATGGCATATCCATTGTCCCTTCAACTTCCTGATTTTTGGTCTATGTTACTTTGATATGACGACTTTGATTCCTATGTTGAATTTCTTCCTTCCAGATTTTGACCAGCAAAAACACATCGAGCAAATCACTTTGCGTAAGAGTAGCTTTTGAAAATGGTGTAACAAAGTTAATGCGTATTCATCGAGCCCTTTTTCCCCAGAAGTTCAACGTTGCAGTTCCATGTGGAACTTTTGTAACCCTCAAAATACGATGTTATTGGTTCAATGTAATTTTATACAACTTTTAAACCCGTATTTTCTCATCTTTTGAGTTTGTTTTCTTTCCTCTATATATTAACTGGCCACTTATTAATATGTGTAGATATCCATAATTGTTCATTGGCTTACGCTAGGTGTAAAAAATATAAAAATAAACCATCTCAGAGTAAACCGTAAGTCACGTACGTAAGTAGAGCCCATCCTATCCCTCCTTATTTTCTCAACCGTTTCTCCAAATCCATTCCTATATCTCCAAAGGTAGGCAGCGAATCTGGGAACGTGCCAATGTTTGTCATTTTGGACTAATGTTGGCATGTATCGCGGATGTCTTTGAGCGACAGTATCCACTTACCATCAGGTGTACTGTATCCTCGTCAGTCGCCTTTTTTTTCTATAAAAAATAATAATTTAAAAACTGTTTTTTCAGAAAGAAGACGGCAGACGAGCGTAGCGAGTCCACCTGGGGGTAAATGGATACTGTCGCTCAAAGACATCGGCGATCGGATACTTGTCAACATCAGTCCGACGTTGGCATGGAATGACAAACGTTGGCACGCCGCAGCAATTTTTAGCGTTTGGTCCAAATCGCAGTTCGTCCAGACGCAGTAGGTCTATATATTCAGCATTGCAGCAAATCCAGTATGAGAGACTGTGGAATGATTCTACACAAATAGGTTTCTATAAAATTCTATAAAATGAACTAAAATAAAAAGTATACCTACAATCCATTTTAATTATCATAAAAGGCGGAGGACAAGTTTTTGTGCGAAGAATGTTTTGTTTTTTGTTTAAGAACATATGAAATGTTTATTTAATGTGTTTTCGTTTTATTTTCATCAGAATTAAACTACCATGTTGGACGAATATAGACCTTCGAATATAGCGCCTGAACGAACTAACTGGTTAATAAATGAATTAGATGTTAAATTGAAAACATATATCAGCGAAAATAATTTAAAATATAAATTAGGAAGATATTTCTTGTCCAAATTATAATTTGTTCACTGCTCACTGGTAGGTTTTTAATGTCTCGATTAAAAGATAGCAGCAGCAATCAGCTGCAATCAGCTGATATATGCTGATTGCAGCTGTAGGTACTTGTATCTTAGACAAATCTGTATGGTTTATTAGATACAATCATGTTAGCTTTATAATTATTCTTTCTAAATTTGCTAATAAATAATATTAAAAAAAAAACTGCGACTAGGACCAAACGCTAAATGGACCAAGCTACCGCTAAAAGTTTCCGAAACACGTACATACATAGATACATAGGGGGGAATAGGACAAAGTGGGAAATGGGAATTTTATGGTAATCTTGCTTAAAAACCTTAAGGGTTCCTTAAATCTTTCCTTAAGGGTTTAGTGGATGTAGGTTTAGGGCTTTCTTCTGTATTGTATGTGAATGGAGTGTAAATAAATTATATTGTACAATTAATAAATATATATATATATGTACTTACAAAAGTTATAATTTTTCAGATGATTTCTCTTTGTTTTGAAATAGCAGTTAGTGCGGATACCGCAGAGACATACCGCAGAGCGTTGCGGATGACGAATACAGGATCTCTTATCGAATATTCTCGGAAATCTTTGAAAGGTTACGTTCGAATAATTTTATACTATCTATTTATTGTCTTTGCCATGATCGGGCGATTATGGCTCTCTTCATGATCTTTTTCAATTTAATTGTTTGTTTTTTTCTTATTGATGAAGGCGGCAGACGAGCATACAGTCCACGTGATGGTAAATGGATACTCTGGATACTGTAGCCCATGGACATTCGCGATACATGCCAACTTCAGTCCAGAATGTCAAACGTTGGCATGCCCTCGGATGCGCTGCCTACCTTTGCGGAGTAAGGAATGGATTGGGAGAAAGGGTTGGGAAAATGGTTAGGGATAGGATGGAATGGGAGTGGGCTCTGGAATATCTCACTCACTACCGAAACACGCACGATTGGGAAAGTGTGAAGGGCAGATATACAGGTTCTTTATACGGGTGTTTTTACTGTTCGGTAAAATCTCCTGAAGCCTGAAATCACGGACTCCGCTCATAATACTTTTGTTCCATAGAAAATCCATTAAATTAATAATTTTACACAAAAATAAGTAATACTATATGTCAGTGTACTCTGAATCATGAGCAGAACACATGGTTTTTGAAGCTTCGGAGATAGTCCGGACGCACCTGTATTTCATTATTGTATACCTACTTAGATATATCATGTATTGCAGGGAAATATTTTTTTTAAGAAAAACAATCAGGTGCTTAGATTGAAAAATAGATTTATTTAAAAAGTATAAATATTGGATATCGTTATAGAAACAGATAAGAGCGGTTACATGAACCCGCAGCGGAATACAAATTGATTTCAACGACTTTATTTAATTGTGGTTATGACACGTAACAACAATTTATATAATATTTTTTATGAATAGCAAACGTTTTGAAACGTTAATTCACACGTTCAGATAGTTAGGACTATTTATGGCCGTGACACGCCTTCATTTCAATATCGTCACAATGGAATTAAATTATATGTAGGTAAATAAATGAAACTCAATGAAACATGGCAAAAGAACAAAACGGAAAATGTAAAACTCAGATTCAAATCTAACTTCTTTCTAAATTAATTTATATTTCAATTTCATACTAGTCTTAGAAGAGAAACTATAAAGTATGAAAATAAAGTTTTAAATGATTAGTGTAAACTGCCGACATTTTTAAATTTGCCGCTTTCTTCTTATGTCATGTTTCATTGCTAGTTATGCTGTATCTTTTTGTATTTGTTATGATATTTTAAATATTATTTGATATCCACCACGAGGCCTAACTGGAGATAAAAGCAAATCTAAGGTACAGATAGCAGCACAAAAATCTAATCTCCTACATTAATATAGCACGTAATAGAAGGATCAGATTTATATACAGCTGCCTATAGCTTCTGCAAATTCGTTACAGTTGATTTGAAAACAAGCGCCACTCGAAGAAACAATGCAAGGTACAAAGAATTGTCTACAGCGCCATCTCTGGACAGCTGTTAGAACTATTTGGATTCGTCTTCATCCTCACTGGCTTGTGCTGCCGATGGAGTCGGACATGGGCATGTAGTCAAAGAGGACCGCTTTTTTGTCATACCCGCAACGGAATAGGCTCCACGCGAGCTCTTCTGGAGTATCGCCGGCTTGCTCTGCGCAACTTTCCAACACCTGTAATTGTAGATGGATATAGACATATACCTAAATCCACCTTTTAACGAGGTTAATAAAATTCCCTAACCTGACTACTAAGCGAACATCGCGCGACACAAAATACTTCTTATTTGAACTGTAGTGATTTGTTACAATGTGTATATTCTCTTCTCATGGGTGTCGTAAAAGGTGACTAAGGGATAATAAAACCCTAAGGCAAAAAAAGTGGACTCGCCAACCCGCTTGGCCAACGTGGCAGTTTAAGGCCATCTCTCCCAGTGTGCCACCGAAGTAACAAAGCCACTACCACAAGCCCCGAGTAACCACACCACCTCTAAACGAGTGGACTCGCCACCTCGCCGCCGATAGCCAGCATGGCGTTTTATAGCCGTACAGCCGTACCGAAAAAAAAGGGGGTGATTGTGGTTACGACAAAATCAACTCAAAAGTTCAACAACAACAACAAACAACTCAAAAACGGGAGTTCAGTGAGAACAGTTATAAGATCAAAGTTTAAAACACAATGCGCATGCTCAATCACTTACTTCTTTTCAGTAGTAATTATGACGTCAGATTTTACTAAAAACTTTATACATCTACATTCTTTATGACTGAAATATTGTATTAAAAGGATTTCAAAATTCCGCCTACCTTCGTGGCGTTTTTGCTCATGGAGTCAGTTCTAGACGAGAGCTTGCCAAGAACAGCGGCCTTCTGCAGCTTCCCATCCTTCCCGATCATCTTGCACTTGAGCAGCACGCAGTAGACGTGCTTCTTGAGCGACGGGTCATCCACGAGCTCACCGCTGAGCAACGAGTCCACCAGCTTCGGATCTACTTGCGAGTGCTGCAGGCACGCGTCTGAGTGCGCGCGGAACATCGCCTTCTCTTCTTTGCCTATCGCCTGGAATGCACAACAATAGATTTTTTTCATGGCTATGGCAAATCGTAAATGAGTGTAAATTAGCCATTTTCATTTTGTAAAATGCCTTTTTTACCGTTTATTTTCGACTGCGACTTTATCAGCTGCTTTGGACATTTTAATATCAGAAAGTTTACATACTTTATTTGACTTCGTATGCCATAAGTTACTGTTTCATAAATTATATGCTTATGGAATAAGAGGAATAGTGCTACAAAGGATTAAAAGTTATTTGAATGATCGACAGCAATCAGTGGAAACCTTAAAACACCAGGGGATATGCGGGTGCGCTGGCTGCCTTGCAGAATCCTATTTACAGCTTTCTTGACAAACGGTATGTCGTAGCATAAGGGGAAGACCTCTCGATGCAGTTCGTTCCATAGCCTATGGGTTTGCGGCAAAAAACGATTATAAGACCGAACTGTGCGCGACACCTCCGTATCAAGGAAATGCGGATGCACCGCTGTTCTGTGACGAGCGGTGCAGTTGTAAAAACCCGAGGTGGGATTTATATCCAACAGTTCTTCAGAGCATTCCCCGTTTTACAGGCGATAGAATGCGCAGAGGGGCTCAACGTCTCTGCGGTCGCTGAGTGGTTGCAAACCGCCTGTGAGAGTGGGATCGTCGACAATTCGTACAGCACGTCATTGGATGGAGTCAAATGGATCCAACTAATGCACCGGCACAGAGATGTGAGCAGTACTCTATATGAGGTCGGACCTAAGCTTTGTACAGTGTCAGACCTTGCCCCGGGGTAAAGTACCACTTTGCTCTGTTCAGCACACCGAACTTTCTGAAGGCTATTTTGGCTTTTCCAGATGACTCTTAAATTCGACTCTGTTGGTAATGTCAACACCAAGAATACCGATATTCTCCGAAAGCGAGACGCTACGACAAAAGGGGCTCTTTTAGCGGTGAAGGCGTACAATTATGTCTTACTGGAGTTGAAATCACCCAGGTTCAGAAAATCTTGAATCTTGTCCATATTGAATTAGAATTGGAATATTATATTTGGTCTATGGTGTCTGCGACTCTTTCCAATTCGACCTGGGGAATGTTGGCATGGTACCCCCAGTGCTGCCATCTGCATTACAACGTAAGAAACCAATTTGCAACAAATCGTTGATATGCAGAAGGAACAGAATTAGGGATAGAAGCCTTGTGGAACGCCAGCATTAATAGATATGATATCGGAGCAGCTGCCGTCGATAACGACTTTAATGCTCCATCCTGTCAGGAAGCTGGCAACCCATTCACATAACCCCTCAGGTAACCCGAAAAACGGTAACTTGGAAAGTATGGGGTATTTTGGAAACAAAATTTAATACCTACTTGTTTGACGATATGTACCTATATAGGGACTTATTAGCGTTAAAAATAGATTAGGAAGCTTACGAGTATATTTTCAAATCCTAATTAGGTATAGTTTTAAATAAAAAAATGTGTCTTACAATGCAATTTTTACATCCAGTCGTTGCCTGAAAATAAAAGAAAATCGTGATATACTAAATTTTGTTTTTACATGATATTATACTTAATGTATGTGTTAATCCCTAATGATCCAATAACCTATTTTAAAGAAGTATATTAATAGTATATTAAGTATATACCATGTTTTTGAATTTTGATGAGTATTATCATTATGAGCCCGAGTCCTACAATAGATAGGGAGGATACAATAGGACACTCCTACACTCCTCCCAATACTCTTACAATAGGAGTGATCCTACAATAGAGTTCCAAGACATATATTATACTACAACACTAGGTTTCAGATATGTGAATTCCAATCGGGGTTAAAACGGTTTTGCATTATACATCCATTAAAATTATTTAGATTTACTGGTTACAGATGTTCAACACTAGAATTCGTTATGGAGAACAGGATTCGAAGTAATGCGTCCTTCTAAAATTCGAAACCTGAATATATACGCTATCTGATTGGGCTGATCTTTCTAATTTTCTGCTCCCTCTAGACTAGATGTATTCATCTGCAACTTTATCACACGCTTTAAACATTACGTCTTACTCAAAACATCACATCACCCGTACCGAGTGAACACCGGCGAAAACTCCGAGGAAGGTGATCACAAACACAGCGCTAGTCATCGTCATAGCCGGTCTTAGTGTACGCACACCGACAGTAGCAGCAGCAGCTCAACCAGCGACACCCGAAGCAACGCCGGCAATAGCACTCGCGCGCGATTGCTCCAACACCGTGTTTTATCCGCGCACGCATTTCGACTATCTACCATGAAGCTATACCGCTAAACAATTCTTCGTGAAGCTTGTGAATTTGCAATCTATAATCATTACATAGATAGATATACTTTAATGTTCACCAAAACATACAGAAGAAAAACAGAGATAATTAGAAGTAAAATCGGCGGACATATCGCTAAAGCGATTTCTTCCAAGCGACATTTGGATGGTAAGCAGAAGTCTGTAGACCAGCGTGCCGACGATTCTCATTCTGGACTGATTTTGTTCGTAGGATCAAGCGATTTTTAGGTCTTTAATTCAAGATGGCTTTTTACGCCTCCCTCCCCAAGGTCGGAAATTTGGATTTTTCATTAGGAACCCGACCTAAACAACAATTAAAATCGCTATTGCCCCACCTTTTGCAAGGTCTTTTTTATCCCTTGACTGTACTAGTATTTAAAGCATATAAATAGTTGATCCGTCTTGACTCCAGCAATTAAGAAATTTCAAAAATTTTTGAAAATCTTATTACTAAGACTCTTTTGCTGCGTATCTAGTGAATTGGAAGAAGTGAATGCCGTCCAGCAACCAAGTAGGTCGATGACATATACAGAGTCGCAAACAACACCTGGATGCGACTAGCACAGGACAGAGGCAAATGGCGTAAAGAGCTATCCTGCAATGGAATGGATAAAGAAAGCTAAAAATGACGATGATAAGTAGGTAATTACGAAATTTTCAACGTCTTTTTTTTCCG
This sequence comes from Sesia bembeciformis, assembly GCA_943735995.1. Lineage (NCBI taxonomy): Eukaryota > Metazoa > Arthropoda > Insecta > Lepidoptera > Sesiidae > Sesia > Sesia bembeciformis. The sequence continues at coordinate 13,766,238 of OX031044.1, forward strand.
TCGGGTATCTCTTAGTAAGAGGTGTTATGATAACTAAATGGAATCAACATGAAAGTGTTTTGTAAACAGCAAACGGATGTTAGGCGAAAACATTGAGTCATGTCCGAATATCTATAACCATTGTCTTGTCACTTTGTAGATTAAATATAAGTCTCTGTCACATGTCCACTGTCCAGTGAGTAGTAAGGTGAGTCAGGCTTCGATTGACCTTTTGGTGATCCGCCTGTAATTCAGACAAGATTAAAATCTGAGGTTCACAGCACATCCTCAATAGGAAGCCACTTACAATCAGATATACGAAGAACTACCATTATCTTCACGAAAGAGCTCCATAGATAGGTACTACCAAAAGGAGAGAAAAATCAATGATCGAGTCGGTTAACTCTGTAGATACACTCTCTGGCATACTGAGACAGATTCAGATCCAATAAAAAGCGATGGGGCGGTGTTATTTTATAGCCGGCCAGTGTTGGGTTTTAAGACCACGCACAAGTGCATGAGGAGTGCAAGTGCATAAGTGCACCCATGTCCAGCAGTGGATTCCTCATGGGTTGGTTGCTTTGCATGCATGAGTCGTTCCCGTTCATAGATATCACTTTCGTGAGAATGGTCTCATGCTTCTCTTACAATTTTTTAAGCAAACCTAGTTTCTCACATTATTATAGTCCTTCAATGTATTTACGTGTTTCGGTATTAAGATTTGCGAGAGCCCATTTCCATCACATCCTGTCCTTCCTCATTTTCCCAACCATTTCTACAAACTCATTCCTAAATCTCCAAAGGTAAGCATCTTATCCGGGGGCGTGGCATCATTTGTCGGTCTGAACTCATGTTCACAGGAATAGCGAATGTCCATGAGCGACAGTATCCACTTACCATCAGGTGGACTGTACGCTCGTCTGCCGCCTTCTTTCTATAAAAACAAAGTATGGGAAAAACTTTCCTTAGTGCCAATAGTTATAGCTACCTCGATTTTTCAATATGTTTAAAAGTATGTTTTGTAAGATTTACCTATGTATGCAGAATGCTTCTGTGAAACAATCGAAGTTATATTCTAGTGTTTGCATGAACGTAGCTTTCGCTTGTTAGCTTTGAAATACCTGTAAATTTATTATTTATAATAATTAGGATGGGCCGCGGATAATACGCGCCCCTTTGTGTGGGAATGAGGTAGTCTTTGGCAGTTTTGAATAAATAATTTAGATTCTCAAAATTCAAGGGATTCTGCGAAGTCGTTTACAAGTCCAAACTTACAAGAGGGTAAACTTTTAAAGTGTCGTGTGATGTCGGCCGGCTATAGCATCACCCCATATCTTCCAGTGGGTGTCGTAAACGGCGACTAAGGGTTAGCAAAGCGGCTACCACAAGCCCTGAGGAACTACACCACCTCTAAAAGAATGGACTCGGCAACTCGCTTGGCCAGTGTGACCTTATAAGGCTATACATCCCTCATGTATAAGACAATATGTTATAATAAATATAACTTATATAAGTATATTGATTGCTGGGAGTCTCCACACCAGTACCTGTATCTGGTGGGAATACCCTCACCAATCTACTGCCTATCAAAAATATCTTTTGCTATATTTTTTAATATAGCATAGAGCAGTGTGGAAAACGTAACTCATTTGAAAAATCATTCAAAATTCTAGGCACCAGGTACTTTCTTGTTTCTCTTCCCAAAAATTACTTTGGCAGATTTTTAACGACCAAGGCCATAGTTTCTCTGTGCCTTGTTCTTGGTTGGATATATAAGAGACTAGGGACCCGCCCTCGCTTCGCTTCGGATTATGTTTTTTTTTCCAAAATTTCAAAATAAAATATAACCTATATTAGACACGGATAATGTGGCTTCCTATTTGTGAAAGAATTTTTGAAATCGGTTCAGTAGTTCCAGAGATTACCCCCAACATACCTACAAACACAATTTTACCTCTTTATTATATTAGTATAGATATATTGTTAGATGGAGCTAATAAGGCTCTACATTTATCTAAACATTATTTTTCTAAAACTTCTGGAAAATAGCGAAATTTAATTTTCCGATTGACACGGGCCATTGGCGCTTTTTATATTCAACCGGTGACCTTTAGTAACGTCGCAAGGCATAGTGTTCAATACGAAAAATGTTCAATACTCATATTGTTCAATAACATTTAATGTTCAATACGCAATATATTGTCTATGCATATTGAACATTTTGAGTGTTACACGTGTAGCGCCTCTAAGCTAAGGTCGGTGGTTGCCATCGCGGCGCTTGCCTTTCGGAGCATACCGTCCAGAAAGCAAATTGTGCAAATAGTACTTATACAGGAGGTACTAATAGAAACGTCGGCTTAGTGATACGTAGGTACTCATAGTAGCTACCTAATTAATATCCTAATAAAGTGCTAACGTTCGGTTGGTGTGGACCCGCTGCATACAGACGCTAGAGGGTGCGTGCGATACGTGCACGCAACATGCACGCTGCACCACGCACGGCGCTGCGGTGACGGCCAGCAGCGCCGTCACAATCAGCCCCGCTAGCATGCTGCACCGACAGCTCTGACACAGATACAGCAACTTAGACACAGACACACGAAAACACACAGCAAACGAAACAATAGTTTATTGCTCGTGGTCAGATCGGACAGTCCGAGTGATCTGACCACGAGGAATCATTATTCCCTTTGGTCCTATTAATCTGAACAGAAGGAAATTTCTTTCCAAATAGTCAATAAAATTAATTTCTTACGCAGATTTGAGAAAAGAGATTATAAGGATATACTTAAATAATAAAAAAATAAATAAATAGGTAGCTGTTTTTAATTAGATGAACAAACAGAAATTTCACTTAATGAAGACTTCATTTTATGTATAAAAATAAGTAGAACTGCAATCAAAGATTTTTGAAAAATCTGCCTGAACCGGGAAAACGAACCTTAATATTCAATAAAATAAAGCCCCCGGCGACCCCTTGAGGCACTCACTCCAAACGTCAAATTAGTGGAAGTTTTGAGCGACCGACGCCTAAAGACGAAAAAATGACAGCAAGGACAGGGCTTTCAAAAACTACAATCCTTATGCGATAAAGTGATCATATGCATAATCTTCATATGAATAAAGTTAGTGCGAGGTGGGTGCCAAAACTTCTTTCAAGTGTGCAGCGAAGTGAACGAGTAGCGTGCTCTAACAAAACTATTGGAGGCCTTTCAGAGAAACAGAAACGATTTATTGGAGTCAATTGTTATTGGGGATGAAACTAGGGTTCTTTACTATACACCCCTTTCCAAAAGGGAGTCAATGGATTGGCGTCGTTCTGGTGAAGCATCGCCTAAAAAGGCGAAGGTGAGTCAGTCCACCAAAAAGATTATGGCTTCGATATTCTGGGATTGTCAAGGAATATTGCTTATAGACATAAAAGAACGCAATTGTGCTGGAAGCTATTGTGCTAATCTTATAGAGCAATTACGAGAAGCAATCAAGCAGAAACGTCGTCGAAAACTAAGCAAAGGTGCGCCGCTTCTCCACGACAATGTACCACACTCCATGACAATGCATGACAATCCACGCTACCGCAGTTGCGAAAACTGCTGTTTTAAAGTTCACGGAAATTCGCCACCCAGCCTATAGTCCTACTTGGCTCCCAGCGATTACTATTTGTTCTCAAAACTCAAAGCGGACTTAAGGGGTAGATTTTCTAGATTAGCTGCGGTTTTAGCCCATTTAGACGACAAAACTTGTAACTATTTTTATACTGGGATGGAAATGCTAATTAAACGAGTGTGTTCAGATAGATGGAGAGTATATTGAAAAATAAAAATAGTTTCATGAACTTGAGTATACTTTTTCTTTGTCGGGTCGGAAACTTTGGACCTGTCCTCGTATCTATGTTTACAGTCTTAAACGCGAAAACCCATTTAATATACAACGTGTCTCCGAAATAATACAAAACTTGAAACATGTCAACCAATTTAAAATGTATGAAACCGTTCTGGCGGTAAATAAAATAATTTTAAGTTACACACATTCGTAGCGCTCGTTACGCCTAGACGGCGCGAGCGACGCCCGTACAATGAAAGATATACTAAAATTGTACTATAAATCATGAAAAATAAACTAATGAGGTAGAATCTATTCTACTCTCGATGGCGAACAACTATTTTCGGCTTTTGCGTTGATTCCGCAATACGTTGTGTAAAATATCTGTGCGAATGCAAAGATTTCAAAACTTAAACTGAAGCTACCTATCGGTTTAATTTGCGGGCGACGATCAACCAAAATACAAGGGCAATCACTTCTCCAGAGTGCGCCGTTATTTGCTTCATTAATCTCTCACTGATGGAATACTTTATTATTGGTGATGATTTAAGTAGGTACTTGTGTAAGTGGATAGATATTTAAGTATCTACACAACTCGCTAACTTACCTTCTACGTTTATGGTATTAGATTATTTTTCAAACAGTGTGGCTTGCATCTCTTTGAATTCATAATAATTGTTGACGCTGATTGGGTTCGCGAACCACAACATTATAGAAGGCGGGATGTAAACGGAAATCATTGAAACAAAATGAAAAACATAATTTTGAAATGCTTTGACAAATCGTTAAGTTATTAGGCTATGGTTTTCATTTGTAACATTCTTTGTTTAAATTACTTGCACCGAATACCATAAATACTGTACGAGTTATAATAACACCTATATAGTCTGTATCTATACTAATATAATAAAGAGGTAAAATTGTGTTTGTGGGTATGTTGGAGTTAATCTCTGGAACCAGCGCCGGCTCTAGCTCATGTAGCGCCCGGGTGCAGGGCGCCCTCTAGTAGGCGTTTTGAACTCTTTGGAGGTGTCGCGAGCGGCGCTCGGCGCCCCCTAAGACCCTGCGCCCGTGTGCACCGCACCCCCTGCACCATAGGTAAAGCCGGCACTGAATTCAGCGCTCGACAGGCGCCCCCGGGCGCAGGGCGCCCGGGGTGCACCGCACCCCTTGCACCCCCTGGTAAAGACGGCCCTGTCTGGAACTACTGAACCGATTTCAAAAATTCTTTCACAAATAGGTAGCTACATTATCCGTGTCTAAAATAAACTAAATTTTATTTTGAAAAAAAAAAAAACCTCATAGACTGAAGCGAGGGGGGTTGCTTGTTTGCAATAAATACGTAAGGTAAACACACAGATGTAATACTTCTGATATCCAAGTGGTCGCTGACCGCAGAATTGAGATCGTACAATTCGAGTGACTAAAAGTCTTATCTAGCGGCATGATTCGATGTACACATCTCTGCCAAATTTCATTAAAATCGGTTCAGTAGTTTTATCGTGAAAATGCACCAAACAGACAGATAAACACAATTTCGGATTTATAATATTATTAAGGTAGGTATATTGTCACTATTTGCGCTCGCGTTGGCGCCTTATTTGCGTTGCAATATGCAAATGCATGCAATGCAGGAAATGCAATGTAATATGCAATGCAAATATGAAGAATAGCTGTGAATAGGATTTTGCAAGGTCGACGGCGCTCCCGCATACCCCCTGGTGTTGCAGGTGTCCATGGGCGGCGGTAATACTTACCATCACGTGGGACCGCTTGCACGTCCGCTCACTTACTTCTCAATAAAAAAAAAACTGCAAATAAAATAAATATGCAATTGTATTTTTTTTTATATATTTATTGTTGTAGATGTATATGTCAAAAAAAAACTATTTAAAACAAATCACTGTGAAGTACTGGCCAACGATACGTTGGAACGATTACAAATAGCTTTGCAGCCAGTTATCAATTTATTTATTAGGTGGCTAAGTGGCCTCGGGCGCAAAAACAACTTTGTAGTACAATTATATTTTTTTCAGTTGAGAGCATATAATTTAAACCTTAATAAACTAAATAGGTTATTTGCCTTGTATATAATTGAGACTGGCTCGCCGGTGAGAGTAAGAACATCGTGAAGAAACAAAAGGAATGTGAGCCGAGTATAGATACCCGTAGTCTATCATCGCTCTAGGTCAATTGATAGGTAAATATAAAACACAATATATTTTTTGTCACAATTTGTTATTATAAAAACAAACATCAAATAAATTGATTGCGATATTATTCAACATTTGATTTTTTTATACACCTATTAGCCTGTTATATCCTACTTTGGGCACAGGCCTTGTCTTGCAATCTCGAGGGGATTGCGGGCCACAATCCACCACGCGGGCCCAATGCGAAATGCTTGGATACTATGAATACAATACACGAACAGCTTATTATATCGTCAATGGAAAGATAAAAGTACTACTACACAGAAATGTAGGATTCTGTAAAGAGTTTACAGATTATGAGTTTTTGGCGTGTGGTGTCGGCCATCTCTTCGTGTGGATGTCGTAAAAGGCGACTAAGAGATAACAATGCGACTACCACAAGCGCTGAGGGACTACAGCACCTCTAAGAGTGGACTCGCCAACCCGCTTGCCGTTTTAAGGGCATGCACAATATAATGTGCATGAGAAGGCCCGTCTCCATCTGTAGACAATAACAGGGCTGATTCCATAATCAGTGAGTGTATAATCTGATTAAAATTATTGTTAGCAATTTAAATTAGGCCTTTTTAATCATTATTTAGTCAAATTTACAGTGTAACCGCACCTTTCCCGAGGCCATAAACGATGGATAATTTTTTGAGTTTGTTATTTAGCTCTATATGAGAAATTTGATAAAAAAGCAAAAATTTAATTTTCTGTATAACAGTTTCATAAAATTGTCAGGTCAATGAACTTTCAAGAACGGAAAATTTTCGGTATTTTCGGTCGGAACGTACGATTTCAATTTTCGGCAAAGTTTCGGTTACACCCTGTATACTTAATACATTATACACTTCGTTTCATATCTTTATTTACAGCCACACATTTAGTTTTAGTACAAGCATATATACATAATTATTGTACCTACAGCAACAGATCAACCTATACCCACCAGTACCTTAAGACCTTAGCAATAAGCGCTACAATCGAATGGTTTTGGCAGAGCCGGCTCTAGCCCATGTAGCGCCCGGGTGCAATCAATACCCTGGCGCCCTCTAGTAGGCTCTTTGGAGGCGTCGCGAGCGGCGCTCGGCGCCCCCTAAGACCCTGCGCCCGTGTGCGCCGCACACCCTGCACCATAGGTAAAGCCGGCACTGGGTTTTGGGTACATTAGCGTGTTGCTGATTGTACCTATACACAACAGACTGAACATACTATAGTCTGCCCATCAAAACATGGCACAAGGAAAAAGAGAGTGTACGCAACATATCAATACTGCAATAAGTCAGAAATGCCAGAGAATGCCAGAAACGCAAAATGTCAGTTAGGAGCTGGTACACGTGTCAGATGTTTACGAATGGTTGTTAAGCCCTGGTCAGCTGAAACACCACGCAAACTAAACAGTATTTTTCTACGTAACTGCAAAATAACTGCATTTTGCTAAAAAAATCCCAGGAACCGCGTTTCTGACGTCTATCTGACGTTTTTATCTGTCATTATGAGTATCTATCTATCTGGCAATCTGTGAGTCTGTTAGTTTGCGATTCTGCTGTTCTGACATTCTGGGTGCATATAAGCGTCAGTTAAAAAAATATAATTTCCTTATCGTCAGGACAGAATGAATAATAAAATATTTTTTAAACTATTAGTTACTTATCTAATTCAGTTTCTGTTACATTGTTTAGTAGTTTATATTCATTTTTAATGAGCGCGTTTCCGGTATTTGAAGTGTCAACACCATAGTGATAAACTTCTGACGAAATCGATAAACAAGGTTAGTCACAACAATCACTGGATGTATAACTGCATCACAAAACAGAAATGAATCCTTCGTGAAGTGATTAAAATAATCAGATTTGTGTGATTGCTGAAGATCGACAATAAATCAGAGGCAAAATATCAACATATATTTGAGGTTAGAAATTTTAACAATACGAAATTATTCATCGTCACAGCAACTGACACTTGAACGTAGACATTGACACTGCAGTCAGTGTTGCCAACAACGGAAAATAAATTACGATATTTATTTGACATCGACATTCCAGTCAGTCTTGCCAACAGAGGAAAATTTCTTCTATTTCTACTATTACGTTCCAACATAAACAACTCCATAAAAATATTTACAATGGAGGGACAATTAAATTATTATTCGATAAAATGAAAATTGAGATGCAATACCTAACAGCTGAATTGAAAGAATCAATTACAAAAAATATCATGGACAAAATGGAGGAAAAGTTGATTCCTTTAACGGAAGAAAATAAAAACCTAAAAATCAAAATAGAAAAATTAGGAAGAGAAATAGAATTCCTGAAAAGAGGGGAAAAGAACATAATATTATAATATTTGGCCTAGAAGAAAAAGAAAAGTTTAACTCTGAATTACTACAAAAACTAAAAGAAAATTTTAAAGACGATCTGAACATTATCGTAGAAGACCATGAAATCAACAAAATTCATCGCATAGGATCTAAAAACAAAGAAAGCAAAAAACCAAGGCCAGTACTATGTGCGTTTGTAAATAACTGGAGAAAGACCGAAATTATGGAAAATAAAAAGAACCTAAAAGAAATTAATATCAGCGAAGATTACACAAAAGAAGTGCTAGAAAAAAGGAAAATGTTGCAAGCTGAATTAATAGAAGAGAGGAAAAAAGGCAATGTAGCATATTTGAAGTACGACAAACTAATAGTTAAAGAGAATAATAACAGTCAAGAAAAGAGGAAGAGAGAGTTATCTACCTCACCATCTACTCACAATAACCAGTCCAAAAAACAAGTTGTATCTTCAAACAAATTAAGCAGAATAAATGCTTTTGATATGATGCGGTCTAGATCCAGCTCCCTTTCTAATTTAACCTTTACCCAAAAACAATAGCAATCAACAATCGGCAAACGGAATCCAAAAGCAACCGAAGAAACTGACAACAATGAAACAAAAATACACAAAACTCCCCCAAGCCGACTGGTCCTCGTGGGGGAAGAAGACCACAACCCCCCAACAACAACCACTAATCATTACTACAAAAATCAAAATTATCAAAATTATCAAAAACACAAAATATACATCGCAGCCCTCAACGTACTTACCCTGAAAAATGAAGAAAACCTCGCTGAACTAATGTATGTATTAGAAGACATAAAATGGGACATTGTCGGTCTTAGCGAAGTGAGAAGGATGGGCGAAAATATTATATCATATCATATCATATTCTACCACATAGGTGAGACTCCGGGCCTCTACGGGGTTGGATTTATCGTTAAAAAAACATATAACAACATACGTAGAAGGATTCGTAGGTGTCTCGGAGCGTATCGCGATATTGAATCTGAAATTTCCGGGATACGATGATCCTTGGACAATTATACAAATATAGGAACAAGGAATCGAGTATAAATACATCCGATTAATAAAAAATGTATACAGTCACAGCACCACCAGAATCCAACTAGAAAATAAAGGCATATCATTTAAAGTGGGAAAAGGAGTTAGACAAGGAGACCCGCTATCGCCAAAACTGTTCTCGGCTGTTCTGGAATCTATCTTTAGGCGATTCAACTGGGAAGAACTCGGGATCAATGTAGACGGTACATCGCTGACACACCTAAGATTTGCTGACGACATAGTGTTATTCGCCAAAACACCAGAAGACATTAACAGAATGATAGAAGAGCTTGCAACCGAAAGCGAGATAGTCGGCCTAAAACTCAACCCTGAAAAAACAAGAGTGATGACAAATGGAATCAAGACCGCGATAGAAGTTAGAAACACAGAAATTAACTACACTGACGAATACGTCTATCTGGGACAGCTCATAACTCTAAAAGAACCTATGCGTGAAGAAGTAAAGAGAAGAATTACTAACGGCTGGAGGAGTTACTGGAACTTGAAAGAACCTATGAAAGACAAAAATCTTCATATAAACATCAAAAGGAAACTGTTTAACACATGCATACTACCCGTCCTTACGTATGGCTGCCAATCATGGACACTAACTCAGGAAATAACAAACAAACTTGCAACTTGTCAATATGCTATGGAAAGGAGTATATTGAATGTGAAGAGGTCAGACAAATTGAGAAACTGTGCCATAAGAGATAAAACAAGAATAACAGACATAACACTGAAAATTAGAAGACTTAAATGGAGATGGGCAGGGCACATGATAAGGGGTCATGACAAATGGAATAAGAAAGTGACAAGATGGTATCCAAGGGAAGGTAAAAGGAAAAAAGGCAGACCACAGAAAAGATGGGATGATGACATTAGAGAAGTAGCAGGCACGATGTGGAACAGAGTGGCTCAAGATAGATTAGAATGGAAAAGGTTGGAGGAGGCCTTTGCCGATTGGCAAACAGATCTTCAGAAAATAAACAAACAACAAATACTTTAGTAACATATAAGAAAAAATGTATAATTAGTTTTTTTACATTTAGTTTGTATACATATACTTTGCATACTTTTGTTTTCTAGGTTAAGTTGATCTGAATAAAGGCTATTATTATTATATTATTATTATTAATCATTTTTAACAATGCATTTTGTGACCCGTGTATTTACAAACCGACGCAAACAATAGATACAAAAGAAATACATTCAAATTTAAGAAATCATGGAAATAATTTTGAATATTTCGTTGCAACACCTTTCGATTAACCAACTGTACATTATACTACAACATAACTAGCTTTCTGGACGTTTCCATGTCAATGTTCAATTGAACGCACTTTTATATTGTCGCTTTTAATAACCTAATATTAATCGTTATTAATATTTAATACTCCAACAAGAGATAAGTTAGAATGTAATATTACAATTGTCCCAGATATATATTAATATACAGGATTAAATAGAAAACAACTGCATCATGTTAACATTGCAGTTTTTTCGTGGAAAACAGCCCTTTTAAAATTCAGCCCAATTTGAAAAAACAAATTTTAAAATATCAAATTCAGAAAAAGTAGTAGAATAAAATTTGTTAGTCCTGATGATAGCAATTCAACTTTACAAGGGTGCATATATTTTTTTATCATAAACTCAGATCTACAAGATAAAACTCTTTATTGCACACCAAAACAAAATAGGACATTAACGGACACTCGGCGCCGGATCTACGATTTTACCGAAGCGGGGCAAAAACTTGACATTGGCCCCTCCCCTGAGATTAATGATTTCAAAAAACTCACAAAACAAATATACGGGTTGGGATTTTTTGTGTCCGGGTGAATAAAAACCGGCTATATTCGGCTTCGCTCATGTAGCCCCCGTCTGTCTGCGGGGAGGGATTTTTCTAGATGCGACGGGAATTCCCCTGGCAGAGATATCACACACTACGCACGCGTTCAAAAATCATCTTAGGATGCGTTCCAAAATCAAATGAACAATCGATGTTACAACGCGCACTGGATGCTAGGCGCTTTAGTGAAACAAGTTTTTTTTAAATATATGAATTTGGCGCTCACTTAAATTGCCGCCCGGGGCAGGTACCCCGGTTTGCCCCCCCCCCCCCCCGGAATCCGGGGCGGGGATGCAGACACTGTAACATATGACATACACAAAATGCGGTCTTATCGCTAAAAGCGACAACTAGTCCTTTGGGTAAAGAGGAAATGTTTTAATCACAGGTACACAGTATATATACAGGGTGTGTCGTAAATAGTGGTCCAACGTTAAGGGGTCGATACACCATATATTCAGCTATCACATACCAGAATTTGAAATTTATTTTTTCCACGGGTCTCTGTTTTATTCATTATTATTATTATTTTGAAAAATCGATACCTTGAGTTACTAATTTGGCTGTTATTTCAACAAATAACATTATTTTTTTATTTTGTTTCTTGTTTATTATTGATAATAAGATGTGCTATCACATACAATACTTTTTTTAAATGGAAACTTAAAGATATTAAAGAAAAAATGTCTATTTCAAAATTCAACTCTAATCTCTAGCAAATCATGTGAATTCGGGGGCGAATGGTGTAAAAAAAATGTACTACACAATCTGTGCCCATTATTTTAAAAACTTGTCCAATAAATGCAGATTCTAAAATGATATTAATAATAACCGATTCCATAATGAAAAAGAAGTTATTGCCATTTCAATTGAGAAGGAGCCGAATTTAAAAAATACACTTTTTCATTTTAATTAACTTACCGGTATTGCAAAATGTTTTGGACCCATTTAGAAGTAAATTTTAAGTTAGCTATTAACAGCTGAGTGGTATTTGAGTCATGCACAAACATATCACAGGTAAACAAACGTGTCTCATGTAAAAAAAAGGGTACTTGGCCAGATAACACAAGACTCATTGAAACACCTCAGTATAGCGCGCATGAGTAGTGAAAAAAATCACAAGGTTTTTTTTTTATTGCTATTCTCTTAAGTATGAACGAGACAGACTATGTCAAGAAGATATTCGTAATAATCTAATCAGTTAAAATGCTTCAGTGTGGTCCCGTACGTCGCATGCGCTTCTAGTCTCTGTGTTTATCCCGCCGTTAATTAAACAAAAGAAGATCTGGATGACTTCGATCTGGATGTCTGTCCCAATAAAGTCAGGCTGCCGATGCCTATGCCTATGCCATGAATAAAATGCATGTCAGCATATTCACGCGGTGTGTACTGAGACATCGCCCTAATCTTCACTGCACTGCACGTTTGTCAAAATCGTTGAGCAAATCAAAGTCCAAATAACGTAGCCGACGTCGTAGGGATCACAAAAACCAACAAGTCCGAACAGAAGCAAATCCGAGTCCAGGAAGTAAAAGAAGCAATTCAATGGCGGAGATAAACACAGAGACTAGAAGCGCATGCGACGTACGGGACCACACTGAAGCATTTTAACTGATTAGATTATTACGAATATCTTCTTGACATAGTCTGTCTCGTTCATACTTAAGAGAATAGCAATAAAAAAAAAACCTTGTGATTTTTTTCACTACTCATGCGCGCTATACTGAGGTGTTTCAATGAGTCTTGTGTTATCTGGCCAAGTACCCTTTTTTTTACATGAGACACGTTTGTTTACCTGTGATATGTTTGTGCATGACTCAAATACCACTCAGCTGTTAATAGCTAACTTAAAATTTACTTCTAAATGGGTCCAAAACATTTTGCAATACCGGTAAGTTAATTAAAATGAAAAAGTGTATTTTTTAAATTCGGCTCCTTCTCAATTGAAATGGCAATAACTTCTTTTTCATTATGGAATCGGTTATTATTAATATCATTTTAGAATCTGCATTTATTGGACAAGTTTTTAAAATAATGGGCACAGATTGTGTAGTACATTTTTTTTACACCATTCGCCCCCGAATTCACATGATTTGCTAGAGATTAGAGTTGAATTTTGAAATAAAGACATTTTTTCTTTAATATCTTTAAGTTTCCATTTAAAAAAAGTATTGTATGTGATAGCACATCTTATTATCAATAATAAACAAGAAACAAAATAAAAAAATAATGTTATTTGTTGAAATAACAGCCAAATTAGTAACTCAAGGTATCGATTTTTCAAAATAATAATAATAATGAATAAAACAGAGACCCGTGGAAAAAATAAATTTCAAATTCTGGTATGTGATAGCTGAATATATGGTGTATCGACCCCTTAACGTTGGACCACTATTTACGACACAACCTGTATATATAAAGTAGTAAAATTAATAATAAGCAATAAGATAATTAGAATAAGGGGAAATGTACAAAGTACCAATGATTATGTCAAATTTATCGCGACACAAAGAAATTATTACGCGAGGTAATGAGCGTCTATTGAAATACCATAAACCACGTGATCATACATGTCAACTAGCAGAGACGACTAGAGATGAGCGGGTTGATTATGACTTATTTGTGGATTATGACGCTTTGTTGACGTTTGCGATTAACAAATAAAATATACATTTGTACTTCAATCAATGTGGGAAAGCCAAATTTTGACAAAAGTGTTGCATACTCGTAGTCTTATTGTCCATTTGTTCATTTTTAAATATGTACGGGAGCGGAGTTTGCAAAGCGCAGAAAAAAAAACGTTTTTCTTTGCATCTTGTGGATGCACTTGCAGCGCGTTGCGACGCGTCGCGTCGAGCGTTGTGGTGCGGCTCGTCGTGTCGCGGTCGCGTTATCCGTGAGAGTGATGGACTTGATTACGGTCAGTACTATCAATTTTAATATGTCAATACAAAATTTGTCGCTTGTTACTCAGTGAAAACATTTACTTCGAATATTTATATTTAGAAAGGCAAGGAGCAATATAAATCGTAAACGGTCGCGCCGCATCACTAGACGCACTGGTCACGTAGGACACACGGGTGCGCACGACGCAACGGTCGACGCGACGCGACGCGACGCCTCGCTTTGCGCCACGTAGCAGGATATAGGATTACATCATGTTACATTATATACTTAGTGTCATGACTTAATTGTGGGTTTATGAACAGTTTATCATCGAGGTAGACATATTTACCACCGATTTTAGAATTTCTTCCTTAGGTGAACCTAATTCATGAAAAAATCTTCTGCCAGCTCCACTCCCACGCCATAAACTATGCGTACATCCAGGATTTTCTAGTTTTATTAAACAATTTGTTGTGGATACAAATAACGACTTTAAGCTAATTTACACTGGGAGAGTTTTTCGAACCGTTCGGGCGAGAATAAGTTCCTCGTATGTGACAAAATTTGAAACAATTCTCATCTGCAATGATAATAAAAAGTCCATGTGATAACAGCTATTTAGTTGTTTATGCTAGTACCATTTCAACGCTTTTCTCTCTTACACGAATTCGAGAAACTCTCCTTGTGTAAGTGAGCCCTTAGAGCGGGAAATAACTGTAAAGCGCACGAACAAACTCGACAAAAACATTTGCTCGTGTTCTTCCTCAATTCAAATTATTTATTTGCAGAATGAACGGTTGTGTACAGATGGTAATGTATCTTTACGTGATCTTGGTCTACGATTCATTCTACCTCGTTTATGTGTCTTTATGGCGTGAGTTCAGAATCAGCTTTAAATTTCGTGGGTATACTTTCTGACTTTCCGCAGTAATTTAACTGTAATTTAACAGGGTAGTCATCGTAATCCGAATGATCCAACTTTTATTTATTTTTGTTATATATAATTGAAATCAAAAGGTTTCCAGTCAATTCATAGACTTTAGTCCACTAACTCTACATGTTTGAAAATACCAAAAAATAAAATGGCATGAAATACAAAAATAACGTCACACTTATCCTTCATTGGAACTAAGGTCGCATGAGATGATAAAAGGTCAGTCTTATTCCTACACGTGCGCGGCGCGACGCGAACGTAGTCTCTGTCTGTAATACACGCGTAAAAATACGGCCGCGAACACAAGAATCACTCCCAATATCCCGCCCGCTGATACATGATGACCGTACACTATACACGATAGAAGGATTGACAGCGCCTGCAAAGAAATTATTTTATTAAGGATATGTTTGATCCTTCGAGCCGGAACAATTCAAAGGACCGAAACGGTCCTTCGAGCCGGATATAGTCCGGCTTGAAGTACCATTTTTTTTAAAAGTGATAGCAATTAATCTAGGTAATAGTACGTAGATATTGCCCATGAAGACCCGCGATTTATGGGCGATCATTTTGTTCATATGTAATATTTGATCCGTCAAACCGGATTGTATATCAAAAATGTACTCAATAATATCAAACTCAAAGATTCACACTGGAGTTCCCTTTGTCGTAGGCCTGGAGAAACACAGAAAAGATGAACACAAACTATCTAGACCTGAACAAACATTATAAACCTGTGAGAAAAAATCCACAGCAAAACAGGAATGTGAACTTATTCTACGTGTAAATTAATTAAACTTAGGGCCAAACACGGACTTTACTATGTAATATACTCGTAGATAATTAATTAATTATCTACGAGTATATTACATAATTCAACAAAGTAGCTTTTACACTGCAGGCAGAGATGTACTGGACTAAATAGCCGTCAATTTGATTTTCTCTTATTAAATCTAAGAAAGTATTTATTTAAAATTGTACCATTTCTTTTTCTATTTTTCTTAACCAGTCTATTCCTAAAACTTTAAAGGTTTCCCCTTTCATTCTTGACTAACATCCACACGTGTCGCGGATGTGCGTGGGTGACACCACCCACTTACCACCAGGCGTTTTATTTCCTCTTTAATGGAAAGTTGATATATCCCTGGATCTGCCGGCGACCTTTGGAGATTTACGGGTGAACGAATGGGATGGGAAAAAAATGGGAGAAATTGGAGAGCAGTAAGAATAGTGAGGCGAGATTTTCTTATCTCAGTACATCTCCCATTCTTCTTTGAAGGGGATGGGGCGGAATGGGGAGTAAAGAGTGATGAGGACACTCCTTCCTTTATCCTATTATACGCTCTACTTAATGGGACAGGAAGGACAGACCATTAATTTATACTATTAATAGTCCTCCCTTGTTGGGATGGAATGAAATTGTAGGACGCACGCTGCAATCCAACAGCCGCTAAGCGTACTCGACTGGCCTCGTTACCCCTCTCTCTCACAGAAGACTACCTTAAAAATGTACTTAATTGCATCTCCCAATTTATCCTATTCCCCAAATGTAGGTACCGAAGTAGTGAGATAAGCCAGATCATTTTCCCATGCCATCCTATTACCCATTTCCCCAACCCTTTCTCCAAATCCATTCCTACATTTTCAACGGTAGGTAACGCATCCGAGGACATGTCAATGTGTCCTTTTGGATTGAAGTTCGCATGTATCGCGAATGTCGCAGTAATACAGATATATACTTACCTGGTGGTACGAGGCAAGTATACGAGCATACGAACGTACACTTCCCGGCCGAAAGTAATACACATCGGGCTTTAGAAAGAGACTATCGGCTAGCTTCGGTTTTGTAGAGCGTCGTCTCTGTCGTGTGCCGTTCCGACAGAGATGAAGCTCTACAGAACCGAAACTAGCCGATCATCAGTCGATGTGTATTACTTTCTGCCGGGATGTGTATGCTCGTATGCGGCCTTCTTCTTATAAAACAAAATTAAAACTATCATTTTTATTAGTAATGAACAATTCAAAGTCTAAAACGTATCCCTGTCAATGTCCAGTGCCGTGGAGGTGGGTCGGGAGTCGCTCAGTAACTGACGACAGAAAAGGATTCCGTGGAAGCACACGAAAGACGCTTATACCGATTATATACTGTCTGAAAAACACGATTTATACCTGTCTGAGTGTCATGATGATGGTGAAGACGACGGCGCCGAACTTGGCGATGGTGCGGTAGATGAGTAGCTGGCCCAGCGCTGAGCTCACCGATAGCAGCACACAGTCCGTCGCGAACATCGGGTGCTGCACAACAATCACACTTAATTACTACATTAATATTATGATTTGGATTTTATCTCATGGTTTAAATAGATAATAGATAGGTTTAGATAGATAATAGATAGGTATCACCATGAAAGTTGGCATATATATGTTATTTTTTCATGGAGGTTTTTATGCTTTCCACTTTGTTGTAACTCGCCACTAGATGGCGCTACAGCACATCAACTTCTATACCGTTCAACCGATCGCCATGAAAATTGGTATACATAGCTAAGTATTTGAGCACGGAGAATATTTTCGAGCTATCGACTTTGTTGTAACTCGCCACTAGATTTCGCTGCAACACATCAACTTCTATACCGTTCAATCGATCGCAAAAATCATATCGACGGCAAAACAGAATAATTTTTGATTTTATATAGATAGGTAAATAAATATACACAGGCAGGACAACGTCTGCCGGGTAGGGTGCTAGTTTAAAATAAATGAAATACGTTTTAATTAAAAAAAAACGCATAATAATGTTATAATTATTGTTGGCCTATAAGCTACGTTATCCAAAACATTTTTTTTAATAATTTATTGATTATATCTGTCATATAGTCAAACTGCTATACTTTTTCAAATAAGCAAGTCGAGGGTTTATTAATGAATTGAGCTTTCTTTGATCACTTCGAGTTTTACCAGAGTTATTAAACTCTTTTTGGAACGAAGTTCCTTTACGCGGCTTGCGGTAGGTGTGATTCGAGAGAAAATGTAACGTCACGTAAGATTTTTACCCCCTCCATACGCCTTTCTCTCGCTCGGACACGGTATGGTCGCGATTCTCGCGATCGTGTCAGTTCGTCGGTATTCGGTAGAGGGCCGATCGCTGGTTCTCTCTCTCAGAACTATACAGATTTTATTTCGAATTACATTTGGAGTTTAAAAAAATGCGTGAGGATCTTCGTTCCTGACGGGGGTCCCCTCTGACCGCACATTTAATTTTTATCAATTGAGTGGTTAAATAACGCCACACTCAATGGGCCACACTAGAATTCTCTGTGTCGTGAGTGCAGAGACAAACAGAGAGACAAAGACACACCCAGACAAACAAAGATGTGTCTTTAAACAAAGGAATGTCTAACCGGGAATCGACCAGTTTAGTTAAATTTCAGTTTTAATGTTCTTTTATTACTTGACTTGAGTTATCTTGTACCAATTGAGTTTTCATACCATAATATTTCTGTAAAAGAATAAATAAACAAAAATACTGTGCTACATCACTGACCGCTAGCAGCGCGATGGATTCGCGCGTGGTGGGGCGGTGGTGCAGCGCGGCGGCGGTGAGCGCGCACGAGAACAAGTTCACGCCCGCCAGCATAGCGAGCGGCGCGCACTGGTGGCGCGCGAACAGCGCGCCCTGCCACGACGACGTGAAGCTGTCGCACACCATGTACAGGCCGAGAAGAGTCACACCGGATAGAGTCGTCACCGTTGACGCTGCAATTGACACGTGGAATGCTCTACCGTCAGTAAACCAGAAAGCGGTTAAACGACAAAGATCAATTTCGTAATATGGCAAGATGTTTCTTGTCATATAGAGCCATTTCAGGAAGAAAATCGGAAGCGACAATTACAGATTTTAAAAGAGGCGCATTTTTTAATAATACAGGAGCTCCTCCCGCTCGTCTGCCATCTATTCTATAAAATAAGGATCCACGGAATGTCAATTACTTTGCTGTTCACGCGTTACTGCCCATTTATTCATTTTACTGCCCAATCTGACTTTCACGCATTCAAATATTTATTCAGCTACTTATTTCAAGATATGTTACTCCTCGTTTCCATTTTTACTGCTCATATTTTACAGCGCAATCTGTTATTAAACATACAATTTGTTTCTTCATACTGACCAAAACTGTTACAATGATATATCATTGGCCCTTTAATCATAGCCTAAAAAAACTACATTTACCTTAGAACGACACTGAAATTAAATAAATCAATGGTATTACCCGAATAGTCATCGTGGCTACCGAACATAAAGAACACCATCCCCACAGAAATGAGCACAGCGGTCACATATTCATACAATTCGTACTTATTTCTTGACACCACTTTGCCCATCAACATCACTGGAATTACTTTACACGATTTCGATAATACCTGCAATAATACAATATATATATTTTTAACCGACATCAAAAAAGGAGATTCTTTACACACAAAGTACAAGTAAAGAGAAATACAAAGTACAATAAATTAGAAGTACAAAGTAAGCGATAGTGTAGTATAAATAGAACTTATGTACCTGCGTAGGGAAGCTGACATATTTGAGCGCTTCGTACTGACACCACGCACTGACGATGTTCGTCAGCGAACAGTAGGAGTATTTGTACAAAGGCACCGTGAACATGGACTGACCAGTGCAAAACATCCTGGACAGCGCTATTAGTAACGCTAGCAACCGATTAATGAAAACTAGGAACTGGGAATCATGGAATTTGACTAGTTTTCCATCTGGCATTACGTAATTCTGAAAGAGAAGCAATTATATGGGTTTGGTACCGTTGTCCCCACTAACAATCCCCACTGGCGGGGACAACGGGAACTGTAGACAAAATTATTGCCACTGTCCCCGCTGACATGAGTGCATCCGCATCCGGGGGCGTGCCAACGTTTGTCATTTTGAACTAATGTTGGCATGTATCGCGGATGTCTATGGGCGACAGTATCCACTTGTATGCTCTGTGGGCTTTAGGGAACAATAGGGAAATAAGATAAAGTGGGAAATGCAGTACATTTCAAGGTAGTCTGCTGTGAGAGAGGGGTAACGTAACTAGTCGAGCGCGCTCAGCGGCTGTTGGGTTAAAGCGTGTACTCTCGTTGATGTGGTTGTGTTTGTTTGTGCTTTATCAATAGAATATACATACAGATTACTTAAAATGCATACGATTCCGATTCATACATTCTACAATCACAAACTTTACAATCTTGTTATTATATTATTGAAAATTGACTTTATTAAAAGACTTAAATTTCAGAATTCTTCAAACCATCGATGGAAAATGAGTTTTGCTATATTACCTGCGTCATAATCTTCTCCTGCAGTAATCCCCATATAAGATACGCTGCCATAAGGCCTCCAAAACAGAAGACGAGCTCAGCGCTTTCTCTGGCCGGTGTTTCTTCTACTGTGGACGGTTTAAGGGCGTCCGGGAGCCTCTCATTCGGTTCGCCGAAGCATGCAAATAATGCTCGAGATATGATAGTTGTGTTATCTACAATAAAATAATAATTAATGATGATTTGTACATCAATGAATCCTACATTTAAGGGCCTAATTTTAGTATACAGCCCTTTGAAGTTATGAAACATATATGATACAGTCAAATGAACCTTTACACTTGTTTAATGTACCCTGAAATATTTAGAAATAGTTGGTTTAGGTCAGCAAATATAGGATAGAATACGGTGGCAACTAGTAAAAATGTGACTGTTGATGAAATTGGACCAAACAAATTGAATACTATGCATTTCCTAACATTTTCCTTTCATAGAGGTCTTTCCATTAAGCTACAATATGGGGTTCTTCAAGAGAGGATTTTGCAAGGTCGGCGGCGCGCCCGCATACCCCCTGGTGTTGCAGGTGTCCATGGGCGGCGGTAACACTTACCATCACGTGGGACCGCTTGCTCGTCCGCCCACTAGTATATTAAAAAAAAAAGAAATTGGTGTGCAAAATAAATCCATTCCTATATCTCTATAGGTAGGCAGCGCATCCGGAGGCGTGCCAAATGTTTGTCATTTTGCACTGATGTCGCAGGGCGACAGTACCCACCCACCACCAGGTATGAGGGTATTGTTGCCTGCCGCCTTGACTTTTTCTTATAAAAATTTCTTTTTCTTATTTTTCTTATAAAAAAAATGTTACATTTACATTTTTCATTTGCAAATGAATTTATTTGCAATGTGCATAATAATATATGGTAAATTTAACAGCGGCTTTATTGTGAACTTTGGCAATGGCGTTCCTTTCAAATCAAATAGAAAAAATATCTCTCCACAATTATCTATAAGTAAGTACATATAACGAAATCGTAACAGAGCCGTACATATAATATTATTTGAAAAAAGTGTTTGTATTATATAAAGTCCAAGTGATTCAGAGCCCAAAACAACGACTGTTAGAATTTATATCTGTCTGTCTAAACGCGCATTACGCAAAAACCACTGGACGGGTTTTAATGAAACTTACAATTAGCATAATTATAACTTGGACGGCCGGTCATCATTTAGGATACTTTTCATCCAGATCAATTATACGAGTTCCCACGAGAATCACTCTGAAGTTCACGTAAACGAAGTCGCTGGCAATCACAATGCATAAATTGTATAACGCATGAACAAATATCATTCACGTGAACAGATCAAAATCAAAGTGATTTAGATAGAGCAAGTTATCTTACTACATAATTGTCCAGGTTTTTACATAATGACCATATTTTGTATATATAAATAGTTATCAGATTATGAATTAGTGCTTTATTATTCAATTGTTATCAATTATATAATTATGCTGCATATTTTATACGCATTTTATTACCTAATACTAAAATTTGCAATTAAATGATTTTCACAGAAAATCTTATTATACCGTAACCATTCCCCTTTTCATCCACTGCTGGACATGGGACTCCCCATACACATTCTCATGTGCATGAGGGATGTATGACTTCGAACGCTGGCCAAGCAGGTTGGCGAGTCCACTCCATTAGAAGTGGTGTCCTTATGGCTCGTGGTAGCCGCATTGTTGTCCCTTAGTCGCCTTTTACTACACCCACGGGAAGAGAACGGGTGGTGTTATTTCTAAACCCGGCCGAAAATACAGAACCATATCAATGTATAAGCGTGCTTGTTATCAATGTATAATGCAAAAATTCATATATAAGGATTATATAAGGATAATGAAATGAAATGTTTAAAAATAATTGGTTATTAATGTAAAAATAATGACAGAGGCACATACTTATCTTATCAAAATAATTTGTTTTCTCCAAATACTTGTATATTATGAACAGTGGTAGCAGCACTGTAGCATAGCCTGCCATATTCAGTAATAATCGGAACACCCTGAAAATGAATATTTAAGTATCATTACCCAACTGCGACACGCAAAAGAGGGATATGTATTTTTTATGGAAAAACGGCGGCTAATGAGTAAACAGTCCACCTGGTGGTAAGTGGGTACTGTCGTCTTGTGACATGGCCAATACCTACATGTCAACATCAGTGCAGAATGAAGTGTAAGCATGCCTAATTACTGAAATTTAAAGGACTTGATTTGGGGAAGGATTCGGAAAATGGGGAGGATTAAAAGGATGGGATGGGAATGGTGACATACATACATTGGGGAATATGATAAAGTGGGAAATGTCTACAGTGGAAACCACATTTAACGGTAGTCCTCTGTGGTGTTTTTATATAGATGATCTAGACCCTGATAACACATTTACAAACCTCCCAACATTTCTCCTTGTTGACCATCAGACATTGGAACCATTGAATTCTTTCTACACAAGGGCCAAATATTCTGAAGGTATATCGGTAGCATGTGTGGCTGGAAATAAAGCATATATCTATCCACTGCTGAATATAGGCCTTTCCCAATGCACGATTTGCCGCTCTCCTCATCCGACCACCACTGACAAACTTCTTCAAATTGTAAAAAAGAGTGGACTCGTCAGCTTGGCCAGGATGATCAGCTTGGCATTGTATAGCATTTAATCCTCCCACGCTAATTCTTACATCATAGGCTAAAATTATTATTATTGATACAATGCAAATAACAAAATATATATAACTAGCTGACCCGGCGAACTCTGTTCCGCCTTAGAGGCAATAAATAAGCAAAATTTGTGATTTTATTAAGTTCAATTTTTTATTAAGAAATTCGATTCAAATCAGCACTTGATAAATCTCTTCTTGTGCGTCTAAAATTATCTACTTGTTGATATCTGTTGTTTGCTCGACGATTTCGCATTGCCAACCGAGCCGTTTCACGGGCTGCCTCACTTTGCTCTTCTGATTGAGAAGCACGAAGTCGAGCCATACTAACGCGGCGCTCTTCACAGGCAATTTCTTGTTCTTCTTCAGTCCTTTCATTCGCAATGTTTCGTATCCTTCTTGCGTTACGGCTTTGTCGGGAAAGATTCGATCGTCTTGGTCGCGGCATTGGCCTAGTTTACACCGAGCACTTGATACGCGGACTAAATACTATATTCGTACTAAATCGTTTGGTACGCACGGTATAAACGCTAGTGGATTATTTTGGTCTGATACTCTTGATCCTGTTTCAAAGTTGGTCGATGTAAACAGAGACGTATCAAACGTTTAGTGCGCACCAGCTTGATACGCGTACCGACCAATTTAATGGTGTAAAAGGGGTCATTGTTAATGATGATTCAAAGAGAATACAAATTACTGATTATTACTGATATAATAATTATCAAATTTTCAACCATACTTAACCATAGACAAAATTACGTTTAGCTGTCATTTGCGTTTTGTTATTCCAAGTCAGATGCGTTTTTGTTATACCACGTTTTATAGTGACGACGTTTTATGTCACGTCACACGGGAACGCGGTCAAACGGTATAAAAAGTATCCTATGTCCGTCTCCTGGTTCTAAGCTACCTCCCCACCAATTTTCAGCCAAATCGGTACAGCCGTTCTTGAGTTATAAATAGTGTAACTAACACGACTTTCTTTTATATATATAGATGACAAGTAAAATTTGAAATATGATACTCTTACTTTAAACATACATAATAGGAAATAAAGCAACATGCATTTTATCTATACATATAATAAAATCTAACAGAGCGTGTCTGTACATGAAATATTTTTTGAAAAAAATGTTGTAGAATATACTCTAGATCGTGATTCCCAAACTTATTTCAGTCATGGACCCCTTACCATAACAAAAACTTAACTATGAACCTTCAAGTGAATTAACTTTTATGATATAATAAAACCCGCTAGAAATACTTTATTCTGTCCTCTCTGATGAGATAATTGCACGAGGGTAGGTAGGTTGCACAGGTAGGGATCCACGGATCCCCGGAGGTCCGTATGGACCACTTTGAGAATGACTGCTCTAGATCTATTGACTATTCATACATAACATTAATTAATAAATTTGTGTAATTTTATGTCCGTATTAAAATTTCAAATTTCCATACATTGTCATAATGAGAAGTTGATAATTATAAATCGTAATATACAATCGTAATTAATAATTATAGTAATATTTAAAATAAAAAATACAATTTACCATGAATATTCCATGTCAGTGAGTGTTCCAGACTCATAGGCAGTCAGTAACTCCTTGTACAACTGTGAGATCACCCATATTATCACAATACATACAACTCCTATCACCCTGAAAATTAAAAAAAATATGATGAATTTTTACAATTTTATTCCTTTATTGGTTACACAATTGATAATACTCATTACTTACATTACATTGATATTCAGTCAATGCGCATATTTAAATGAAAAGAGGAATACTTTTTATAGGAGAGATAATACATAGTTACTCACCACCTTTGACATTTGCAAATAGTGTTGTAAAAACGAACATTGGGCGCTCAAGACTCGAGTGCTGTGTAAGTGTGAATGAGTTTTTAAGACTCTCGCGTTAAAGGTTAGTGAGCTTTTATAGACCACATTTTTAATGTTTGATGGTTTTAAACCCTTGTAGTTAAAAGCTCAAGTCTAAAACGATTAAGATACAATAGCACTAACATAGTCCACCAGAATTTGATCACTGAAGCATTCAGCACTCATTGTAACACTACGTACAACAACCTTTTTGTTGCCAGGACACAAAGTCGAGCGTTGACTACCTAGTATACTATCTTACCTAAGACTACTACCTATTATTACTACTACTACTACTACTACCTATTATCTGACTACCTACTATCTTACCTAAGATATTATAGTACTATATTGATTATAGTGATATTGTAGTATGTAGTCAAAACGCGGGAACGTGTTGGAGTCTTTTTTAAAATGACAAAAATTATAAACTAATAGATGCACAAGTCTGTGCTGGTTCATACGAGACTAATTTAATTCTTATTTCTTATTACTATGCCCGAGGGCCTTATCTAATAAACATGCAAACTAAACGGTTTGGGATGGAGCCACATTTATGCTGACTGTGCATTCTGGTCGCATAACTAGGTAGCATTTGTGAACTATTTCTTTTATTTGTTGTGTCAGTGTGTAGTGTCCGATAAAACATTTTCTTTCTTTCTTTCTTTCAACAACCAAGGAAGATATGGGTGCACTACTAGTTTTGTGGAATTCTGTTCACAGGTCTCTTGAAGAACCTCATGTTGTAGTGTTGCAGATAAAACACAGCTGGCACTTCATTCCGCAATTTTCAGATTTATTATTATATAAAAAAGTCTTGAATCAGGATAGTTTATTTTATCAGCCTTTGATTTTCTACTTAGGAGTCACATGATATAGAAAAATCGATTAATTTTAAATCGGAACATTTTGCGATTATATATTCATTGAACTTTATTATGTAAACAAGGTTGCGATTATAATTTAAAAATCGGTGCTATTTGAAAAAGAATATTAGTAACAAATTAATATGGCTTGCAACTACCAATTTAAGGTTATGCTATCATCGTAAGATTATGATTATTAACAATAATCAATTCGAAACAAAGATTATTGAAGTAAACTTACCCAGATAATAGCTTAGAACGCATTTTATATTTATATTATTAAAATTACATCGATATGAACAATGAGTAATATATATTGTATTATGTAGTCCGCTGAATTTATACACAAGTAACGAATTTAATTATGATAATTACTGATTAGAACAATTTTTTTATCAGGGGTATCTGTAATCACATCAGAGTTCTGACTGCTGTACTATCTGATTATAAACTGTCAAATTGACATATGACATTGACATTACTCTTCTGAAATATTTTTAATAACTTGGGTACAAGGACACTTAAAGTTGATTACATATTTATTTTAAGATAGACCAGTGTTATATATCTACACTTAAACACCATCAAAAAAACAGAAATAAGATATAAAAAATTAAAATATTACTTTCTTATATGTGGACAATTTGAGGTGAATATTATATTGACAGAGCTAAATTGTTAATAAAAACATATTAAATAAATAACAAACATGAGGCATACAAATAAAAATAATGTACCTACCTACTTGTGAAATACATTTACAATAAGTAATATTTATAGGTAATTTTTATTATAATATCAGTATGGAAAACTTAAGAGACTAAAAAGACAAATTAGAAAGTACAAAATCAACAAAGATTGTATCAATTATTAAGTGTTAGGTTAGGTATATATCTGTAAATAATTTGGAATTTTATTGTTATAGTAATAATTAGTAATTTTACGCTTAAATACGTCCCAATCAAAAACACATTCATTTAGGTATTGGTTGTACTCACTACACATTCGTCATAACATTATACAATAACATTTATCATGTTATTGACGACAATGCTTTCCCGTGTGTTCCTAATTTGAACTCATGGAACGGATAATAATAATTTATTTTGAGAGTTTTTTATAGATTACTTTAAATTGCAGAGCGGGTGGATTTTTATTGAATCCTCCATATGATCCGATTGCACGAAACAGTAATGTCACATGATCCTGGCTTATCTTATACATGGGAAAGAAATTTTTAACTTTTATCTTTTTCGATCATCAAATATGGGTAGCGCTTATATACTGGTAATACAAATTCAAAGGCCTAAGAAATCTCCTTTGTTTCTACTGAATATTAGTTGCTTGTCATTTAAAGTAACCAAAATTTTGTAAATATTCAAAACCATTGACTGGTTAATTTTATTTAAATTAATGATTTATTATTAAAATATCACTTATTGATGAAAAGAAATACACTTCCGGACACTTGAATCGCGCCAAGCTGCATTTTCAGTTTTGATGGCTTTAAGTTTAAAAAATGTTTGATCGATCAAAAAGTGTTTATTACCTTAACATGATGTGTAGGAAATAGTTACCCCACACCCATCTACTTTGCAAGCATAGTCGATTCGACAAAGGTTCGTAATAAGCGTTTTTGAAATAAGGTTAGTAATCTAGGATTAGATCATAAACTAGAAGGCGGAATGAAATTATTTTCCTTTTCTAATCTAAATACGAGTAGTATGATTTTCAATGAAATATTAGATTATGTATTATAGAAAATTATAAACTAACGCTTTGATAACAACAACCAAAAAATAAACTAATTCTATTCTTTAAATAAACTGGTAAACCACTTTCTTGGCCGACTATACTTCTCTACAAGACTGAAGTAATTATAATTACAGGCATAAAAATGTCACAATAACAGAAAATTAAGAAACATGTCATTACAAAAATTTGCTAACCTTCCTATTTTTGCTACACTTTTATTTCAATCCGTTTTCATAAAAGAAACCATTGGAATTATTTATAAAATTGGGTAGTAACATTTCGAAAAGTGTAAAGTAAGCTTCTACCCATATGGATGTTTGCAAATTGCAACAAGCTGCTAAACGAAACTAATCCACGATGTGGTGTGACTGTGCGACTGTGATGTTCTTGTTGGAATGTCTTGCAGCGATATGTGCCGTAGCAGTGTGTGGTCCTTGCCTACTATCGTGTGCTAAGAGGCTGATACTCGGGGATGAGCTCCTGCAAAGCGGACCGCAGTATGTCCGCGAGGCAGAAGTGCTCGGCTGTGACGAACCGGCCTGTCCGTATTACAAAAAGAACATACGGTACTTAATGATACCAGCAACAAAGAAACGGTACACTTTTCAAAGCCCTACTCGATAGTTATATTTATTGTTTATAAATATTTTGTTACTTAGCTTATTAAATATTTCGCTTACGATATCTTTTATTCTAATGTCCCACGTAGCGTAGATACTCTCCAACCAGGTGTATTGATGATTTGAAGAAAGTAGTTTGCATCGATCTTATTGCAATTTCAACTCACGTAAGTTGCAAAAACTACACTAGCTATTGTAAATTGGTGTTTACCAATACCATATCATCATTGCATCTGCTTGTCTCTCCACTGCTGGATATAGGCCTCTCCCATGGTCATTGAGTGTTTCGCGTTTTCGACCGGCGAGCTGGACACCTACTTACTCGATTAGCGTTAGGCAGTCTGGTGGGTGATGGCAGTACTAGGCCTCTCGCACCTGTCATCTTCCCGCTATCGGCGCCCGCGGCACACCCTGGACGATCCCGACGACCCCATCACCGCTGCCAATGCGGTTCTCACACTGCACTCAAACCCAGCACACAGACATCGTCCCCGCCGGCGGAGACGTGGACGTCCCCCTCGTTACACCGTTCACACACCGGCCCTCAGCCAACACTTTCACTAGGTATCGGCACGTACCTGGGCGCTTCTCGCCGACTCGCGACCCCGCGGCATCCCCCCAATGCAACGCCCTAAGCCGGGGTCCGTTCCTTCCGCCGGTTTACCGGCGGGCGAGCCCTTAGGCTCGTTGCAACCACACTTTTTTGTTCCTGGCTGAGCGCCTTCTGCGCTCGCCCTAAACTAAACAAGTCCGGTGACTCTTGAAAGGCCACTAGGGCCACAAGAATTTAGTCAATCCGAAAAAAAAAAAAACACCTGTCATGCTGCTGCCTGACCTTTCGGAATATTATGTTGACTTCTTAAAATGTTAAATTCCCAAAATGTTAAATGTTGATTTATGTCGATTTCCTGGCGGTTTATATTTTACGAATTACTCATATTTAATATACCTACATCAATATTATTAGCCTTTTGGAGCATTACCGACTTCTTTCTTGTATACTGTCACTTATATAGATTGTAAAGTTCTTCAGACAACAATTCTTTCGAAACGAATCACATTTTGGGAATACACGTTTAAGAATTAAACATTTTGGGAAATTAAAATTAAACATTGGGGAGAATAAACAATTTTGGGTATAAACATTTTGGGAATTCAACGAAGTCGACGTAATGTTCCGAAAGGCTGCCCGTCACCGGTCTCTAGTATTTTAGATCTAGCAAAATCGAATAGTAATACCAAATACCGCCATTGCATTGGTCGGAATGATCGGTTGCACGTCAGAGCTCCGTCTGTTATTCAGTAGGATGCACCACTTACAAGCAGAGGTGTTTACTATCAGCGCCGGCTCTAGCCCATGTAGCGCCCGGGTGCAATCAATACCCTGGCGCCCTCTAGTCTTTGGAGTGCAATCAATCTTTGGAGGCGTCGCGAGCGGCGCTCGGCGCCCCCTAAGACCCTGCGCCCGTGTGCGTCGCTCACCCTGCACCATAAGTAAAGCCGGCCCTGTTTACTATGGCAATACAAACTGTTTATATCAAGATGAATTATGAATGATTTATTCAACATTTACCAGATTCCACTTGTGTCAGATGTCAATTTTCTTCTACATTCGCCAGAACCCAGACATGTACCTATTTGAAAATCTGGCATCAATTTAATTGAATGAATAAAAAAATAAAAGATGGAAAAGGTTAGGTAATTATTTTAATTAGATACTACTATAACTATTAAATTATAACATAAATGGCCCGTGAATCAAATAATTACCTAAGTACTTGTTGTTGAGACTCAAATGCATACAAAAAGGACAGTACCTGCCCAGGTACAAAAATCTGGTAATAATGGAATCTGGTGAACGTAGAATAAATCGATAAAAATAATAAAACATTGTAATTTTAGGTATAGGAATAATCTTTATTTCTGGACACTTCTAAATACGTGACAAAGCTAAAAACTGATTCGGTACGGGTTACATTGTTTCACTTCAAATATGGTCGTTATATCATTACGCCTATAAGTACTATTTTTAGATTTATGGAATATAGCGACCCGCCTTCGCTTTGGTTTGGTTTATGAGTTTTTCTTTTTCAATTTTTTTTCTTCAAAATTTCAAAATAAATTATAACCTATATTAGACACGGATAAGCTTCCTATTTGTGAAAGAATTTTTGTAAATCGGTTCAGTAGTTCCAGATATTACCCCCAACATACCTACAAACACACAATTTTACATCTTTATTATATTTATCTTTATTAAGCAGTATAGATATAGACAATAAAATCATATTTAACTTTCAAATGGTTGTTGCCCTATATCTTCGTTGTCGTATCGTATCTCGGGGTCACGTTTGTATTTGGGCATGGCACATGTGTTGGAGTAGTGGCGAGCTTCTACGTTCTCCACGGAGTTGTCGCGATTGGAAAACGAGTCCATGTTATTATAATGCTTTGACTGTAAACAACGAGAGAAACAAGGATCAATTGTTATTAGATCAGTTAAATAGGGCCTGGCCTAACGGCTACTACTAGAAGAAAAAAAAAGTCACAAGTTCATGTAGATATTATATCAAAGCTTGATAGATAAACAAGACGTATTCAGAAGTTGATTTCAGAAGGAACCAAACACACCACCATAAATGAGTGGACTCGCCAACCCGTTTTACATTTTAAGGCATTTTAAGGCCATATATCCCTCATGCAAGCATGAGGAGATTAATGGCCATCCGTGGATACTAAGAGGACTGGTTATACCAATATAAAGGAATAGGTATATCGATATTTTCTGACATTTTATTCATGCTCTAGAGCAGTGGGTCCACGGGGAATTAAAATTACCCGTGGTCCCACCGGTGTGTTAAGGTGTTGTAGGACCACGGGTCGTAACCGAAAATAGCTAAGAATCGGACCAGCTATATAGAGCATAAAACAAACAGACAGATAAACTGACGTTGTCCGTTGCATATAAAGGACTGACGTTGTCCTTTATATGCTCCAGAAATTAAAAAAATCTGGAGCATGTGATCCACCGCGGATTGGTGGGCGCGTGGTGGATTACAGCCTGAAACCCGCAGTGATTTACTAGGGGAGGCCTGTGCCCTGCAGTGGGATGTTATAGGCTGATACAAGGAAGTACAAGATTTGATTTTTAAACCAGTTGCTATTATAGACCACGCGTTTTTTTCCAGACGTACTTTTTTTTAAAGTTAACATAAAAGATAGCAAGTATGTACAACTTACTGCAGTTAAGACATTTCTTTGCCTCATGAGGAACAGAAGCACAGTTAACACAGCAGCGATGGCGTGTAGCAGATACATTTTCATCCCATAAATGGGTTTACCAAAGTACCTAAGCTCTGTGCAACACTCCTGGAACCCCGATACACCTACACTTTGTTATGTTAATCCATATCACATATTGTTTAATAAATGTCTATTGTTTGATGATTGGGAATTTTCTTTGACTGTTGTAGAAAGGGATTTTTTGATGAAATAATTTGACGTTATCACATTCAGTTTTGTTTTTCATTGAAATGTTTTGAATCGCATGTTTTTAAAGGAGGTCGCATTTAAAAAGAACCTCATTTTAACCTCTTCCGTATTTATAAAATGCTTTTTCAGCTGCCCATTAAAATCCATTAAATTCAAAATTTAAAAAATACAATTTTATGTTCTTTATTTTGGCAGAGGCACGCTACAAACCTACAGTCGATGAGGATAGGAAAGGATGTAAATGGACTCTGGCATATCTCACTCAGTACCGAAAGACGTACGTACATTGGGGAAGTAAGATAAAATGAAAAATTCGGTACATTTCAAGGTAGTCTTCCATTCAAATGAGAGTCCATTCCATTGCATTCATACTCGTATGTGTAGACTAATTATGTTTTAATGCATTTCAAGATGAAATGCCACAAATATTAGTATCTATCGTATGTGATGCGACATTTCGCTTTGAGGTCAACATTCAAAGCGTATACATACGTTACGGGTATCATTCAGAGGTGTGTAGAGTAGAGTTCAAATTTAATAATGAAAAACTCGTAAGGGGCCGTTCAAGTATTACGTAAGCAGAATTTTAGTCATTTTTAATCCCTCCCCTCCCACTTGTCAGCCATACAGACCCCCCGATCCCCTATGTCATCAAAAATAAGCAAAGCAAAGACCCCCCCCCCCCCATCCCCCCTTTGGTGCTTACGTAATACTTGAACGGTCCCTAACGACACAATGATTATGTGCCTATGAAATATTGCTACGAGCTACAACCCTACCTCTACGAAACTTCTACGAAAAGCGTAGACACTTTTACAGAAGTTTGCTACGAAAATCATCGAGACTGATACAGGTCATTTACACAAGGAGAGTTTCTTGAACATCAGTCAATAGCTAATATAAACAACTATTATTATCATCTGATCACTGTGAACAGTTGTAGGCGAGAATTGTGTGTAGTGTGGTCCTATTCGACAATCGTATACAATATTCTCGCGTGAACCGTACAAGAAACTCTCCTTGTGTAAACGAGCCCTTATTAATATTACATTTATTATCAACATAATAATATAATCTACACAGTACGAATAAAACTTTGCACACAATTTAAACTCTTTAATATCCAACACTTTAAGTTGGTACACACATTACTTACACATTTGGTTTGAGATTTTATTATTAAACTGGGATTTTTGTTTCTTTGGAAGCACCGGTACGACTACTCTAAAATGAATGGATAGATTTCTACGCTTGCAAAAATCGACTGATTTAACCATTTTAGTTGGAAACTTCAAATAATGAACTTAGGCTTATATAATTACAGTTATCAATGAATTCGTCTAAAATATAAGATAAGATAATATAAGATGACTAGTAAATAACTAAATAATAATTAATTAGAAAACAATTAATAATTAATCCATAAATGTATCGTACGATTTAATAATGTAATATTATAATTTAATGGATAATAATTTAATTTAATGCAATTTATAATAAAATTTATATTGTACGTAATTTAAAAAAAAATACCTTTTTTTTTTATAGATAAGAGCGCGGACGAGCAAGCGGTCCCACGTGATGGTAAGTGTTACCGCCGCCCATGGACACCTGCAACACCAGGGGGCATGCGAGCGCGCCGCCGACCTTGCAAGCTCCTATTCACAGCTTTCTTGAAGAAGATATTCTGAATTGCTGTGCCCTTGCAGAGTGTTCTATATCATTGGATGCAAGTTTAATGTTACTAACGATTTTGATGAAATTTGGAACGGAGATAGATCGAAACCCAGAGACGGACATAGGGTACTTTCCAGGGACGCACTTAGGGTATTTACCGCGATAACCGTATTCCACGCGGGCGAAGCCGCGGGCACAGCTAGTAAATAAATAAATTGATTCATACTTTAAACAGTATAAACCTCGCCGTGAAGAATAACCTAGTTGCTGGGCCATCACTTTGTTATGAGATAATTATTATAAGATCGTGCATGTGTCACATGTGCTTGTGTTGCTCATGTCCGCATTGCATTATGCATGCAGTTGTTGCAATGGGTTTCCATTTATTCCATTCCTTAGTGTCGTATGGAGTCCATATAAAGACGGGAAAATAGTTTGGGTTTATATCCGTATTCAATTCGTAGACGAGCCAAAGTTCAGTAATTTTATAATTACAATAAATTTATAATAAAATAAATTTATAATAAAAAGAATTGAAAAGAAAAAATTTCAATTTTTATACTCGTACATTCAAACGATATTTCATTGGATAGGCTGGTTGAGGTCTACAATTATCAGCTTAACATGTTGTTCCAAAACATACGCGTTGAGTTATTTTTCAGTCTACCTTCTTTATTTTACTGGACGTTTAGCTTGGGTTGCACCAACCATGGTCACGAGCTCACTGAGAGGAGAAGAGGAGGTTTCACCGCAGAAACAGTTGTTGTATGTCAGTTATGTTTGTAACCATTTACCTGCATTTAAGTATACTATATACTTACGTATAATATCTGTGATATTATTTAATAAACAAAACCATTCTACGAAATTATTTTAATCAGTCCTATAAAATGAAATACGTAGTGGAATGGGAACACACACCGACATAAAGTAGGAGTTGTACATACAGAGGCGCCACTCTTTGGCACGCGCCCGACGAATATCTTCCTATTGTTCTGCCGTTAAACATTAAGTGCCAATCAGCATGCCACTCGCGAACCGCACGCTTGGAGCTCTATGTGATGCCCAAATGGGAGCTCAAATAAGCCCATCTATATGAGATGGGCTTATTTGGTTAAAGCCTGATTGCATTCATTCAACTTGGTTAGGATGTGGTTAGGAACAATTAGTGAACACTGTACGTTAATAATTTTACATGAAGAGAAGTAACCATTCGTTAGTGTTGATTACAGGTAATAATTAGATAGGATAGTTATTGTTAGTTGTTAACTTAAACTTCCTTAGTCGGCATCTTTATTTATTTTATTACTAGCGGTACCCGGTACTTCGTGCGAGCACCTACACGTTAAAGTATTCGTGATTGATTGATTTCCGGATCTTTATAACGGATCGGAATAAAATATACCCTAAATGTTAACCCAAATCATAAGTTATAACAGTGCTGTCATAAAATTATGTCCAGCGGTATTTGCATGATGCGCGTTTAGACAGACAGACAAACATTCCAAAGGCGTATCACTCGTACTTTACGCTGCAAGTTGCAAAGATCCCAAGACCTTGTCCAGAAGGGTGAATTTCGAGCAAATCAACACGCGCGTTGGCGAAGTACTAGGCGCCAATATATCGCGTTCACATGCATCGCACAAGTTTGAAATTTGCGCGTAAATCGTGTGCAGTACGCCAAAATCTCCACTCACGCGCGAGTCGAAATACTAGAGACTCCTTGGTTGCGTCCAGTTTGCGTGCGAAATTTGGAGCGAATGCATGGATTCAGAGAAATAGTGCGGGATAATTTTGATACGGAGTTGTTTATAGATGAGGTAGAAAAAGGTAGAAAAAGATGAGGTAGAATAGATGAGGCCGGCGTTTGGGATATGGAATCTTCTGATTATTCAAATAGAATTTTTAAACGGAGAGCCATTCTATCATAAGGAATTTGATGTACTTAGTAAATTCTGGTTTCCCTTTGTTTTCGTCTCTTCCAGCGACGGTAAGCTAGCCACAAGTCGTCCGCTTCGTCCATCTCCATGTTGATTACTGACTGATTCCGTCCGCAAATACTCGCGCGTTTCACGCTCCTTCTGGATGCAAGGTTCTCGCGTATACGCGCGTGATGATTGGCGCGAAATTCGCCCCTTCTGGACAAGGCCCAAGACCAACACGCCGCGAGGTCTCATTGAGGCCGTTTAGCATCCAACTCAAATCCTCCAACGACTCTGTCATGATAACAATGTCGTCTTCGAATTGAAGGTGAAAGATGGGTATTTTACGAAAAATATATTTAAAATATTTATTTATACATATAGGTACTTTATTGTACACACAAATGATAAACAAAAGGAAATACGTACAAAACGCATGCATATCCCCTTAGGAGATTTCTACTAGTGAACCAGGGAGAACGATGGGTGGGCAATGAAATGGGCAGACATTGTGTTTACTTACACGAACTATTGCAATCAGTGCTTTTAAATTTCGATTATTACATACCAAATTTTTAATAAGATTTTAACAAATCTATATTAATATAATAAAGAGAGAGTGTAAATTTTGTGCGTTTGTGTGTATGTGGAGGGTAATCTCCGGAACCACTGCACCTATTTGAAAAATTCTTTCTCCATTTGAAAGGTACATTATTCCAGATGGACATCGTCTATGCAAAAAAAATGCCGGGTTATTGCAAAAAATAAGAAAAAAAGGGCGGTTTATAAATATCGTGGTTTGTTCGCGCATTTTTTCATTAACGTCCTTTAAATATCTATGAACCGTAAAAGTTTTCATTTGAGATACTTATATCTCAAGTGTGTTTATTTTTCGATACCTACCCACCGCCCTTTGCCTCCTCCCTCACATATTTTGATTGCTAATAAATATTATGGGAATGACGACATAAAGCTACAGAGACGGGAGCAGCATTGTACGGCACAGTAATGGTGATGACTTTACTCGGGACAATGCCCAAAGCAACCAGCATTTTGACAATAACAAGCGATGGGGCCCGGCTTTGCACGGTCTACAATTCAATTTAAAATGTTTCTCAATATCTACTCCAGCATGCATTAAATAGGAATGTGTTATGTAGTAAAGTTTATATAAAGGTCCGTAGCTCACACCTACTAAATCGTAGGTACTTAATAAACGCAGCGAGCGCGTTCAAAGGTCAAACATCTAAGCGAGCAAGTGTGGATAGTGTTATACACATACGATCACTAATTATTTATTTGTAATGTAAGTATTAAGAAAAATCTTCACGTAGTAAGTAAGTATTTGGTATGCGAGGACTGTGCCTTGCAGTGGGACATATAGACTGACATCAATAAATTAAATTAAAAAAAGATGTTGAGTACATTGTATCGCGAACATACAGACAGTCATACATACAGTCTAAGCCATACAATAAGAACTTGTTACATGACATTCTAGTGCGAAAACATGTTAAAACTTATTATTATGTTTCTAGGAGCCTCTGGAGAGGTCTCGAGTAGGTACTCGTATATCGAGCTGTAGAGAGACACTGGCTAACGGTATGATAGTATATGTAGGTACGTAATATTTTATAAAATGGTATATCCTACACTTCAAAACGGCCGTGTAGTGTCGCCTTTAGATTGGCCCCATCTCATCTCTTCCCGTGGATATCGTAAATGGTGATTAAGGATAAGGATAATAAAGCTGCTGCCCACAAGCCCTGTTAATTACACCACCTCCAAAAGGGTGGACTAACCAACCCGCCTCTCTCCTGGACAGCTTGCCCTTTTACATACATTCCTCACGCACAGACAGTGTCCGTGGGGAGGTATGCATCCAGCAGAGGACGTTTTTAATTTTTATAGGGAAATAGGCGGACGTGCAAGCGGTCTCACGTGATGGTAAGTGTTACCGCCGCCCGTGGTCACCTGCGACACTAGGAGGTATACGCATACTTGCAAAATCCTATCACAGCTTTCTTGAAGAACCCTATATCGTAGTGTAATGGAAAGACCTCTTGGGCCAGCTCGTTCCACAGCCTACGGGTTCGCGCTATAAAATGGTTTTTGGACCGAACAGTAGGCGACACCTCCGTATCGAGGAAATGCGGATACACCGCACTTCTGTGACGGGAGGTGCGGTTGTAGAAACCCGAGGTGGGAATTATATTGAACAATTCTTCAGAGCATTCCCCGTTGTACAGGCGGTATAATACACAGAGAGACGCCCACAGAGGGGTTTTATATCGCCTATGAGAGTGGGATCGTCGACAATTCGAACTTAAATCAAATAGTGAAACGCATTTAATAGGCATGTATTGGACATGCGTATTAAATGCGTTTCACTATTTGTCAATAGATTCCTTGGACACCAATAAAAACATATGTTTTGTATTTTACCTGAAAAACCTCCAAACTTCTGCTTTTTATCACTAGAATGTGATTAAAAGAATAATGTAGCGTGGTGATATGTGCGCAGGGCTCCGAAGACAATGTGACAATACAGTACTCCAGAGCAATCCAAGTTTTAGAGGAGGAGAGTGCACGATGCTGGGCGTTACCCCTCTCTCACCTTGAAAAGTACTGCATTTCCCACTTTATCGTATTTCCCCAATGTACGTACGTGTTTCGGTAGTGAGTGAGATGTGCCAGAGCCCATTCCCATCCCATCCTATCCCTCCCCATTTTCCCAACACTTTCTCCAAATCCATTCCTATATCTCCAAAGGTAGGCAGCGCATCCGGGGGCGTGCCAACATTTGTCATTTTGGACTACTGTTGGCATGTATCGCGGATGTCTATGGGCGACAGTATCCACTTACCATCAGGTGGACTATATGCTCGTCTGCCGCATTCGTACATAAAAAAAATATGAGGTTAAACGCTTTGTTGGACGTTAAGTATAATGAAGCTGAATGAACAACTAAAGAACTAGTCTGAGTACTGTACAACAAATAAATTATTGAAAAATAAAAATACAGATTGTGGACACTAGCCAGGGTTCATTGTTTTTGGTTGACTTTCTAGGAGATGCTGACAAAGATATTTATGAGATACAGGCAACAATATGAGGATAAACTGAACGAATAACACTAAATGTAGTCGCCATCTTTGATAGTGAGACAATCCATTATCTTATTGTGAGAGACTGATAAAAGATATGGAGTGCTGATCGCACCTCTGGTGATCCAGATGTATACCAGGGTATACTGGTATACTAGAATATTTATGAACCCATTGGACACCAACTATGGACGCACAGTTCGAGTATTCCACCACTCCTCAGTTGGGGGAATAGTCCAGCGCAGTGTGGGATGCCCTTTTTCCAGTTGGACCAATTATTAGAAAAAGTGATCGGTGGTGGCCGGATAATAAGACCATGTCTGGTGGCGAGCCTTGGGAGAAGCCTCTATTCAGCAGTGGAGAGACAAATTAGGCTGATGGTATAGTATGACAGTCTCACAAGCCGTTTAGAACCCTTTAGCATCCGGAGAGACATTGCGTGTTTCAGCGAGTTCTACAAGATATACAACGCAATTGCTGTACAGCATTATTAATTAAAACGCCAACCTCGGATTACAATAACCATGCCGTCCGTCATCAAAGTGCGACGTACGCACTGCCACTTCTTTGACAAGAAGCCGTCGCGTACGATGTTGTATACAAATCGATTTATATCACGCAACTCTGTGTTGTGGAAATAACAATCTGGACATTTTCAAGTCTTTCTAAAATCAGTAACGAGCGTGGGCCACTTCTGGAAAATATCCGATAGGGTCGGAAAAGTATAATTCAATATTTCTGATAGCAGTGATTATGGGCAGCAACATTTTACATATACTCCAGGAAGCTATGAATATATAAGAGAGAAGCGAGAAGATAATGTCCAGGTTGAAAAAAAACGCATCAGTGAGGTCCATCATATCGGTGCTTTTGTAAATATTAAAAAATGTTCAACAGTTGCTAAGTTTACACGAGCGAAGCCTCGGGTAGAAGCTAGTATTATATATAGTAAGTAGTTATGTCTATTCAAATATTGTATTGATAAGCATACCTTATTCAACAATCTATCGATACTGCAACCCATATCGCATATTTCCGATCACTAAATCTCTAAGACAGATAATCGTTAAGGAACTAACAGTGAGTATAAACTGCACAAGCACCATAGCCCGCCAAATATGGAGTTCATCGCCAAGTCGTAAAGGAAGCGGCCAATGAACAACATGTTCCGAAAATGGTTGCTAATTCCTATTGTTTTCATGCCTATCACGTCGAATGTGCACTACTGAAATATATGTAAACAGAAGAAAACAATCATTTAATACAGTAAAACAAAATTTGTTAGTTCGTTGGTAGGGGGAAGTGAATGAGGAAGCCAATTTCTAACAGCTTTCACTGGATAATAAATGAAACGGTTACGGTTTCGATAAAACAGGGCCACGCGGGTTGCAAGTCCACTCTTTTAGTGGTGGTGTAACTACACCTCCTCCTGAGGGAGTCTACTGAGTATACTGAGGAACTCCTCAGGGCTTGTGGGAGTGGCTTTGTTATGCCTCAGTTGCCTTTTAAGACACCCACGGGAACAGATGTGGGTAATGCTATTCTAAAACCGACCGACATCATAAGGCCATAGTAATAATTAAAAGTACAATTATTTTAAATATTTTTAAGTACTTTTTAACTCCAGTTATACTTTTTAATCTTTTACACATATTTTGTAGGTTTAAGTATTTTACTGTTTATTTGTTTTCCTTTAATTAATATTCATGCTTTTAAAAAAAAAAAGGAAAATTATAGAACTGTGAAATATATTTGTTCGTTGTTTCGTTTGTTTCTTTTGTTTGTTTGAACAGAGCGAAAAAAAAAACTCCATGAAATTGGGGGATTGTGTAAAAAAAATGCTAGATTTAATGAAAAATCTTCGTGAGTAGTTCGCAACTAGTTCTTGGCAATATTGCAGCGAGGGAGTCCGCAGAGCAGACTGGCGCAGCCAAACTGATTAAAAGATTCAACATTGTTTACAAACAGTATAATAAGTATACTAGTACAGTGGTTATACTTTAATTAAACTCGAATGATTTACTCGGCACTTGCGACGTTATTAAGAACCGTTTTAAAAACCTTGTCAAGGAACATTATCTGGCTCGGTAATTTCCGCAATCTCTCTCCTACTACTTTGTTTCTCTACTTAGTTCCTAACTTTACTCATTTTCTTTATTTTTTTATGGAAGATTTGCGGTAATTTGAAATATAAATTTAGGTATAACGACAAATATAAATGTTATAAATACGTAACAAATTTTGTTATTTAAATGTTCACATTTGACTACTAAATAAACATTTAGGCCTAATGAAAGATAAAAACACTTAAATAAAGCGTAAATTTGAAACACAACACAACAGCAATTAAACAATTGGATAATTAGACAGTGCAATTATATATTTTCGGAGAAAAAGTTCCCTGCTATGGCTCGTCTTACTAACGCTGTGCTGATGCAAAATAAGTTTACGGTACTGGACAACTTATTGAAAACATAAAAGTCCCCGTAAAAAATGAATTAGGTCTGTACTTCATTTTAGATTTAGTTTATTATTCCTTTATCCTTCCTATATTATGCATGTAGGTAGGTATGCATTTATTTATTGTAGGCATCTCTTAAAAATGTATACCTTTTTGTAAAAAATAATATATATTTCCGTTTCGTACTAGTTTTACAACAAGAAATATAAAATCCGTTTTTTTTTTCTGATAAAAATGAGTGTTATTGAATTTAAAAGAGCAAATCGTGATCAATGAACCAAGTCGACGGGGAACACTTATTACTTCATTCTCACTAGAGAACCTAACTAATCTTTAAATTTTCTGTCATCGATTTGGGACCCATCAATTCAGATTCATCAATTCAGAATTTTTTGCTGCCCATTTAATTATTTCTCATTTAAAACAATCTATAAGGACTCAGCCATTAAAACAATTACCACGACAGACTTAGAAATGGAAACAGGCCAATTTAAACAGGTAATTTATTACTACTTTTAGGTACAACACAACATTTAGGTACAAGGAGAAATATTTATTCTATTGGGAGAATAAATATTTCTCCCAATAGTCTCAGTTGACTGTTTAATTAGCAGGACGGACTCCAAACTAAACCCGTGATGCAACTACCAGTTGATAAACGTTTAGGAAGCTCCAAATGTCGTAATTAACTAATGATAAGATAACACTGGACTATTTTTATTTCACTATTAATAGATAGTGGAGTCCTGTTCCCTTTGTTTGTGTCTATGTTTTATTACACACTATGTGTCGCCAGTGGTTTCGTTTACGTTCTTCTTCTTTACATAGTATAAACAAAGTCGCTTCCCGCCGTCTGTTCCTCTGTATGTACGCTTAGATCTTTTAAACTACGCAAAGGATTTTAATGCGGTTTTCATCAATAGATAGAGTGATTCAAGAGGAAGGTTTATACGTATAGTTTAATATTGTTTTAACGAAACCGAAGCGAAGCGAGGGCGGTTCGCTAGTTTCTTATAAAAGAGGTAGCAGACGGTCGGGCGGCCCACATGATGGTAAGAGGTCACCGCCGCCCATAGACACCTACAAGTACAACATCAGGAGGGTTTTAGAAGCGTTGCTGATCTTGCTAAATCTTATTGAACCATGTAGCACTTTGAAAAAATCTCTTAGTTGCTAATTTATAGTATAGTGTTTTGAAGACCACACACACGCAGTCGATACAATGACAAAAGTTGCGCGATGATATAAAC
The DNA here is from genome assembly GCA_943735995.1 of Sesia bembeciformis. Taxonomy (NCBI): domain Eukaryota; kingdom Metazoa; phylum Arthropoda; class Insecta; order Lepidoptera; family Sesiidae; genus Sesia; species Sesia bembeciformis. The sequence goes on from OX031044.1 coordinate 13,808,364, forward strand.
CTGAAGAGTGAAGCAACTTCTCTCCGAATTTTCAGCATTTCTAACCTGTGAGAGTGAGAACGTTGATAATGCACAGCGCAAATTGATGCGCCAATGGGACGGGGTCAAATGCGTCCAGCTGGATTTTCGATGCACCGACCCAGAGGTCTGAGCAGACCTCTGTAAGTTACAAACAAACAAAATAAAAACAAATATGAGCATACAAAATATAAGTTCTAACATGGACATGTTAGAACATATATTGAATGACGATATGTGATTGCATATCAACTTTGACATGATTTCCGAATACAAGACGCTTTAATCTCCACAGTGTCCCTCCACTTTACAGAATGCCAATTAACAATTCAATATCTCTAAATAGGAAGCGGAATGACAAACGCGCCTACTGAGGATTCCCTTAGTTAAGGATTGGTCTAACTTCGGCGGATGCCGGTCAGTTGCCGCGGATTACGCTCGAGACACGCTCGTGTGCCCGTGTAGCCGTATGCGCCAAATAATACCGAAATAAATATACGCATCCTTGTTGACGTGTTTATAAATTAATTAATTAGTTATATATTATACAATTAGTTGACAGCGTGAAAATTCAGACTTGGAGTCTGTGCAGTGGCTTTTGTGTTTTTATTTTTATGCCAGGTATGTAATAATTAGTTAGTGATCATTTTAATAAGTTTGTAATGTTTAAGGATCGATGTCGGTTTCTTCGGTATTTACATATTTTAAATGTGAATCACAATATGATTATTTGTAAAGTTTCAACGAAATCGGTTCTGCCATTTCCACATTATACAGTAACAAACATTCAACCATTAAACTTTTTCAATATCTAATACTAGTGGAATAATTAAATATTAGGTATAGATAAATTACGCGTACCTATATTATTATTAGCTATCAATAAATAAACAAACTATAACTATAACTACACACGAATATTTATTTAAACTGAACAAATTAATCAGATAGTATACACGAATATTTATTTAAACTGAACAAATTAATCAGATAGTATACACGAATATTTATTTAATCTGAACAAATTAATCAGATAGTATACACGAATATTTATTTAATCTGAACAAATTAATCAGATAGTATACACGAATATTTATTTAATCTGAACAAATTAATCAGATAGTATACACGAATATTTATTTAATCTGAACAAATTAATCAGATAGTATACACGAATATTTATTTAAACTGAACAAATTAATCAGATAGTATACACGAATATTTATTTAAACTGAACAAATTAATCAGATAGTATACACGAATATTTATTTAATCTGAACAAATTAATCAGATAGTATACACGAATATTTATTTAAACTGAACAAATTAATCAGATAGTATACACGAATATTTATTTAAACTGAACAAATTAATCAGATAGTATACACGAATATTTATTTAATCTGAACAAATTAATCAGATAGTATACACGAATATTTATTTAAACTGAACAAATTAATCAGATAGTATACACGAATATTTATTTAAACTGAACAAATTAATCAGATAGTATACACGAATATTTATTTAATCTGAACAAATTAATCAGATAGTATACACGAATATTTATTTAATCTGAACAAATTAATCAGATAGTATACACGAATATTTATTTAATCTGAACAAATTAATCAGATAGTATACACGAATATTTATTTAAACTGAACAAATTAATCAGATAGTATACACGAATATTTATTTAAACTGAACAAATTAATCAGATAGTATACACGAATATTTATTTAATCTGAACAAATTAATCAGATAGTATACACGAATATTTATTTAAACTGAACAAATTAATCAGATAGTATACACGAATATTTATTTAAACTGAACAAATTAATCAGATAGTATACACGAATATTTATTTAATCTGAACAAATTAATCAGATAGTATACACGAATATTTATTTAAATTTACTCACAGCTATAGATAGTTTCAATTTTCCGACGACAAAGTTAATATGAAGAATTAAAGAATAATTCACGAATTTTAATTCAACATATTACAATAGTTGGGCGGCAAAAGCGGGCCGACTGTACCGACACAACAGTTTTGAAAATGTCATTTGATGATAGTCGTATAAATAATTCAGATTTATTTATACGATACATCCCGCCCTACTTGTATACGAATTTTACAAAAAATAATAATAATACAAAGTCAATCTGAAATATAGGTACAAATTTGTCAAATATTCTAAAGTTAATAATGATTTAAAGTTAAAATTTTAATAAAAATAATGTAAAGAATAAAAAATGATCATCCACATATCAATAGGTATACCCATATTTATAGATATAAGTAACTAGCGACCCGCCCTCACTTCGCTTCGGTATATAAGTTTTTTTTTTCAAAATTTCAAAATAATATATAGCCTTTATTAGACACCGCTAATGTATTTTTTTTTATGTACGAAGGCCGCAGACGACCATATAGTCCGCCTGATGGTAAGTGGATACTGTCGCCCATAGACATCCGCGATACATGCCAACATCAGTCCAAAATGACAAACGTTGGCACGCCCCCGGATGCGCTGCCTACCTTTGGAATTATAGAAATGATTTTGAAAGAAAGGGTTGGGAAAATGGGTTGGGATTAGATGGGAATGGGCTCTGGCACATCTCACTTACTACCGAAATACGTAACGTACATTAGGAAAATAAGATAAAGTGGGAAATGCAATACATTTCAAGGTAGTCTTCTGTTAGCTTCCTATTTGTGAAAGAATTTTTGAAATCGGTTTAGTAGTTCCAGAGATTACCCCCAACATACCCACAAACAAAGACACAATTTTACCTCTTTATTATATTAAGTATAGATATAGATATATTCGTATATGAAACCAATAATGTGAGCAACTAATAATAATATCTGATTTTCATGTATAAATATAAATTTAAGGAAATGTCGATAGAAACTAGTGAATTGGCATGAAACAACAAGTACTTACATACATCGTACATGTTATGAGATATTAATTCGCAAGTGGCTCAGAGCGAATATAAAGTAATATAGTAACGCTTGAAGGAGTCGTTTTCATTAAACAGTTTAATTTACAGTAATTAATGTCATTTTGTTAGAGGAATGAAACGAGCATAAAAGTATTTCATATTAACTGAACGCATATCCAAAGATATTGCAATTTTTCAAAGTATATTAACCTAGACATGTGCAATGAATTATTATATTGGTTACATTTATAACGAGCTTGGTGTTGCAGGTGTCCATGGGCGGCGGTAACACTTACCATCACGTGGGACCGCTTAACAGTCCGCCCACTCGTCTATAAAAAAAAAAATTTTTGACGAAAGTAATTATTCTTAATTATGTAATAAGAATATCAGCAACAAGAATAAGACAACGAATTCCCGCTTCGCGGCACTTTTATTTCTTTATTGTCATCAAAACACTTAAACGTCTCCACCTTTAAGTTTGCTACCATAGATATATGCTGTCCATTCAATATTTTCTACTGTTCATTTAATTATTTCTCTATTAGGTATATATTTAGTGTTGAAGTAATTCTGTTTGTTGTAGTTGCATATCTATCTATACATACATATAATAAAATTGTAACAGGCCGATGTCTCTACATTATATAATAGATATTGAAAAAAAACTAATATGGGGGGGTCTTTATTAGAGAAACAGAAGCCAAAACAACAGTTTTTAGAAATTTTGTCTGTCTGTCTCTATGTTTGTACACGCATCACGCAAAAACTACTGCATGGAATTGAATGGAGTTTTCACCGATGTGTTGCTAGAGGTCTAACTTAAAATATAGGCTCCATTTTACCGCAGGAAAATATCTTATTCCGATTGTTTTAAATTTAATAAACCGAAGCGAAGTGAGGGCGGGTCGCTAGTAATATATATGAGTATAAACGATATGTTGTTGAATCGGGCTCACAGAGATCTCTCTACCTTTATCTTTTGATAAACAGATTTTTTTTCTGTAGGTACTGAAAATAGCGAAATCTACCTTTGTTTTTTTTTTCATATACGGCAATGGTGCAATAAGCACATTCTGCCCGTGTCAAGTTTTCTTCGTAATAAATAATTTCAAAGTTTAAAACGTATCCCGTCAATGTCAAGTCCGGTGGAATTAAGTCAGGAGTCGCTCAGTAAAGTGATAGTAGGTTTACTGAGGACGGAAGAGGACTCCTTGGAAGCTCAAGAATAACGCAGTCCTATGCTTTTATTTGATTAACACTTTGAAGTTTCGCAAACTATCAATTCTATATCACAAAACGCTCAATACACAATTCTTATAATAGGTAATCACTTTTCAAACTCCCGCCAAAAACTACAAAATCTACTTTTTGAATGGCGCGCGTTTTTACTTTTTTTTAGTGTTTTATAAATTTCCTCGTTTCGCGTCTTACTTAAAAATATTGTTCTCCGAATTCAAATGCTCTTTTCAGAATTCTTTCCTTTCTTTAATTATTCTAATAGATTTTACATTGAAACTAAGAAACAAATTAATAAATAAATAATCATCGCACACTTTGTCAGTTACTGTTAGTGCTGCAGTCGTGAAATCCAGAATTTCAAATGTGTTCACGACACAATTCCGAGCGATTTCTATCTGAATAAAACAACGATTCATTCCTTTTCATGTAGACTACTTGTAATTCATATTTCTATGGATAATTTCCTTGTAGAAACAAAAGGTATATCTTATTTATTTTAAGGTAGTAAAATAAGTGGTTGGATGAGAAAAGCCGAAGACCGTGTGTGATGGCCAGCTTCGGAACAGGCCATACATACATACATATACAGCAGTGGAAAAATATAGGCTGGTTGTATAAAATAGATAAATAATAAAGTAAATTATTTAGCTTCTTAAACATTAAAACAGTAGTAAATCTATGTTCTTAAAGCTTTGCTCATTTTAACAGTGTATGCCCGGCCTTCTTATCGTTTCCTGTTCCTGTCTTTAAACTATAATTTGATTTAAATTTTATACTTAATAAAATTGATCTAACTTCAGAAAGTAATAATAACATTGACCTAGCTTCAGAAAGTAATAATAAAATTGACCTAGCTTCAGAAAGTAATAATAAACAATGCTAAACTTAGTTATTATTTTTTCGTTATACAAGCAACAACGGTGTAATATTGCGAGAGTGCTAGGTTTTGTAACGAGGATTTGAAAAATCAGCATCAATTAATATTTTTTTTGTTTTTATATACATTTATTTTTTTATGGACGAAGGCGGCAGACGAGTATACAGTCCACTTGGTGGTAAGTTGATACTGTCGCCCACATCCGTGATACATGCCAACATTAGTCCAAAATGGCAAACGTTGACACGCCCCCGGATGCGCTGCCTACCTTTGGAGATATGGGAATGTATTTGGAGAAAGGGTTGGAAAAATGGGGATGGATAGGATGGGAATGTGCTCTGGCACATCTCACTCCCTACCGAAACACGTAGGTACGTACATTAGAGAAATGAGATAAAGTGGGAAATGCAGTACCTACATTTCAAGGTAGTCTTCTGTGAGAGAGAGATACTAATTAATTAGGAAACTTACTCACCGCCAACACCGCTACAACCTTTTATGGGTCTTAGCCTCCTCCTCTATTACCCTTTGTTTGCATCCATTCCTTGCTTCCATTTTTCTAATTATGCAATTTTCCATCACTTTCAAATCTTAAACCCACCTTTTCTCTGCCTCTTGATCTTTTCTGTTGCGTATTGCGTCTTGTCTTGACTCTATCCTATGTATTTATGCGTAGCCTATCAAACGTCATTGTTTATAAAACGTATTGTAAAAAAATATTACATTGCAAAATGTTGCATTTATATATATATACATATATATAAATACTATTTACCTATTATTCTTGTGTTCACATACATCTCCTTCCGCTCAAAGGTTGTCTGCAAGAGATCGCTTTAAGGATAAGGCCTACCTTTTGAAAGTATACCTATTTATATAAACTAGTGTGACACATTCACTGTATTCTTTGAAACGAACTACCTCAAGAGGTCTTTCCATTAAGCTACAATATGGGGTTCTTCAAGAAAGCTGTGTATAGGATTTTGCAAGGTCGGCAGCGCCATTGGCGGCGGTAACACTTACCAGCACGTGGGACCTCTTGCTCGTCAGCTTACATCACTATAAAAAAAATTCTTTGATGTGCAATAAAGTGTACGTTTACGTACATAGTTACTTACTTATTAGGCAACAAACAAAAAAAAACATTTCACAATATTAGTTAGAAAGAAATTATACAATTACAAAATAAATAGGCTCTTATCTAATGTGATAATAAATGTTGTGATTTTAAAAACCAAAAGTAAAAACAATAAATACTGTGAATTCAAGGCCAATATTCATATTTTATTAACACCAGTAATTTTATCACAAAAAACGTCCTAATCACCTTAATTAATCATTAATAATATCCGCTCGTGAAGGAACATTACCCAATACAGAAGTCTTGTTGATCTTCGAACACGATTATTAATAATAACACTCTGACACGGGAGTATTTGTTGCAGCTAGAAACATAGGTATAACAGAAAGTTGATTGCTAGAAGAGATCTCCACGGGGGATAACGTATAAATATATTATTTGGTGTGTACAATAAAATATAAATATTTTCACTACTGTTTGCCTAGTTTCAAAAGTCAAAACCAATGCAAAACTCTGCTTGTGTTATTTTGTTAAACACAAAGTCAGTCAGTTTACTGCTTGTGTCAGTGTGTCAGTCAGTTTACTTTTACAGTTCTTCACTTTAGTAACTGACCAGTTAAGCGCGTTTTAACCCAACAGAGCCATTAACACCAAAGAGAGCAATTGAAAGTCCTTTGACTTCACTTAAGGCCATAAAGAGCCATAAATGATGAGCTTATGAACAGAGTCAACACGTCACAGGACACCCGCCGGGTGGACTTAGAGAAAGTCCGCCTTTATGTCTTACAGGCTAAATGTGAACAGCGAAATATCGAGTGTGGTGAGTGACGAGCTTTAAGAAAGACATGCACAGCAGTGCTGAGATATACGCTGATATGGTATGGTATGTAATCCAATGACGGATTGGATTATATTATACCAAGGCATCCATTGGCAAGGCCTATCTACCACAGGACCGATAACCGATTAAAAAATAGAACTTGAATGGAGACTAACGATTTAAAGAAGTTTGCCGGTAGTGGCTGGATGAGAAGAGCGCCAAATCGAAGAAAATTTGAAAATCCAGTAGTGAAGAGTGAATAGGCTGTTGGTATGGAACCTATATATTCAGGGAAATGTCGTGATGTTTAGTTGTGTTTTAGTAGCTTGTATGTTAACCAAAATGTTATCAGCCACTCGAGACGCCCTCGGCGATTATTACGAACGATAATCTATTGATTACGCCGTTGATGGTGGCTAAATTACTCTTATATTGTTTTGGAAAAGGTAGCCGCTACACGTGAGAGAGGAAGAAAAACAGACATGTCTAAATCTTTAAATGTATTCTTCACTGTAAAAGAGGGACGTCTGCAAACTTAGCACAAGTCTAGAGAAATTTGAATTTGCTGTCAATCATAGAATTATGGATTTTATATAAATAGCTTCTTCCGATCACACTTCTTAACATAAAATATGTACTTGCCTTGTATTTGAAAAGGTAACATCCCATGAGTGTCCTTTTCGGATCAACGAATACAACACTTTTTATTCTAAACGATTACAAGTTTATGCAGGAATAAATTATAAGGGATTATAAACGTCTCGCTAGCAATATCACGGGGAATATAAAATATTGAAAGGTTAATCTCATCCCATTATAAATTATATTGGATGAGATTTATAATTTGACAGTATAGGATAGGATTGATTGGAATGAGATTGAGGAAGTTAGAGTTAGAGGAATTGTGGGATAACGTATGTTGGAGAGGAGTAGAAGAAAATCACATACACTAAAAGTGCATGCAAAAGAAAGCGGAGAGCAAAGCTAGTAAAAAATATATCTACATATTTGTAGTGTACTTAGACGTCTGTGGTGTGCCGCTGAAAGTAATTAAAAGTCAAGAGTTTCGAAAACACAGACGATACGCGTGTAAAAATGGGACTTGTAAAATCGTAATTGAAAAGCAACAATAAATCGTAAGATAATAAACGATATGTTCATTATTTATCGAGAACAACACAAAATGCATCAATTACGTTGATATTGGGACAAAGTCGGGTCCATGTGCTTATACAAGATGAAATGAACAAAATTGGTGTCGTTACCTGTTGAGTTAAAACTCAATTCGAAGTTACTCGGACGTGCCCTATTCAAAATTATACTATTTGTACGTACTGAAATTTCTTGGGGGTTAAGTCAAGGTCAAAGTTGAAATTCTTTATTGTTCAGTATAAGTGCTATTAAAAGTGTTATATCCACCATCCTATACTTGCCCTGCGTGATGGATTATGGACCGAAACCCCCCAGAGATTTACTAGAGGAGGCCTGTGCCCTGTGGACCCAGTTGGATGTTATAAGCTGATGCAAGTACATAAGTGGTATACATACAATGATTTTAGATCTGACATAAAAGAACCTCTGTGGTGTATGTTTTAAACGTGTATAATATAATTGCATTATTACAATAATATTATAATAACTAGCCGTGCCCGCGAGTTCGTACGCGTGGAATTTTAGTTTTTAAACTCTAAATTGGGATATCTTTTCTTCCCATCAGCCGATTTCGATGAAACAAAGCCTATTCGAAGCTTAATTAACCTGTCGAAACTCCATGAAAATCCGTTGCGTAGTTTTGGAGATTAGCGTGTTCGAACAGACAGACAGACAGACAAAAATTTTCAAAATCGTGTTTTTGTATTCTGATACTCCTCCTTCATCGCCCCCAATCAGTTTTTGGTAAGTATATTCAACGTACAGACACGCTGGTTCTACAGTTTTATTATATGTATAGCTAGATGGGAATAACAGCTACCTCAGGTACAATGATGGAGCCGTGTGGTGTGGGCCGGCTTCAGAATGTACCACCCTAACTCTTCCCGTTGGTGTCGTAATGGTGACTACGACGAGCGTGTTCTCGCCAACCCATTTCAAGTCCCTACATCTCTAAGTATGCGCAAGACTAGGGACATGACTAGGCCTATGTAAAGCAGTGAACTATAAAAGAGCTGGTTATGGTACAGTACGCTACCACAAGCGTGCGCCAAGCGCAAGCCTTTATGATACCATCCCATCACCATGTGCCTCTGCACTGCTGGATATACGCCCCTTCTCCGGCCACTGCTCCTTTCATCCACCTACTACTATAGATCCATCTGGCTGAAAGGCGTGCCACGCTACACTATCCCATCTGTTAACGGCGCGACCCAACGTTGCATTTATAGATTTTGTAGATTACAGAAAGTGAAACCTAAATAATAAAAACAAGCAGAATAATAACACCCAAGTAGTCCTGAAAGCCAAATAAGCACAACATCCAACTCGCAACATTACGTGGGTTTTTCTTGTATTCCCCTCTCTCTCGGTACAGCGCAGTTGAGTGCCTGTAAAATTACGAGCGAAGTATATTCTTCGCTGGGGTCGGTTTCATTACATTTCGGGTTTTGGGGTTTGCCTGTGTGTATTGGCTTCTTTTGCGATATTTGGTAACGGCTAAATAATTTATCTAGTTATTAACTGTTGGTACCTATACAATATACCTTACATACTCACAAAGGTCACGACTAGCTCACAGATACATAGATAATATACTTTACTGTATACCAGAACACAAAAATAATGAAACATAAAATACATGTAATTACGCGGCGTACGCACTATCGCTAAAGCGATTTCTTCCAGGCAACCTTTGCAGATAAGAAATCTGTAGACAAATGGAGTTAGATAGATGGTGCAATTAAAGAAATAACAATATTTATGTATTTCTATACATACATAGGTACAACACATACACACATACATATAAGTACAAAGTAATAAGGAACTGGAAAAGATATAGGATAAGAAAGATAAATGAGATAGCTACGTAATTGTATAACGTAACGGATAATGTAACCGTTTACTGACATTCAATTAGTAAATAAAACTCTTTGTTGCACAACAAGACAATACAAGACAGTAACAGAGTGTTACACTTGAAATGCACAAAAGGCGGTCTTATCACTATTAGCGATCTCTGCAAGACAACCTTTGGGTAGAGAGGAAATAAATATTTTAATCGCGGGTAGATGGTGCACTATATACATAATTACATATAATACGTACATATCAATATACATACTCGCTATATATAATCTATATATATATATATATATATATATGAGGATGTTGGTATATTTGATGTTAATCGACTTCGACACCGTTTGACCGATCACCATGAAAGTTGGCACATATATGTATCTTTTCATGGAGAAGGTTTCTATGCTATCTATCCACTTTGTTGTAACTCGCTACTAGATGGCGCTGTAGCACATCAACTTTTGTACCGTTCTACAGATCGCCATGAAAATTGGTATTTGAGCACGGAGAATATTTTCGAGCTATCGCCTTTGTTGTAACTCGCCACAAGATGCCGCTGCAGCACATTAACTTTTATACCGTTCAATCAATCGCAAAAATCATATCGACGGCAAAACAAAATAATTTGTGATTTTATATACAGAAGTAAATAAATATACACAGGCAGGACAACGTCTGCCGGGTTATGCTAGCATAGTATAAGTAAGTACATAATAAGCTGATAACATTCCTGTACTTTCCTTGTACGTTCAACTCTACTTTTTAAACGACATCGAAGCAAATTGCTATCAGAAAGTAAATGGAAGATCAAATGTTCATTCCGAAATTCACTTTTATCGCGGTTTCATCAAAAAAAATTATCGACACGAATATTTTAGGTCGTTACACATCGTTTCATTTATTCATCGACATTTGTTAATACTTTTCAGCGTACAAGCTTAGCTTACTACAACACTAGCGTACGTTTTCTTGTTAGCATTTGTTTATCTGTGAAAGAACTTACTTGTGTTGCAAATTGAACTACTTACTATACCCCCTATACTAATATATATTATAAAGAAAGACCGAGTTTGTTTTTTGTATGGTTTTATGTAACAGGTAAACTCTGAAACAATTTTGAAAATTCTTTCTCTGTTATGGAGCTAAACTGGTGCAGATGGACAATGGATATAGGCTATGTTTAGGCTCTATAGGAAACCGTAATATTTATAAATCAGTAATGGCATTTAAAAAAAAAAAAAGAAGCTTACTCCGGACCGATCCTACGAGTATACGCCGCTTATAGACTACTGAATATTCGTACCTAACTATTTGAGAGTTTCAACATAACAACAAAAATGTATTTACTGTAACACCATATTATTTTGATGAAGTACCTATGTCTTGGCAAAATAAATGGTTTGTTTTGATTTGAAACATAGGTTCAAGTATACAGGCCGACCCAAATTTATTGAGACACTTTGAATGCGAAAAGCGGTGTCACACAGAAAAGATGCCAACATTTGTAGTATTTATTGTTGACACACAATAGGACATCACTGTCGTGCTTGACACGAGGTCTCCGGGGAGAAGACACGTGAATTTCTTTTTTTACATAGAACTATCAAGTTGTATTTATTTGTACTATGTAAATGTTAATGTCCGTCTCTGACCTGGAGTTTATTAAAAGTTTATAAACATACTAACATTTTATAAAGCTTTTTCGTCAAAAAAGCTTATTTATACTTCTATATTATTATTATTTATTTTCAGATTGTGTTGAATGAACAGAATACACGTAAATTAAGGATATTTAAATTCTAGATTACAAATCCGCGTGAAACGCAGCCTGATTCAAGGATGTTTTCTCACAGACACATGTGAATAACTATCTCGGCAACGTTGCATTTACATTCTCATTTTTTTAAAGCTTTAAATTATTACAATATTATTACAATTTAAATGTAAGGTAGCAGATATGTCTGATTTCAAAATGGGGGGGTGCACGCTGCAATCCAACAACCGCTTGGGCCACTCGCCTGGCCTCGTTACCCCTCTCTCACAGAAGACTAACATGAAATGTACTGCATTTCGGGTACTATATCCGGGTACTATATGAACGGGTACGGGTACTATATGAAATGTACTATATCCTATACCCCAATGTAGGCACGTATTTAGGTAGTGAGTGAAATATGCCAGAACCCATTCTCATCCTATTCTATCCTATCCTATCGCTCCCCAACCCACCCGGTAGGCAGAGCATCCGGGGCCGTGCCAGCGTTTGTCATTCTGGACTGATGTTGGCATGTATCGCGAATATCCATGAGCGACAGTATCCACTTACCACCAGGTGGACTCTATGCTCGGCTGCCGCCTATACTATAAAAAAAAAACGGCAAAGAAGAGGGAAGAACACGAAACACTATTAGCTTATTTTCATGTTATTATGAGGTTGATTAGAAAGATAAAAGAACGAATTAAATGTTTCTCTTTGATACGATTCTTATTCATGTTATCAAATCGTATGTCAAGTCGCCCATCTCAAAATTAAATATGTATTTAAATATTAGAATAATGATTATTTTAACAATAACGTTGTTTCAGACTCGTGTTGAAGACTGAAGGTCACGCGGTGTGATGCATGTACTCGTAACAAGCGCGATCGAAAGCATTCCGACACGACGCGACGCCGAGCTGACTGCAAATGTGTTGTAAATAAAAAAGTGTGAAGAATGGAAATGTTGTTGACCTCTGCACCCACCGTTCACGCGATACTCAACGCGACGAACTCGACGATCCGCGAAGCACCGTTTCGATCTGGAGGAAAACTGTTCGCAGTTGGAATCATCATAAAGGTTGTGTACACCATCGGGATTATTGGAAATGCCGTAGCTATAATAGCCTTAAGAAGAGGCGAGAGGAGAGTGAGGAATCGAAAACATTTGCTGCTCCTAACGTCGCTCGCCGCGAACGATCTCGTAGCACTGGTAAGTTACTATAATAGATTATTTTTCTAATGTTTATTTATGTGGGAGTCCGTCAGCGTTGGACCGCTGTATTTTATTGACTATACAGCGTGAATACTAAATCCTAAACTCATGCTAGCCTTAGCTCATTCCATTCGAGATCCATATCTAAACAGTGGAGTTCGATCAACAATAAAATTGAAATATATTTGTTTGTATATTGTTCGAGTGTTGTCGGAATGAAATATAGAGGATTTTTGTAGTTGACTTTAGCATTTGTAGTTAAGGAGTATTTTTAGTTTATTTACTTGCGAATTGCAGGGGGTGAGTGCATGCTGTATTCCCACAACCGCTGGGCGCACTCGACTGGACACGTTACCCTTCTCTCAGAGAAGACTACCTCGAAATGTACCTACTGCATTTCCTACCCTATCGTATTTCCCCAATGTACGTACGTGTTTCGGTAGTGAGTGAGATATGCCAGAGCCCATTTCCATCCCATTCTATCCCTGCCCATTTTCCCAATCCGTTTCTTAATCTGCAAAGGTAGGCGAGCATCCGGGGGCGTACCAACGTTTGTCATTCTGAACTGATGTTGGTATGTATCACGGATGTCTATGGACGACAGTTTCCATTTACCATCATGTATGCTTGTCTGCCCCCATTTTTCTATATAGAAAAAAATGTTACACATTCTTACCATATTCTATAAAAAAAAACACGAGTAGCCGACACATGAGCTCATATAAGATATTTAATAATTACTTTTGGTGTATAACAAATGTGTATGTGAAAGAAACAATCCCAGCCATATGTTTCCAGTGTAGTTTCTCAATTGAAGGTTTAATAATTAGGTAGTACTTTGAGTGATACATTGAGATTTCCTTTATAAAGAAACTATAAATTTTAAACAAAATGAGATCAAATCACATTCGTTCGTTTCACGGCAGCTTTCTATGCGATAACTTGGTCAGATAGAAGTGCTCATTCCGTTGTGGGCTATCTCCCATTATCCTGTCACCTCTGCCATTATACCCTAACATTTAAACTGGTTTGCAGGTGGGCATGATGTGTGCCATGCTAGTGTCAGAGCAGCTGCCGTGGGTGCGTGGCGCGCGCGCTTACTGCGCCGTGCGTATCGTGCTCAGGGTGTTCGGCATCGGTAGTGTGTGTATCGCTGTCACGATGGCGCTAGAGCGGTACGTCGCACTCACCAGGCCGTTCCTCTATCAAAAGGTTGGTGACACTGCTAATATAGTTATCAACATCAACGCTAGTCATCATCAAGCCGGCTGTAGAATGGCACCACAAGGTCTGTTCCCGTGGGTGTCGTAAAAGGCGTCCGAGGGATAACCACAAACCCTGAGGAACTACACCACTATTAAAACACTATTAAAAATTCTTCGCCGGCCCGTTTGGCCATCGTGGCTTTTAAGGCTTTTTAAGGCTTTTAAGGCCTGACTTTTTTATCCCTCATGCACAAGACATTGTACATGAGCAGGCTCGTCTCCAGCAGTGGACAACAAAAGATCTGGTTACGGTTTAGGGTATTAACGAGTATTTATGCTGTACGTTAAAGGAGTAACGAAATGTGTTTATTACAAGATTTTATTTAACTTCACCTGTTAGTATGTTCGGGACAAATCTTGCAACGCCAAATTTGAACCACTTCCTCTAAACTTACGACTTTGAAATTTTGCATGCTTGTTCAGTTCTGATGACAATACACTAAAAGGATAGAAATAATCTGATGCTGCAGCCAGGACTGTCTCCTCACGGTTAGTAGCATGCACATGAATCTTTGCAAAACAAAACATGACTTTTTACCGTAATGATGCGTTACTTGAAATGGATAGATTGAGAAATATTTCTAACTAAAAAGGTGTAAATAAAATAATATAAATAAAAAACGTTTTTTAAAAATAAGATTTTATGCAAGCCATGTACTAAAACGAATAAAATAAGTTTACATTGAATTATTGAATGATGATTTATATTGAATGATTCATTTTTGGCGCGATGTCTTCTACGACGGAATTACTCAATTTGTTAGAAAATACGGCGTATTTAATAAAAAAAACTCAAGTTAACTTGAAGAAATGTCCGAAGGCGAGATTAACCAAAGGTTATGTTGAAACTCGAATAAAAACTACTGAAGAAGATTGGGAAACGTTCAAAACGGTACATCAAGATTTAATTAAAATAACACCCCAAGATAAACGAAGTGCCATATCCTATTTTACGAATAATGAATATAATAACCACAAAGAAGAATACATTTGTATACTTGCCGACTTAAGGGATTTATTAGCGAGTTTGACAACCACTCCATCGTCGGGTACCGCCGCCGAGTTAAACGATAAGAATAGCATAAAATCAAATAATACAACAAATCAACTCGTGCGCCTCCCAAGAATTGACTTAATTTTTAGCGGTGATTATGAAGAGTGGCCAGCTTTTCAAGACTTGTTTGTTTCGCCAGTGCACGATAATGAGTAATGTGCAAAAGATACATTATTTAAAGACCAGTGTGACCGGGGAAGCTCAAGCTTTACTGAAGCACGTCGAGGTAACAGTTGCAGTTACAAGTAAGCACAATCACACAATTGCTCTCCGTGCGCTCGTTGACCAAGGTTCACAGGCAGCGTTTATAAGCAAAAGGGCAACTCAAATGCACAATCTTACCAAACAGTCAGTTAGAGGAAGTATCATTGGAGTGGGGTCTTCAAGAATAAACGTCAATCACGTAGTTAAGCTTACAAGTTCCCGATGGGATGCAAACATTAAGATAGACCTAACTGCTTATGTAATGAGCAAACAACTTAC
This sequence comes from Sesia bembeciformis, assembly GCA_943735995.1. NCBI lineage: Eukaryota > Metazoa > Arthropoda > Insecta > Lepidoptera > Sesiidae > Sesia > Sesia bembeciformis. The sequence continues at coordinate 13,824,149 of OX031044.1, forward strand.
CACGCAGCTCCCCTCCAAAGCTGTCACTGTCGATCAAAATCAATGGACACACCTAGAAGGTCTCAAGCTGGCAGATCCAAGCTATCATACCCCAGGGCCAATTGATTTGCTTATAGGCGTCAAAGAGTACGCACAAAGAGTGCAACAACCATTTATCAAAGGTCATCCGGGTTCTCCATGTGCACAAAAAACAAACCTTGGATGGATTTTGTTCGGAGAAATCACTTCGAAGAACTTGGAAGAAAAATCGTTTCTGGTCCTTCACCATCAAGTAGACATGGATGATGTCCTAAAACCGCTGTGGGAAATAGACACAGATTATAATAGAAAACTAACAAAGGATGAAAAATTATGCGAGAAATCTACGAAGAAACACACACAAGAACAAGAGAAGGAAGATACAGGGTAAAGTTACCATTTAAAATAAAAAATCCAATATCACCTGAAGGAAATACGATAGACAGCAAGAAATAGACTACAACAGCTAGAAAGAAGATTTAAAAGAACACCAAAACTAAGAGTGGGGATAGTGTAGTGAAAAGACCAATTTCCAAACTATGTTCCCTCCCTGTCGACACTGATTAGGAACTATACTGTGACTAGCTTCAGTGTTAGTATAAGATGTGCGTGATTATACTCTTGTTTAAGATTTAGATTTGTTGTCGATACTCAACTCAACTCAACTCAACTCAATTTCGTTTTGTAGCTAGGGAAATGATAGGAAAAGGACCCGAAGTCCTTTTGGTGGGCGAAATGTTGTTCCAATTTTTAAGTTCAGTTGCAATAAATCACCATAGAGTGCAGACGTACACAATTGCTTTTATATCCCGCTAAGTAAAAGTCAACCTTATCACCAGGCACTACAAGAGTTAATATCCTGAACAATTTCGTCGGCGGTAAAAATGATTGAAATGTGAGGCCTAGGTAATGAATTCCACCTTCATCTCGTCTCCTTTATTGTCACTCGTTATTCTTATCCACTTCAAAGCATAATTCCTTCTACAAGACCATCACTGGCATTAAATACCTAACTGTGTTTGCCACTTTGTTTGCGTGGAATCAGAGCACGTATGGATAGTTCATTTTACTACGTGTCAAAGGAAGATATGTTCCTGGAAATTGTGCTTAAGTGGAGCACACAATAGAAATAATTTTTGATTCTTATTTGGACTATTTGTAACGGGCCACGTTACCCCTCTCTCACAGAAGACTACCTTGAAATGTACTACATTTACCACTTCATCTTATTTACATAATGTACGTATGTATTTCGGTAGTGAGTGAGATGTGCCAGAGCCCATTCCCATCCCACCCCTCCCCATTTTCCCATTCCTACATCTCCAAAGGTAGGCAGCGCATCCGGGGGCGCACGTTAGTCATTGTGGACTAATGTTGGCATGTATCGCGAATGCCCGCGGGCGACAGTATCCACTTACCATCAGGTAGACTGTATGCTCGTCTGCCGACTTCGTACATAAAAACAAAAATATAAAAACGGTTTTAATGTCTTATGGCACTCTCTACCTGTCAACCTTTGGACAAACAGGGAATTAAGTAGGTGCATTGTAAAGTTTAGTACTTTATTCTTAGGAAATACAAAATAAATAGACGTAACACATATATAAACACGAATATGACTATGGGGGGAACTCGACAAGTGAAGTTTTCGTTTGATTACTATAAACAATTGTGTATTGTGCATTTTGTGATTTAATAATGATAGTATATTAAACTTCAAAGTGTTTTTGTGCATAATGTTTGTGATACTCAAATAAAAGATAGGACTGGGCTTTTCGTGTGCTTCCAAGGAGTCCTCTTCCGTCTTCAGTAAACCTACTATCACTACTAAGCGACTCCTAACTAACTTCGATGAGGCTGGACATGGACAGAATACGTTTTAGACTTTAGAATTGCTTATTGCAAAGAAAACTTGGCACCAACAGAATGTTCTAATTGCACAATTGTCATATATATATAAGAAAAAAACACAATCATAAATATATACATGACAATGTAGATGATAATTAATTCTGTTTAAAGAAACTTATATCTCAAAGAACTTGAAATAGTTCACTTAGTAGAAAACTTATGGTTAACGCTAGCAATACTCATGTAATTAAATGGATTAATATATAATTAATTGTAGTACATTTAATTAATTAATTAATCAGTAGTTATGCCATGTTTCTTTAATTCACTAATTAGTTGCTTACTTGCATTAATATCTAATCTTAAAAAAAGAAATGGAAATGGCCCGTTAACCATGTAACGGTTTTTAGTGTGTTTTAACATGTATCATTTATAAAGTACTTTAGACATACGTATGTATATTAAATCACCCCTAAAAATGAAAATAGCTGGAAGTTACTGGGAAACATTTTATCAAGTGAGATAAACCAGATTAGGTTAAGGAAACTCCATAATGAGATTGTCTAATTAGATTTTACCTTAAGATGCAACTTGCTGATTAACAGCAATATTAAAAAAATCCGAGCCCTACCACATCTGTTCTAATGAAACATTTTGTGTACCTTAACTGGTTGTTTACTATACAATGCGCCAAAGCTTTCAAATGTTCTATTGTGCTATAAGTAGAATAAACAGTTTTTCTTTCTCCTGGACTTTTTAATTGATATATGCAGCGCAAGCAAATTATTGCACAAGTAGCGACCCGCCCTCGCTTCGCTTCGATTTATACGTTTCTTTTTTTTATAAGTTTTTTTAAAAACCCGCCTATTTTGTCTGCATCGACTGGAACAAAACCGAACATCAAATTCACGTTCAAAATGTTCAATGTACATGTGCAGTGGACAGTAAATAAATTAATCTATATACAGTGTCACTGTAACTTGCCAGTCATACTTTTATCGTCATTTATTTATTTCTACTTACATGAATCTACAGCAAAACAAAGAAATATGTAGGTACATCAAACTTAATGCCAATAACAGATTCTACTATGTAGTCGTTACACACATTAATTTTAAAACTTAGGGAAGGTGTACGCAAGCTCTGACGTATGACTCGGTGTTGTAGTGTGCGTGTGTGTGAAAGGGAGGGAATGAAGTTAATTAATATTAGTTAAAGGAATGAATATTAGTTAACATATCGACTTGTTGAAGTAATTTGAATGTTTCCGTCGGCTATTTTAAGAATGTTTGAGAATTGAAACTATTAGAATACATTTATACACAAAAGCAAACGTACTACACGCGTGTATTATTCAGAAACATTAAAATAGATACGTCATTGGATCACATGGTAAACCCAAAATTTTTGAATGAATACTAACGTAAATAAGCACCTAGGTACTGTATAACCGACCGATTACAAGTCCCCTTGAAGCGCACGGTCGTAGCGACAAAATGAAAACGACACTAATATTAAAAATAATTCTAATACAGTAAGCTCCATGTCACAGTTCAAGTACTGAGTGGTCACGATGACTACCTCAAGGCTTAGTCTTAGTCCATCTCCCTTTAGGCTTCCGCCTCCTCCCACACTTCCCGGTCTTACGCCAATCTAATCCAAGTAATCCCCCCACCCCCCGCCCCTCATCGCCCTTATAATTTGTACCTCATATTCTCTATTTTGTTTCCCTCTATTCCCTTTTCCTTTTCTTGGATACTAGATTGTAGGAGTTACAAACTCGAAGCAAAATTCTGGAACGAGTCTAACTACCAGCCAGCTTCATTCGCATTAACATCGGTTTAGCTTAGCATAATGTTAGCAAAAGCCAATTTATGTTCGAGGAATGTCAGAGACTAGTTAGAGAGATCTAGAAAGTTATCAGATACAAATCGCAACAACAAAAATAACAGAAAGTACATTATATTCATCGCCAAAGATAAATCTGGTGGCCTAAATTTGACCTATATACAAGGAAAAAAACACTGCCGCGCTAGAAAACTGGCCTGTTTTCTGAATTGCGAGTTTCGCTAGTTATCCTCCTTCAATGTCAGATGTTGCTAGCGGAATACCAAGATACTGTGCATGGGATAATGGTTGTTATTACGTGACCAATAAGGGGCATGACGGAGTCAGCGCGTCAATTGCCGTTTTGCGTTAGCAGGTCAATGTGATCGGTCGCGACAATTGAACGTTTGATAGTGTTGACTGAAGAGACGATTGACACGTATGTACGGAGGTAGATTCTTATTAATATACGATTAAATAGGTACCATTTGATAGTAACTTTGTAAAAAGTAGTTCATCTGTGATTCCGCCAGAATAGCCATTATTAAGGGATGGCAGCAAAAAGGTACTAAATTAGGAGCAAAATCATGATCAAGAAAACAAGAAAATCAAGAAAATCATGATCAGTGTTTGAATAATTGAAATAAATCATTTTAAATTACTAAAAACGTCATCATAAAGTCGACGGGTCTGTTTCGTCATTGTCATATAAACCTGACCATCGTTGTTGCTGCCATCGTTGTGGCGCCCATTCATATTAGTGCTAAAGTTTTGTTTTTCCTATGCCTTCTTAGTTTTTAAAATTTATCACAACGCTTCTTTGGATAGACAGACATACATTTGTCCTCATATATTATACTATGTGTCAATGAAATGAAGCAAAAGCTGAAGTGTGTTGTACAGTGTCGAGACTAGAATCGATTTTATCAGTTTTATAGTAAGTGTTGTTTTTATAACTTATTGTTCATCTCTAGTATATGTTTAATTCTACGCACAGTTGCATCCTACGCGTGTCGCCCGCGTCGCACCCGGTCCTTACCTATTATATCGAGTAACGAGCGCTACGAACGTTTTACACAGAACAACATTTTTAATGTTTGTAACTTTTTATTTATTCCCCAAAATAATTTATTTTTTTCTAGAACGGTTTTCTAGATTTCAAATTGGTTGCCGTGTTTCAGTTATTGAATTATTTCAATGACACTTTGTAGTATACATTGAATATGAAAGGGGAAAGTTTTATTACGCTTGATTACAGTAGGTGTGTCGTAAACTGTAATAGAGCCATGAACAGAACAGCTTCATGAAAATAAAGTTATGTACGACAACAGTAACTACCAACGAGCAAAACAAATATCTACGTCATCAGGGCGCGGACTTGTTGCGAATGTTCCACTGTATTTACTGTCTACTCTTTCGTCTATCGATATATAAATAACTAGCCATGTGCCCAATAACATTTCTTATCGGCAACATCTCAGGAACTTTTACACCCTTATTTTTTACCCCTGGAGGATGAATTTTCAAAAATCCTTTCTCGGTGCTCACCTACGTTATATATTGTGCAAAATTTCATGCTTCTAGACCCACCGGTTTAGGCTGTGCGTTGTCTGTCAGTCAGTCAGTGTTAGACTTTTATTAAGTACTCATAGATGGATAGAATAAGATTATTAACCGCATGTAGTTCGCACAAAAGTTTCAGAAAAGAAGATTTTCTTTTCGGGGCATTTATTTTTATGTTATTTAATCCGTCCGTCGTTTTGAAGCCGCCGGTGAAATTCTAAACGAACAAAAAGATCAAAGATCAATTGTCTGAGAGATAGAGTGCGCGCCACCAAAGAAGTCACACGGAATTTAACGGAACTATTCGTAAATATGACAGGTCGGCCATTCTTATGTCATATTATTATGTCCGTTTATTATTTCTTAATTTAGACACATCTTTATTGGTAGGTGTAAATAAAAATACATGTTTTGATAGGGTAAATTGAAACCAATACGTTGTAAACATTATATCGGTCGATCACAGCGCTGCGCCTACGGCACTTCTTCTGTACCGGCTACACTCCTGGCTACACTCCGTACACTAAGAGATGGGTACGAAATAACTTTTTAAAAATTCATTACATATTTTATATTGTAAATCGGGTATGGTGTAACCTGTGTTGAAACGTGAAGTAGAAATAAAAGATAAACAAGTACCTTTAATTTTACGCGTTCAAACCCGATTTCCAATATAAAAAGGTAGGCACAGAGGCGAACTTAGTGAAGGCTTGTCCATTCATTTAATATTACCGCAGCCTTCTTCTACTGCTTTTATCCTCTGCAAATATGTAAGTATATTTGTGTTACCTTGGCCCAAATGTAATCACATACATTTCTATATGAAAGTTCTATTTTCTCCCAGCATATCGCGCAAATAGACAACCGATATCTGGCAGTTATTTATTACTTGAGATAAAATTTTCAATCGCAGATCATGTACACAAGGTACACAGGTGGATATTTATTTGTATACTTTGGGTACAAATACTTCTTGCCGTGTGGTGTTGGTCGGCGATATAATAGCACCACCCCATCTCTTCTCGTAGGTGTCGTAAAAGGCGAGTAAGGGATAGCAAAGCGGCTACCATAAGTCCATAGGAACTACACCATCTCTAAAGGAGTAGACTCGCCAGTCCGCTGGGCTAACGTGGCGTTTTATGGCCACACATCCCTAAGGGGGCCTATGTATTGCATACTTTGGATTCCCTTAGCTTTATAAAGCGAAGAGAGGCGTCGGATAGGAAATTTGCGTCATTTCTTCTTGAAATGTCACACCTCTCTCACACACAAGACTAACATAAAATGTTCTATATTCGGGAGAATAGGATAACGTGGGAATACTTTATCCTATTCTCCCATTGTACGTACGTGTTTCGATAGTGAGTGAGATATTCCAGAACGCATTCCCATCCCATCCCATTCTTCCCCATTTTCTTAACCCTTTCTCCAAATCCACTTCTATATCTCCAAAAGTAGGCGTTTTCGTTTCGTCCGGAGGCTTGCCAACGTTAATTATTCTTGACTAATGTTGGCGTATATATAGGATGTCCATTGGCAACAGTATCCACATACCATCAGGTTGATTGTCTGCTCATCTGTTAGCTTCTTTATATAATAAAATGCAGTATTACTTCATTTTTGTGTATGACATATGGTTTCGTGAATTTCTTTCTACCAAGGAAATATCCAACAGTACCTATCTATTTTACAGGATACTAATGATTTTCCGCTTCTGTACCGATCCATCGGAAAAATATGACTAGCTTATAAAATAAATTAGGTTTTGATCATTTTATTTTTATTTCTTTTTCATTTACAAAATTCACTACAATTTATCAATGTTACTAAACTTAGGCCAATCACGAACTAATATTACTAAAGACAATTAATTCAGATTAATTATGTCTATGTGTGTGTGTGGTGTGTTTTGTGTTTATTTCTATTACGGTTGTGTTTTGTGGATTGGGGGGAGGGGGGAGGGTTAATAACTGTTAATAAAAAGTTAATAAAATCGAGTTTAGATTGTATTAAAACACGATGCACGCTAGACACGCACTAAATTAGAAATACGAAAACGTTATTAGTTTTACGAAAATATCTTCAAGTACGCGGAAGCTCCTTTTGCTTTATCTTTTCTTTCCTTATTATTTTACTTTTGCCAGCAACATGTTGCTTTTTATTTCTCTCAATATAACTTATGTACCTATATTAATTATATAATGTATCCGTTGATTATGTATACCTTTCATGTATTATATTTATTATTATGTATTTGAGTTTGTTTGTACGTAATAATCTTTACTAATAATATAATAAAGAGGTAAAATTGTGTGTTTGTATGTTGGGGGGTAATCTCTAGAACTACTGAACTGATTTCAAAAATTCTTTCACAAATAGGAAGCTACATTATCCGAGTTCAATATAAGCTATATTTTATTTTGAAATTTTGAAAAAAAATTATTATACACCGAAGCGAAGCGAGGGCGGGTCGCTAGTGTATTATGTTTATCCTCACTATTTAATTGTGTCTTTCACGGACCTCCTAATTGAACTTCTATGATCAACTCAATGCTTAGCTGGTAGAGAATGCCTTATGGCATTAAGCTCGCCTTTTGTACGATATTGTGTAATGAAGAGTAAATAAAAAACAAGACGTGTATTTCACAATATTCTATATTTTGGTAAAAATTCTAGTTTGTTTGTACGAGTATGTCTATAAACCCACGATACAGGCAATTATAGAATAGAAAATTGTGTATGGAATTATTTATTGTTATCCACGACGGAGCCGAGAGGTACTTATATGCATTTGGAATAAGAGAATGTATGTATATGTGTGTACCTACCGCTTATTTACCACTTTTCTCTGAAACGGCTGAACCGATTTTGACGTGGTTTCTTGTAAACGTTTAATCGTCCCGTGGAGCATGTTTGCGGATGGGTGTTGTGGCTCTGACTCATCAGGGGCGCTGTTGTACCAATACTTTCAAATTGTAAATGTTGTAATACTTTCAAAGATAATGAGAGTTTTAACCGTCGGAAGTATTGTCATTTTTTTTTAAATTATCCATTACAGTGCAAAGATATATAGATTAATACGGTCATAAATACTGTCATACCTAATAAATAAACTTTATTTCCTTTACGTCGCGACTCTTGTTCAATTTCTACCAGAGTGCAGAGCTTGCCAAAAAAGACGTATAACAAATAAAAATCATATGACGACCATGGGTATATGGAACCTTCAAGGTCCTTCGAGCCGGATAATCTGAAGTTAACAAGCAAAGTTACAGGAAATACCAGAAGCTAATAAGTATTTCTCGAATTAAGCTTCTTAAAGTTTTTCTATAGTCTGTGTAAACTAATACAGTCTCGTTGCAGATAAAACGAGTTCTTATATTAATTAAAAAACCGGACATTTTCAATGTAAATCCGTCCCCTATAATGTAGGTATTTCTTTGCTTTAATTTTAATTTAATTTTTCGTGCTAATATAAAAAAAAATATTATTTAATTATTTTTTTTCTTATTTGTGTTTTTTTAAACTATTTAAATAAAGGCTATTTTTTCAAATAAAGGTTTATATAAAACTTGACAAGCGGTAGTGGCCGTATGCAATATATGTAAAAATAGTTTTAATTGTATGAATGGATATCCTTCTTCATTGAGTGCTACAAATAAATCTTCTAGAATATATATATAACCTTTGTCGTGTTTTATTGTAAGCCTATCCTATGCTATCCTATGCTATCCTATGCTAGATCTAATAAAAAAGTTCCATTATTGTACGTAATTTTAAACGAAAGAATGGATGTCGTTATCAGGTAATTGTCGTTCAGGAATGGTAGCAATGGCATATTGTGTTGGACCACCTGACAGCAAGGCTGTAGAACATCGCCAAATTGACGTCATACCCCCATTTAAAGTCGGCCATCTTGATAAGTTAAATGTAGAACATAAACTCGTAACCGCCACTCATACAAAAGACATGTTTTAACTGCCAACTTTTACTGTACCAACGTACTGTATAAGTTTTGAATTTCGGTGTGTGCGCAATATTCCCGAAACTGGAAACACGGATTTTGCTCAAGATTCTAAGCTCATTGATATAAATATATTGTTACCATTTTGTTTCTAAAACATTTATTTATGGGGTTTATATTTGGTTAATTTATATGAATAATTACTAAAAAAAAAATGTTTGCCAAAAAATAATTGTTTTATAATTGTTTTATTTTCACTGAAACAAGATTTTTTTATAAACTGAAAATCATAAATCCATGTTAGTCGAGTATAGGCTTTATTTTACGAAATAATAAACAACAAAATACTTTAATAATAATAGTTATTATAATTATAATTGAAGTATGTAATTGATTTTTATTATTGCAATATTTAACTATTATAATAATATTATATATAAGTAGGTAGATATATACAAAGACAGAGTGCATCCGAAAACATGCCAGTGTTCGTCATTCTTGACCGACGCTGGCACGTATTGCAAATGTCGCAGATGTCTATTTGTCTCTGGCGCCTTCCTTCTGTAAAAACACCCTCAATTCCGATTTGTTAAGAATATTAACAAAATAAAATCATTAATCTTTTTTCCTTCGTCTTTAAAAAGACATAATACTCGTAAGTCAAATATCAACTCTGATTTACCGTGATTTTAACTAACAAGTTTGTTAGTACAATGGCTGTAGCACTGAAATATTTAGTTACATAGAGCTTTGTATAAAAAAATGTTTATTGCATCTCTTGGAAAGTTGTGATATATCCTGACATCAATCTATGAACCGCCTTTGTATTATATTTAAGTACAGCAATATTGTAATGTCTTATTGTAACAATTCATTATAAGTACCTACAATAGCGAGCAACAACAACATTCCAGAGTCGATATTATGTTTATTGTAGCGGTGCCTCTTGTTTTTTACAAAACAAAAGGTTACTCTAGTGCGAACATTTAAAAGTGCTAAAACACATTTTCATATTGTATCTTAATACATTTTCGCACTGCTATCCATATACTTGTGTGTAATATCGGCAATCATTCTTATTGCAGTGTTATTTCATCAACAAATTTAATCTATTTTTGTTTATACTCTCGGCGTTTTGATGACGTCAGTGAAAGAATTTGTATCCCCTAACACGCTCACATAAAAATCTGAACGAACGTGATGTGAATACCGCCAAAGTCACGTGAGTATCAAAAAAGATCCAATTTAAATAACATATACATATTGATAAATCGTTGTACTAAACTTCTGACTGAGTTACCAAAGACGAAAACATTTGTTACTTCACGATCCGTCTACCCCGGAATATCTGAAATACAAATTTCAGTTTCAAAGTAACACTCATAATCGCTATCTGCGTTCTGATGGTAATTTTTCTTTAAATGTCCTGTCTTGCCGCACCGGCTTTATATACATGCGGTGCAATTTTTTTGCACATAATATATAAGTAGCCTATCTCCATCTGGAATAATGTACCATTCAAATGGTGAAAGAATTTTTCAAATAGGAGCAGTTGTTCCGGAGATTACCCTCCACATACAAACAACCTCACAAAAAATCGCACTCTCTCTTTCAGTGGCGATTCTGGTGTTTAGACTTGGGTTGGCTCGAGGCTATGGTCACATTTTTTTTTATCAATGAAAATCCCGAAATACGAATTATCAAGTCTTTAATTAAAAATTTATAAAGTTATTTAAAATATTACTTATAAAGTCTCGTCAAACGATCTCGTCGAGAAAGGTTTTTCCAAAAGATCTATTGTATTATAGATATCGTTGGAGCACACATTTTTCCATTAGAAATAACTTTAATACGTAATTATTTGATTGAAAAAGTCAAAAAAGTAAGCCAAATAATCCAATGAATGACATACGAGTACAATCATAAATTCCGCGAGAACAAACGTTTATTTGGCGCCTTTCAAAGCGCCAACTAGCTGTGTAATTATCTGCGTACTGAAGCTATTACCAGCGCGAGGCAGGTGGCGCGGGGTCGAAGCGCGCGGGGCGGGCACTTGTATTAAATTCATTGGCGCCGATAGAATCGCCAACAACACAGATTGAACCGCGAGTCGCAACGTGAAGGCTTGTGTGCAAATAAATTTAAATTATGTTGCTTTGTTTATTTAGCTTGTTACCTATATTTTTATAGATGAAATAATTTGATTATTTTGTTTGTTTGGCAGCGCCAAATTCGCCAACTTGAGAAATCGCCGCTGCTCTCTTTATTATATTAAGTAGTATAGATTATTTCGAAGCTCAAGCTATTAATATCTGAACCACTCTTCCCACTAACACTGTAAAAGTCTCATCTAAATTTTCATTAAATAAAGTTGCTTCGGCGATGTTAACTGTCTATGCAACAGAGTTGAAAAATATAGTTATCTATTTAGATTTCTTTTTCTTTCTCTGAAACAACCTCCCCTTGTTATAATATACCATAACTTATAATGGCTTATCTATTATATATTACATATAATAAAAATGTAACTGATCGCTGTCTGTACATGGAAGGTATATGAGAAAAATATTATTTGGGGCGTTTATCAACGCAATAGAACCCAAAACAATGATTGTTAGAATTTTTGTCTGTTTGTCTGTTTATCTTTGTCTGTGCGTTTGTGCGCGCTAATCTTAGAAACGGTGTAACCGATTTGGGTGCGGTTTTCACTAATGTATTGTGGTAAGCTTCACTTAAAATTTAGTGTTTATTTTATTTCAATCAGTTCATAAATAAAAAAGTTATATCAATTTAAAGAATCAAGTCGTGGGCAACAGCTAGTAATATACTATAGTTTAAGTAATTCCGTGTATAGTGATATATATATATTATGTGCGAAGGCGACAGACGAACATACAGTCCACCTGATGGTAAGTGGATTCTGTCGTCCCATACACATCCGCGATACATGCCAACACTGGTTCAAAATGACATACATTGGCACGCCCGCGGATTCGCTGCCTACCTTTGGAGATATAGGAATGGATTTGGAGAAAGGGTTGGGAAAATAGGGAGGGATAAGATGGAAATGGGCTCTGGAAAATCTCACTTACTACCGAAACAAGTACGTACATAAGGGAACTAAGATAAAGTGGGAAATGCAGTCCATTTCAAGGTAGTCTTCTGTGAGAGGAGTAACGTGGCCAGTCGAGCGCGCCCAGCGGCTCTCCTCCTAACGTATTATTATTACTGTTTATACATATAACAATTTATTGTTGTATATATTTATATGGATATATATGTATATAAGTATATATTTTATATATATTTATTATGTACTAGCGACCCGCCCTCACTTCGCTTCGGTTTACTAAATTTAAAACAATCGGAATAAGATATTTTTCTGCGGTAAAATGGAGCCTGTATTTTAAGTTAGACCTCTAGCAATACATCGGTGAAAACTGCATTCAATTCCATGCAGTAGTCCTTGCGTGATGCGTGTACAAACATACAGACAGACAGACGGACAAAATTTCTAAAAACTGTTGTTTTGGCTTCTGTTGCTCTAATAAAGACCCCCCCATATTAGTTTTTTTTCAATATCTATAATGTACAGACATCGGCCTGTTACAATTTTATTATATGTACCTATATAGATTAGAGTACCTAGGTATTATGTGTGTATTGTATTATATGTATTATGCACCTCCCTTCATACTTCTGTTTAGCCAAAGGTTGACTAGCCGAGAATGCCACTAGGCATTAAGTCCGCCTTTTATACAATGTTTCTTTGTGCACTAAAGATTAAATAAATAATACCCCATATCTTCGTGTAGGAGTCGTAAAAGGCGACTAATGGATAACAAAGCGGCTTCCACACGCGTTGATGAACTACACCATCTCTAAAAGAGTGGACTCGCCAACAAGGATCCCTCGTGCACAAAGCAATGTGAATTAGAAGGCCCGTGACCAGCAGTGCGCGATAAAAGGCCTGGTTACTTCTTATTATTTATTAACTAGCATTTATATGTGACTTTGTCCGCATTATATGCTTGATTTTACATTAAATTTGTCTTAAAAATCCGTTATATTTTAAAATCCCTGGACGGATTTTAATAAAAAAAATGCAACAAAAATCTATAGGATAAGTAATTATTATACATACCACAGGTAACGCTAACGTCTATAACAAAAACGGGACAGAACAAACAGTTTTCCATTGACCTTTATATACGTAGGCCTATGTAAGTATACATAAAAAATTCAATAGCTTTCTATTTACAAGTGATTTCGAGTTTTGTTGTGACAATTCTTAAGTTACACAAGGATCATAAGGTACGGGAGTACCGAGGAATACAATTGAATGTCAAAGGTCAAATACTCAAAATGGCACGTGGCAATTTACTATTACTTATTGGAGCGAGCTCGACTGTGTGAGTGTGAGCTAGAAAAATCCAATTATCCTCGGGCAGCTCTGAGATTTATTTAGACGATTGTTTCTCTAAAAATACATACAAAAAGTTCCTATTTTTATCAACTGCAAATACTTTCTTACTTGGCTGAAACGAACATAAAAACGTAACTTATATCTAGAGATGAAAGAAATATTCGTTTTCAAATCTGGAGCACGGAGACGCTAAAAAATAGAATTAGAAAGTCAAAGCCCTTCGGTGATGTTTACTTTAATTTTTCCTTTCAAATATTCAGCTTGTGATTGAATCTATTTTAGGTGCTCTAATTTGATTTGTGCGTGACATTCAAAATGTTCAATTTCAAAATGGAAACGGAAAGTATCACCGGTGTGAGTGAAAGTAAGCGACGCTAGCAACTGAAGAAAGAAAAGGATTGAGCACAGAGACTTTAAAGTGACGATTAAAATAATAACGTGGCACAAAAAAGTGTGTACATAGTGTGGCAACAAATGAGTCCCCAACTCAGCACATTGTTTCCCCAATCCAGGAGAAGAGCTGATATTCTGTTGGGGCCTCTAATGAAACTGATGCTCGTTTGCGTCATCAATATTTAGTCAAAAATTTTATATGTTGTATACATATTAGTTATATATAACGTTTTTAAGTTATGCGTAGTATATAATGATAGATAAATATACCAAAATACGTATAAATGAAGTTAGAATAAGTGGTTTGTGTGAAAAAATAATTACTGAATTCTAAAAAATCGTAGTAAAAATGTTGCTGGTTTCCATGTAAGAAATTCAATGTTAAGAGATAGCAGATATTTTTATATAATCCTATATAGGTATTTTACTTTACCAGCCATTGTCAGTATAGATCTATACTAATAAAATAAAGAGGTAAAATTGTGTGTTTGTAGGTATGTTGGGGGTAATCTCTGGAACTACTGAACCGATTTCAAAAATTCTTTCACAAATAGGAAGCTACATTATCCGTGTCTAATAACTATATTCTGTATATTAGACAGACATTAGTCTATATTAGACACTATATTAGACTATATTAGACACTAGTCTAATATAGGCTATATTTTTATTATGATATTTAGAAAAAAATAATGAAAAAAATAATTATAAGCCGAAGCGAAGCGAGGGCGGGTCGCTGTTTTTTTATAATTCGATACCATACAAATAATATCATATTCCACTAAGATTAATTTTATCCGGCAAGTGGGTTGAGGAAAACTGAGAATGGTTCCTTGACACGGAAGCACAGTGATATCGCGTGAGAATACCAAGATGCACACGACTGACTACACATATTGGGAAAAGGGCCAAACACGGTGGATAACGGTGGCCACGGAGAAGAAGATTGCACGTAATAATCTTGCTAAATTGCTCGAAATTGTTAAGTTAAAAAATATTTTATATTTATAAAAAATTATAGATTACTTGTATGTGTTATTACCAGTATGTAAAATCTATTTTTTAAACGTCTTTTGAATTATAAAGATAACTAACAAATCCCTGACCAAAAAGAAAAATTAGGGATTAATTATGGGGGGGGGGGGGTCCAGTATACAGTCCACCTGATGGTAAGTGGATACTGTCGGATGTCTATCCGCGATACATGCCAACATTAGTCCAAAATGACAAACGTTAGCACGCTCCCGGACGCGCTGCCCACCGTTGAAGATATAGGAATGGATTTGGAGAAGGGGTTGGGAAAATGGGGAGGCATAGGATGGGAATGGGCTCTAGCACATTTCACTCACTACCGAAACACGTACGAACATTAGAGAAATAAGATAAAGTGGGAGATGCAGTACATTTCAAGGTAGTCTTCTGTGAGAGAGAGGTAACGTGGCCCGTCGAGCGCGCCCAGCGGCTGTTGGATTGAAGCGTACACTCTCCCCCTCAGACGTGCTAATTTACTAATTCATACTAATTTCACCGACGTTATTAAAATAAATATTATTATCATAATTAGTGCACACCTTCGTTGTTACACAATATTTTCAGTTGTTTTCTTTTAGTTTACAAATAGTCCAAATAAGAATCAAAAATTATTTCTATTGTGTGCTCCACTTGACCACAATTTCCTGGAACATATCTTCCTTTGACACGTCATTTCATTCATGAACGATTTCAACTCCAACAGTCCGTAAAAATTGCACTTTTTATCGATCGTTTCAGTATTTCTTCTTTTCACCATCTATTTCGAGTTTCATCAAATGCGCATTTATGAGTGTTGCCATTTTGTTTTTATTGTTATGTTGCTTTTGTTAACAGTAATTTATGTTGTACTTGTATCTTACCAGAAGACCACCGT
This sequence comes from Sesia bembeciformis, assembly GCA_943735995.1. NCBI lineage: Eukaryota > Metazoa > Arthropoda > Insecta > Lepidoptera > Sesiidae > Sesia > Sesia bembeciformis. Next base: position 13,840,097 of record OX031044.1, read on the forward strand.
GAAATATACCGCATTTCCTACTTTATCCTATTCCTCAATATATGTAAGTGTTCCGGTAGTGAGTGGGGTATGCCAGAGCCCATTACTATCCCATCCTATCGTATCCCTTACCCTTTTTCCAAGCTTACTCCAAGTCCATTTCTAAATCATGTCAAGGATTATTATTCTGGACTGATGTTGCTATGTATCGCGGACGCCCATGGGACGACAGTGTCCACTTACTACCAAGTGGACTGTTTGCTTGTCTTTCACCTTCTTTCTATAATGAAGACATTAATTTAGGCGCTTAATCTCCGGTAGAATTCCGCGGGAAGATTTGTTTGTTCGAAGTAATCTAAATTCGTCGTGACAATTTGTTAGACTGTACTCTCATATAAGTAGGTAATATGTATTCCAATCAGAACTCATAAGTAGTCATGACATGATCCTCTGTAATTTGGATTCTATATCATTGATTTGAATTGGCACTGCTCAGAGCTATTATCCAATATACTCTTCATTGGTGTCATGACGTAATCAAAGGATCGGTTCATGTTTATCATATAGTTTCGAGATATTGAACGAGGGCACGAAAGCAAGGATTGATAGATTCTGCTGTAGATCTATAATGTTATTAACAATTTGCAGATTTATCTTCTATAATAAAATAAGATCTTGTCTGGAAATCTATACTGTTCAATATCTGTAATGTTAATTAATAACAGTCAAATGATGTCGATAACTTATCAATGTAGACTGTAGATGCACTCATATAAATCATCGATTAAATAAGGTATCGTCGGTCTTAAAACAACATAGGCTGTTAATATTTATTTATGTAATGCAACGCAACCAACCCTATCAGTATCCACGGCTGGACATGGGCTTCCTCGTGGACATCGTCTCGTTCACGAGGGATGAATGGCCTTAAAACGTCACGCTGTCCAAGCGGGTTGGCGAGTCGACTCTTTTAGACGTGGTGTAGTTCAGGGCTTGTGGTAGTCGCTTTGTTGTTAACCTTTAGTCGCCTTTTACGACACCCACGGGACCCACGGTCCTACAGGGCCACGTAAGTCATTTACAACAGATAAGTTCCTACAGATAAGTCAAAGATAAGATACTTTACAACTAAAATTAGATTTTATATTTTATAATATTTTTTTGAGAACGCGATGTGAAACATTGTAGAACATTTATGACATATTATGAATAAATTTATTTATGAGAAAGCATTTATGACATTGTCATAAATTTATAAATATACTGAAATTAATGTACCACACTATATCATCAGACTATATCTTTGCACTGCTGTATATAATCTTTTTTTTTATAGAAAAGAAGCGGCATACAGTACACCTGATGGTTAGTGGATACTGTCGTCCATAGACATCCGCGATACATGCCAACATCAGTCCGGGAATGGGCTCTGGCATATCTCACTCACTACCGAAACATCTCCCAAGGTTTGCCATTTTGCGCTCTTTTCATCCAACCACTACCGGCGAACTTCTTCAAGTGATCGGTTCACATGGACGGAGCGCGTCCCTCACTGCGCAGTGGGGAGCGCGATCTCCATTCATTGCCTCTTCCACTATTTCCTATCCAATATAGCTCTTATTATTAGCAGTTAATGCAGAGATTATAAAATAAATTCTATAAATTCAGTACGTATTCAATATATTCCGTTACATGGTCTATTTTAGACACTCCGCCAATAACATTACAAAAAATTCCATCGGGTCGTGATCGGCTCAATCTGGCGACTCAATAAATCGCTGTAATTCGTCTCATAGGACCTATCCGCTGCCCCAGTGCAACTGACGTGACGACCGGGTCAAGGAGTAGGTACTTACCAACCTTTAAGAGTATCCATGGCAGATTGAAGGATATTAAATAAATGTCTGTTGTTTACAAAAGGCGTAATTACTTTTTGTCCCACAGTCACCTACAAAATTTTTAAAAGCTTTTCATTTATTTACTCTTATTTGTAAATTGTTACAAAAGGCGGACTTAATGCCTTACGGCATTATCTCCCAGCCAACTTTTGGGCTATGCAGGACATGAAGTGGTAGGAGAGTAAATAAATGTAACAAATATATGATAAAAAAGTAATACTGTAAGAAAATGTTAAAATATAAAATAATATACTGTCTATTATAATACATATACATAAATACATACATACATACTAATATTTGTATAAACTACATATAAATATATGTATATATAAGAAGATATACTACAGAAAAGATGATTAGACAGTGTGTAAGAAGTGTTTTTATTGAAGTTGTCAAAAATGTTTGCTTAAGGTAACTGTTTTAAATCGATATTAGCTTATACCACTTCAGTGCACCGGTCTCCTTTATTTGAGAGGGGGTTTCAGACTTCGGACCATAATACACAATGCAGGCCCACTGCGGATTGGTTGATAAGCATGTTTTAGATTTTTGTTTTCCGTTCTAAATATCGATATAAAGATTATTAAATTAAAGCTAGCATTAGAACTTTTTTGCATCGAGTTATTTCCATGAATTTGAAGTCCATTTTAATTTAGTTTATTTTTATAGAAAAAAAGGCGGCAGACGAACATATAGTCCACCTGATGGCAAGTGGATACTGTCGTCCATAGACATCCGCGATACATGTCAACATCAGTGCAGAATGGCAAGCGATGGCACGCCCCCGGATGCGCTGCATACCTTTGCAGATTAAGGAATGGATTGGGAAAATGGGGAGGGAGAGGATAGGATGGGAATGGGCTCTGGCATATCTCACTCACTACCGAAACAGGTACATTAGGGAAATACGATAAAGTGAGAAATGCACTACATTTCAAGGCAGTCTTCTGAGAAAGAGGGGTAACGTTGCCAGTCGAGTGCGCCCAGCGGCTGTGAGAATGCAGCATGCACTTCCCCCCTACCAATTAGGTGGTCTAACTGAAATGTGCGGGTTTGTTCTAGAACGTTGTATTTGCGGTAGATGACACCTAGCTGCTCTATTGATATAGTGTTGATGATGAGGGGTTTTCCTTGTCCTATTGTAGCCAGTATTTATTTTCTATTTATGTATTCTTCATTGCACAAAGGACAAAAGGGGTGTTCAATTCGTTGAAGCATTATCTCCTCATCAATCTTTGGACTATGCAGAGATGGCGAGGTAGGTGCAATGAATAGTAGGTATAATGCTATCAAAAGCTATAATGAATAGTATCACGGATGTCTATTGACTTATCACGAGGTTGTTTGTTCGTCCGCCATCTCCAGTCAAAAAATAGTATATATAATTGTTTTGATTATACTAAAAATCTATAATGTAGATATTATCTCTATTCCGTTTCATACACCCAGTTAGTAAACAGCGCGTTCTCACGTCGTGAAATACCTTCACGTAAGCTCATTGTTTGGGCATTGCTCGAGCACGTGGCTTCCGCCGCCTAAATTCGTTGCTACACTTCCGGTATTATTCGCAACATTATTTAAATACTAGCGGTGCCAGCGACTTTGTTCGCGTGAACTTGTGATTCCCGTGGAAACATCATAAATATATCTGGATAAAAAGTACTCTAAATGTTAACCCACCATATAAGTTATAACTATGTCAAGTTTAATTAAAATCCGTCCGGGTTTTTGCGTGATGCGCGTTCAGACAGACAGACGGACAGATATAACAGACAAAAATTTAAAAAAAAATGTTGACGGGATTTGTTTCATTCATTGATTCAATCACTTTTTCAAAAATATTTCCTGTACAGACACGGCTCTGTTTCGATTTCATTACCTATATTATATATAGATAAATGCAGTACAATGTGTAATAATAATTATGTTATTATGTCAGGTATTGGAATAGCAAACAATGTATGATTTGAAGGTATTCAATTATAAAATGTCCTCGGCCTATGGTCTTGGTTTTTGGCCTTTTAGTTTCAATTATTTGTAGAGACCTATTGTATCTGATTTTACAGTAGATTCACAAATGTAATTATTTCAAATTGTTACAATCTAGCGTTGAGACGTTCAAAGTGGGCCCTGACCATGAGCATTTGCGTGTAATGTAACAGTTAGGATTTTTTGTATTGTATATGAATTTTTTGTACCTATATGTATACAAAATTTCAAGTTATAGGGCCATGAAATAGTTTTTTCCATACAAAGTTTTGTACACCGTGAGTTGTATTTCGAGAAATCTCTTCTTTGTAGATCTGTACCATAGGTAGTCCCAAATTTTTTTCTTTCTAGCTTCAGCAGTTTTGGCTCGGGTGATAACTCGGATTCAGATTCATTTATTTCGTGATTCATAGGTACAGTAGGTGCAATTAATGAAAAAAAACTTTGCTCGGCTATATCCCGCCCTGTGGCCATACGAAATTAATACAAATAAAATTCAAATAGCATGCAATTAATAAAAAAGGAAATACAGAATTAGTTACAGAACAATATTCTTAGAATACAAAATAACACTCGTCTAAACATCAAATGTCAGCATATTACCTACGTGAAACTAAACAAGATACAAATAATGTCATAATTAATCCATGAAAATAATAATTATAATCTATTTTTATATGGAAATCTTTGGACTTGTCGGTCGGGACATTTCTCTATATATATATTTATTGATTTAGGGAAGGCGTGGAGAGGACCTAAACCCGATTGTCTGGCTAGTATAAAAATCACTTTAATGTCATTCGCAGGTCATGAGGCGACAACATAATTCTGTCAGTCATCTCCATTCCAAAGATCTTAAAATAAACAGATAAATGTCTCTAGTACAACTAGTCCAATTCCATACTAGTGTTAGTAATCTAATTAAAAACTAACTATCTATAACTTACATCTATTAATTAATCTATTAACTAATCTATTAATTAATCTATTGTCTAATCTATTGACTAATCTACAGCCTAATCTGTTGACTAATCTATTGACTAAACTTTTGACTAATCTATAAACTAATCTATTAACTAGCCTATTAACTAACCTATTAACTAATCTAGTGACTAATCTATTGACTAATATAATAACTAATCTAGAAACTAATTTATTTAATAACCTATCAACTAATCTGTTGACTAATCTATTTACTAATCTATTGACTAAACAATAGTCAAATCTATTGACTAATCTGTTGTCTAATCTGTTGACTTATCTATTGACTAGTCTATTGACTAATATATTGACTGATCTATAGTCTAATCTATTAACTAATCCAATATCTATTTAGTTAATTTAGTGTTTGTGTTAGTATCTATTAACTAATCTAATTAGACCTGTGTAGGTTTATTAGATTCGACCCTACAGGGAATATTATCTGGCATTTGTATGCAAATACCTAAACAAATATTAAACGTATTACCTAGAACTTTACTACTCTAATATAACTCTTATCTCGGGCACTTCAATATAACAGTCTGGGATTATAAATTCTATTCTGCTATTTCATGAAAACATATGAAATGTGAGGGCACTTGTTAATTGTGTTCGATTCTATAGTTGTTACTCGAGGAACACAGAATTGTACCAAAAAGAGGCACCAAGGTACCAGAGGCTTATCTGTACATTTAATACCAACTTACATTTAATATTTTCCGAAAATAAGTGTCGTTTCAGTGTAAAGTACGAGTGACACAGAGCCGAAAACAATAGTTTTTAGAATTTTTGACTATCCGTCTGTCTGAATGCGCATCATGCAAAAACGACGAGACGAATTTTGATAAAACTTGGCATAGGTATAGCTTATGTGCCGGGTTAACATTTAAAATACTTTTTATCTAGATCCATGGCATAGTTCCCACGGGAATCATTCATTGTCAAGTCTGCATATACACCACTGGATGTATCGAATAGGAGTACAATGAATGAACGAACGCGATCGAAGTCACAAACATCAGCTAGTATAATAATTAATACAATTTATTTATTTGTAATGTGCGTTACAACAGTAGATGGTAAGTACATACAGTCAGGATCGTCACATTTCCTCAACAACCACTATCATGGATCGTACCTGAACTCTATATACAATACTAAAGCAAACGAGAATCAAAGAGGACCTGCTTTAAAGCTAATGCTACCTCCAACCCATGCAAGCACTTCCTATCAAACAAAGTCGTCAACTCATGGAATTATCTAGCGCACGAGACAGTTATAGTAAAGCAGACGGAGTGAATAAATTCAAAAACTCTTTAGACAGAAAGAAGGCAGCACAGGGGTTATTGATGAAGGCGCATCAACGAAAGCTGCTAGCCTAATACATAAATAATAATTTACCAACAAAAATGGATATAGAAATATTTAGACATAAACACAGAGAACTTAATCTATCAACTAATCTATCATCTATCTATATTGCTACCTATTTAAACAAGTCACCGCTCTGATGCTCGAAGTAGAGTTTCTAAGTGAGGTTCATTTTTACTTTTTACACAAAGAATTGTTTAATATCCATATAATAAAGTCCTCGAGATTATTCATAGCAAGAAACCCAAAGCATATGAGTAAAATACGGATTATTTAGTCATGTGCCCGAAGGTTATTGCACATGATCATGTTATTGGATTTATTTCATGAAAGTTGTATGTAATTTTGTTTAATAAATAAAAATAAATAAAAACATATGTAATGGTTTCGTTTTGATTTATTTTTGGTTGATAATTAAAATATTAAATACAATTTTTTGAAACAAAACTTCGTTAAAAGCTACATAAAATCTTGGAAGCGTCCAGTGATTACAAGATTGTTTAGTGTATTAAGATCACGGAGTATTTTTTAAGATTATTCTCACAGAACACTACAGTGAAGTGTACTGCATTTCTCACTTTATCCAATTACCCTAATGTGTAACGTGTTTCGGTAGTGCTATCTCCAAAGTTAGGCAGCGCATCCGGGGGTGTGCCAACATTTGTCATTCTGGTCTGATGTTGGCATGTATCACCGATGTCTATGGGTGACGACAGTATCCACATACCACCAAGTGGACTGTATGCTCTTCTATTGCATTCTTTCATTCGTCGATTAATTACTTTTATACATATCTTATTGCAGCGTGGTCGCTGCCAAATGTATGTATGTATATCAAACCTCGATCCTTACAGTGGGTACACATTTTACTAAAACTAGTATTTGTTAAGCTCCCTGCGGATGCACCAATTACATGTCTAAGAAACGTTTTCTTTAGCCGCTGTTCCTGAAAAAAAAACAAAGGTTTAAAAATACTGTGCACGCATCTCATGGCGGCAAGAACGTCCGCCACAAACGCCTACAAATCGTCTCCCGTATCCAGTAATTCCGCTAATGTGTTTGTTTTTATCATTAACCACCCACTCAACCGTGTGGACGTCACTAATTTTCTTAATCACTGTGCGTTATATATAGACACTGTGTTTTAAAATGAGTAGGATATACATTTTCAGGTTTATATATTACTAGCTGTGCTTGGCATGCGTTGTATGCCCGACAATTTTGTTGCACATAATATATAGCCTATGTCCATCTGGAATAATTTACCTTTCAAATGGTGAAAGAATTTTTGAAATCGGTGTAGTAGTTTCGGAGATTACCTCCTACATACAAACGTACAAACTTTACCTCTTTATAATATTAGTATACACGTTTTAAGCTGCGGTGAGACGTTATAGATTGATATCGTATAAGAAAGGTATGTCTAGCGATTTTTCAGAACGAATATGCAGTGCATTTCATTAGGCAAAATAACCTTATTTATTTTTATAGTAAGGATTCTTATTAATTTCCACAATGTGAGTACAGTATTTTTTCTATTTATATTTTTTATTTCCATCCGGCCACGTGGACCGACCGCTTGAAGAAGTTCGCTGGTGTTAGTTGGTTAAGAAGAGCCGAAGATTGTGTGTGAGATCGGGTGCGGTGGCGAGCGGCGGGAGAGGCCTATATCCAACAGTGGAGAGACATAGGCTGATGGTATGGCAATATATATATTTTCTTATATACTAGTGGGCGGACGAGCAAGCGGTCTCACGTGGTGGTAAGTGTTACCGCCGCCCATGGACACCTGCAACACCTGCATCCTATTCACAGCTCTCTTGAAAAACCCATATCGTAGCTTAATGGAAAGACCTCTTGAGGCAGTTCGTTTCACAGCCTCCGGGTTCGCGGTATAATACACAATGAATATACATAATGAATAGGTATAATACATGATTTATTAATTCATATATGTGTATGGTATGTATTACATTTTCTACTTTCTGTATTGTATCTCAAAACTGCACGTGCGGTCTTTTTTCCGTACAAACTGGTTGTTGACTAATAGAAACGTACCGCCCCTTGTACATATCACTAGTGCAATAGAGCTTAAATAAAAAATAATAACTGGTATTCATAATAATCAATATTAATAATCCAACGATTTGATAATAATAAATATTTACTAAGTTATAACTGAACATATAACTTCAGTTTCTGTTGTTGTTTATTAACATTTGTTTTAAAACGTCATATGTTTTCCATATTTCGTACGTTCTTCCAAATATTTTTTTCATTTATATCCCGGTTTGAGGTCTTTTACCCGATACTGTATACCACTAACCTGGCTAGTATATGTGTCATTGGCCGCTGATATTTACCAAAATGTGGGCTAACAGTTACCTGAAAACAGAATTTAAAAAACTCCGGAATACTCGACTCCCATTAGCAATGCAAAATCAAATCGAATAGTAGTTGCATCCCAGGATCACGTTGTGTAACTTGTAAACGGGTCAATGAAATTTTTATAAGACAAATTACCATTTGTGTAAGCCACAGTGATCACGTACTACTGATTTGTGATTTGTCATTACAGATGTAGGTCACACCTTCAAGGGAGTATTGTGTCATATCTTTCTCCACTTTCTAAACGACAACGTCCTTCTGATTGTGCTAAAAAACTCTATTTCGATTTAGCTATGGTTTTCATTCTTGTGCGGGGTTATTTATTTTGGAAGACTAGTGACTTTTTTATCAAAATCGGTCTAGTAATTTTGGAAATATATTCGGCTATGTAAGAGACGGTGTCGATTCCCCGAGTGAAATCCGGTTCATATCGAACGAAACTGCAAGAGACAATAATATGCATATATATATATACTGATATAGACTCCAAATTAAGAAGTGACTGAAGATGCTGTTGGTGATCCCTTCTACACATATAAAGTTCAAAGACAATTTTTTCTAAGCAAATATGTAGGGCATATAAGAACCTGTGTCTTGTATGCTATGCTGCAATACAACGTCTGAAATAAATTTGTGTAGATTTGAACGCATTCAGAGGACTTTGACATATATAATAACAACAATTGAACAACAGTCTAAGAATTGCAATTGCAAACATTAAAATTATAATTTTCAAACATTTGAGAATCTTTTTACATGGTGTCTCGGAAGCACCTAATTAGCGCTGCTGACCTAGTGACATTTTAAACGAACATGTTACTTGAAACCTTAGACGCTATGCGGCATCAAAGTGGTCTGCAGAGAATTATAACGTCACACGATACTATATTTATAATATAGTGATCTGAGATTTAAGTCCGTGCTTATGGGATCTTAACTATTTTAAGTTTGAGGTTTTTACCTGAAGGGTTTAAGGCCATCATTAGCGTTTAAACGCTCGATCGTCGAGCCTTCAGCGCTCGTTTTTACAATATTATTTTGTGTATTTTAGTCTACAGGGTGGCTAAATCAATTTTTGTAAAAACATATGTAAACGATATTTTTGCTGCTTTATACTTTGTTTTAAATTTTCTTTTCAAAATTTTTCCATATGGATATTTAACGACACTTAATTTAACGGACTTAATATGAGTGAAAAATAATGTAATTTCAAGTAATTTTATTCAATTTACCTATAATGTAAGGATTTTCTACTTCAGGAGCTAAAGATATCATAACAATACTATGTAACTAAACAAAAAAATATTTATTTATTTTATTTATATTTATTTATTTATTTATAACTAGCTGTGCCCGGCACGCGTTTCATGTCCGGCAATTTTTTTGCACATAATATATAGCCTATGTTCATCTGGAATAATGTACCTTTAAAATGGTGAAAGAATTTTCTCAAACAGGTGCAGTGGTTCCGTAGATTACCTTTCACTTACACACAAACTCACAAAATTCTCACTCTCTCTTTATTATATTAGTATAGATTAATCTAGAACGGACTAGAAAGAACTGCGACACAGCAGCCACATCTGCGGTAACCAACGAAAATACACGAACAAAGTAAATGAACAAAGTTGATCCGTCCCTGCGTCCTGCGCCCTTCGCAAATGACACGGAACGTGTCAAATAGGAATCGGTTGCGACAATGTTACGCAAGCATTTTGATGTTTTGTCACATCAAACTGTATTTGAAGAAGTTTCACTTTATTGGGTACTTCGAAAAGCAATTAAACAACTTCCACCCTTATATCTTTTCATTTTTGAAATTCTAAAACATTTCAGTGCCACCCACGTTATTACAATGTACAATGTACAATGTACAATGTACAATGTACAATGTACAATGTACTATGTACAATGTACAATGTACAATGTACAATGTAATCGGTACATGTTTTAGCACAAAAACAGAACATTATTTTTAAAAAAATTTTGGAATAAATAAAATATGCATATATCAGTTTTATATGATTTATGCAAAAATGATTATAAATGAGAATTAAACGTAATTAAATCATAATTATAGAGGGAACAAAATTCTTATCTCTAATGGTTTGTACATTAATTGACTATTCGCGGCCTAAGCTCCGCCCATGCTAACCGAAATTCATTATTATTTTCAATAAATAAATAAATTCAATTTTTAGGATCGTCCGATTGTATTAATAACCAGTCAAGTAAAATTTCGTCTTATCAATCAATAATTTGTTCGGTACAACGATTAAATTGTATACCGATTAGATTTTCCAATAATCAACACAATTTATTTAACTGTTCGAAATTCAATTATTTTTTTTTCAGATTTGTTATAGTATTATAAGATTCACATTCGTTTACTTTTATAACCCAATGTTATACCAAACCTTTATCTTATTTACACTTGTTTAGGTACTTTTTTCCATACAGTTTATATCAATTACGTCAAAAAATCTTTAATATTGGTTTGGGGCCGAACAGTATGCGTAACCTACACATTATATTACTTTATTATTGTTTCTTTAGACCATTTCATCTTTGTTATTGAGATTGAAAGCTTGAATTTCGGTTTGAAAAATCTTTCTCATTGAAGTCTAGTTTAATTTGAATGGAGCGAAATAGCATTATTATATGGAGGACAATTAAAATTAATATTCGTATACATGTCTTTGTTATTTGTTGGACTGTTCGCTTAGCTCGGATTACCACATTCAGAGCCGGCTCTAGCCCATGTAGCGCCCGGGTGCAATCAAGACCCTGGCGCCCTCTAGTAGGCTCGTTGGAGGCGTCGCCAGCGGCGCTCGGCGTCCCCTAACACCCTGCGCCCGTGTGCGCCGCACACACTGCACCATAGGTAAAGCCGGCCCTGACCACATTGAAATAGGTCGTTTGCTGTATTTTGGTATCCCCCAATTGCTAGAGTAGATCCTGCTTAAAAAATATTAAATGTGAATTTAAAATGTGTGAATTTTATTTTTATACTCGTATATGTACTTTTCTATATTTGTATGTATTATTTAAGGTAATTTTACTGTTATCGTTTAAGTTATATACTTATTTATAACTAGCTCCTACCCGCAGTTTCGCTCGCGCGGATTAAGCGGCTGTAAAATATTTTTAACACCTGTAAAAGCACTGACATGATGGATTTCACGCATGAAAATCCATCCAGTAGTTTTTGTGTAGGTAATTCTATTTAAAGTCTTTTTTTTATTTTCCTCTATAACTAAACTTCCTTGTGTCATATAAGATGACATAAATACCAGTTTTAAACCATAAACCCATATACCATAAACTCGACCAAAATTCGTTCAGTAGTTTTTACGTGATGCTCAAACAAACAGACATACAGACCTATAGACAAAAATTATAAAAACTACTGTTTTGGGTTCTGTAGCTTCTAAAGAGACCCAACATTTTTTTTATTTAAATTAAGTCATTGCGGATCCATCCCTTTACTGTTTTATTATATGTATAGATACTTCTCATCGTACCTCCCTATGTATTTCTCTGATCAACCCAAAAGTTAGCAGGTAAAAAACGCCTTGATGCATTAAGCTCGCCATTTGCACGACACTTCGCAAAAAGTTTGTTAAAAAAAAGTGAAATAATTATATCTATTTATCTAAACCTAAAAGTTGTAGCCTTAATCCAAAAAATAATCATATATGCAAAAAATCCAATCAAAACCGTAAATTGTTCTAGCAAGTGACATACTACGTGATCCGCACGGCTCTGCTTGTGTCCTGGTTTTGGGCAGCAGCACTAACGTGCGCGCCCGTCTTCGGCCTCGGCCTCTACTACAATGAAGCCAACGGCCACTGCGTCCGGTACAGGGAGGCGGTCTCCACCACCGACTTCGCTTATGCTGTCTTCTATGTGCTGTTCGGTAAGTTCTTTGACAGATTTAAAATTTAAGATTGTTCAGAACTTAGCGTTACTTCCACTACAGTATGAAATCTCCTTGTTCAATATAATTCCCACCTCGGGTTTCTACAACCGCACCTCCCTTCATAGAAGTGCGGTCCATCCGCATTTCCTCGATACGGAAGTGTCGCGTACTGTTCGGTCCAAAAAATCATTTTATACTGCGAACTCGTAGGCCACAGCCTATACGATATGGGGTTCTTCAAGAGAGCTGTGAATAGGCATTTGCAATGTCGGCGGCGCACCCGCATACCCCTTGGTGTTGCGGGTGTCCATGGGCGGCGGTAACACTTACCATCACGTGGGACCGCTAGCTCGTCCGTCCACTTTACTATAAAATAAAAATACACTGCTAGACGGCCCACGTCCTCATGCATAAGGGATCGCCACACGGCCCACTCGATCGGCAGCGAGTGGGCCGTCGGTCGGCCACGCTGCCCACGCTGCCAAGGGTCGGTGAGTCCACTCTTCTGGTGGTGTACTTCCTCAGGACTTATAGTAGCGGCTTTGTTATCCCTTAGTCTCCTTTTACGATATCCACGAACAGAAATTGGATGGTGTTATTCAAAGGCGACCGATGCCACACACAACAATTTGACATACAAGAAAAGTAACTCAGCATAAAGGCAAATTGAAGATAATCATACAAAAGTGAACTTATTAGCCTCCCGTAACCTTTGTGGTTGCATTGAAGCGTGAGATCCATTGTCACCAGCATAACATGATTTCAACAAAATTAAATATAAAGTATCTTCGTGGAAGTAGAGAAAATCGTCTCGTCACACCCCGTTCTCATTAATCTTTTGTCATTTGGTTTTGATAATGTCATCAATGTGACTTCGACTTGACAAATAGACTTTTCCGGTTGTTCATTTCTAAAAATTCTTTTATTTTAGGGAGATTTCGAAGGAATCTACTTACAACATTCTGCCCTCCTTAGAAAAAAGGCACATATGCATTTTGATGACATTCGATAAAAACTGGGAAAAAAATTGATAGAATTTCCATTAATTTGAAGTTAGGAATTTAGAATTTAGAATAAAAAGAATAACAATTGTTTATTTTCTTTGCTTATTTTTAAATTCCGGAATATAACGCTTGTGTTAAAAACGTTACTAAAGCCTTTTCTTATTAGGTAGGTACGCTATATTACAGAGATCGCGACTTTACAAAAAAGTTTATAAGTTTGTTGATGAGTTAAATCGGTTCAGTAGTGTTTGCTACAGAATTTGACTACTGAATTTTTAAATATATCTAATAACATTTCAAAGCAAATTTCATGTATAATTATTTAAGTAATTTCCTGTTTACAACTAACATGTAAACCCTTTCTCCAAATCCATTTCTATATCTCCAAAGGTAGGCAGCGCATCCGGGGGCGTGTGTACAATTGTCATTTTGAATTAATGTTGGCATGTATCGCGGATGTTTAATGGCGACAGTATCCACTTACCATCAGGTGGACTGTATACTCGTCTGCCGCCTTGGTCCATAAAAAAAAATCAACTTCTTGTGGACCAAATAATAAAATAAAAATATATCAATTTACAATATGTTGTTTATAACTTCTGTCAAAACTAAAAAGAAATTTGTCTATTCTTTTCTGACGTACGGAAAATAACGAAATGTCTCCTCTGACTGGCGCCTTCGTGTGTCGTTTAGTTTCGCGAAATTTAATTTTCAATGTATGACTGAAACAGACAGTTCAAAGAAGAAATGAAACAATAAAAAGGAAAGTATTGTCGTGGAGGTCGATACCCCGTGATTGTTCCATTTACATGTTCAATCAAACTCACTGAGGCGAAAGGTACGTGTCACATTATTCTGTTCCTTTATAAATATGTACCCGAATCTGCTTCAACATGGACATATGAGGAGACATGATATGTGCGGATTCTATGCACCTATTGACAGCAAATCTCTTATAGTATCATATAAAAGGTTTGCTAAATGTATAAAATAAACTGTATAAAATTTATACAGTTTATTTACAATAAAGTTTACAATAAAGAAAAACAAATAAATTACATTTGAATTTGGAATCTGTCATTCTCAGATTAAAAATAATTTTTTTTTTTTTTTTTTTTTTTTTTCTTTATTTTATTTAGGGGCTTTTACACTATTGTGTATGTCAGCCCCATCGTACCCTAAAAGTTATCTGTCTATCTTAATTATCTATCTTAATTTATCTATGACTGATATAGACTCGCAAATTCGCACAGAATGTTTGCAGCTTTCGATGTTGGCTCGGACAGAATTCTATGGAACATCCCTACATCATATCTGTTCAAATTTAGAGTCTCTATCAGAGCCTTCCTCTCAGGTTCGTTCCGGGAACACTCCAGCAACAAGTGCTGGACATCCTCAACTGTACCACAACTTTGACAATTAGGAGAATTTATTTTTTTCATAAGAAAGCCAAACCTGTTTAGAGGCATATGCCCAGACCGCAACCTGAAAGCTATGACAACTAGGTTCCTATTCAATTTAGACTCCAAAAACCACGGTATATGAGGCGGCTCGGACTGAATACTTTTGTACCATATACCTTTCTCTCGAGACCGTTCATCAAAATATTCTTTCCACGCCTTATAACATTTATTTTTATAAACGTTGAGGACTTCAGAGTAGTAAGGAGGTATATGGACTTCTTTCCCCTGTGTAACTCCTCTTTTTGCCAGATCGTCGGCCTGTTCATTACCCTCCAAACCTATGTGCGATGGAATCCACTGCAATCTCAGGTCCATACCGCGGGCCCTTAACTTTAACAACTTTTCTAAAATAACATATGCTACCGAAACACCTCTACAACCAGAGGCGCATCGAGCAATATGTTGTAACCCACTTTTGCTATCACTGCAGATAAGCACCTTCTTATATTCTTTACTTTCCAGGTATGTCATCGCTTCTGAGATTGCAACGAGTTCCACCGTCATTATACAGACGTTTCCTGTAACTTTAAAACAACTCTGAGGATTGATAACCGTATTAGAGGGATCATAATACGAAGCGCCTTTATTATGACCTTCCTTCGAGCCATCGGTATAAATTATATTCCATCCAAAATATTTTTGCCGTAGTTCAGATATAACGTTAGTTTTTAGAGTATAAATTTCGTAAGACCTTTTCGAGTTTCTAATACAATTTAAATCTGTTGTTATCACACTATTTAATTCTATATTTGACATCCAAGTATTTAAAGTAAACATGTGTAATGGATGAGAGCTGAAAATTTCTTCCTCTTGACTTTCGTTTAGTCCCGAAACCAGTAAAGGAATTTTTTTATTTCTCCAATATCTGTTTTGGCACATTACACTAAGTTGGTTCAATGAATGACTGATTAAATTATTCTCCCAAGAACGAATTTTCAAGCAATATTTGAAAGCAAGAAATTTTCTTCTCATAAACAGTGGGGATACACAAAGCTCACATTCCATAACATGTATTGGAGTGCTTCTGATAAATCCCCCAATAGCCCTTAGAGCCTGATTCTGCACCTTATCCAGTTTGTATAAATGGGTTCTAGCGCTGACGTCATACAAAAAGCAACCATAGTCCAACCTACTCCTTACCAGCGAAATATAAATTCTGCGCATGTTCTTTGGATGGACCCCCCACGATGAGCTTGCCAACACTTTCAGTAAATTAAGGAGTTTTTGCGTCTTTTCAGCTGTTTCATTAATATGTTTATTCCAACGGAGGGACCTATCAAGCCATAAACCTAAATATTTATATGCTTCTACAGACTTTATTGAGTTATTATTGATACTTAAATGTATCTCTTGAAATTTTCTTCCTCTACTGAACAGACAACATTTGGTTTTATTTGTGGATAATTCAAGCCCTAAAGAATTCAATATAATAACTAATGTGTTTAACGCTCCCTGAATCTCACTTACACTATCTGCCACCCTTTTATTCGAAATATAAAGCACAAAATCGTCGGCATACTGGCCTATGAACACTTTTTTAATTTCTTTAACAATCCTACTTGTGACAATATTGAAAAGTAAAGGCGACACTGGATCTCCCTGCGCTAAACCTTTACTTGTGTGTCTTGAAATTAATTTACTTTTATCTAATTCATCAATTATTTTTAAATGTCTATCTCCTATAAAATTCCAAAAGTATTGGCAAGTCTTTTTCCCTGCTCCAAACTCATCCAAGGTACTAACTAAATTATCAACTAGTATATTATTATAAGCACTGTCTATATCGACAAAGCATGCTAATGTTGTAATATTTTTAGAGAAGCCTATTTGTATTTGTGTAACCAATCGAGCTAAACAGTCTATAGAAGATTGACCTCGTCTAAATCCTGTAGTATACGGAGATAACAGTTTATTTTTTTCAACTAGCCATTCTAGACGTTTTGCTAACATTAAATGAAAGATCTTGCAAAAACATGACAACAAGGAGATTGGTCTTACGTTTGAGTCACGTCCTGTACTGGTTGCTTTTGGAATAGGTATCACTTTTATGTCTCTCCATTGTATAGGAATACAACCAGAATTAAAAATCAAATTATACAGCTTTAATAGGTATAGCTTTCCATTTATCGGCATGTGGTAGATCATCGAATACGTAATACCATCATCTCCCGGAGCCGAATCTTTTTTCTTTAAACTGTTACGAAGTTCCTGTATTGTAAACTGTTCATCCAGTTTGGGATTTATCGATTTAATTTCTGGTACCATAGGCAAAACAAAGTCTGGGGCTAGGTTACACAAAAGTTCTTTCTTTTTCCCTTCAGATATATGTAGTTTTGGTCGCCTATACCCTTTCATCCAACGCATTCTGTACCACATCTCAGAAGGAGACACCGACTCGTCAATGCTGTTACAGTATTGTTGCCAGTCAAGTGATTTCGCTTTTTTAATGGCTAATTTAGCTTCTTTTATTTTTTGTTCAAGTAAGACTAAATTTTGGGGCGTTGGATTCTTCCTAAACTTACTTAATGCAAGTCTCCGTTGAGCCACTACATATGACAACTTAGGATTCCAATAAGATCGTGGATTAAATTTAGAATTTGGATTTTTGCATGTTTTAATCATGGGGATATTTTCATCTGCTGCCTTATTTATCTTATCAACTAGATTATTATACATACATTGCACACTAACACTACCAGTGTCATAAGATAGATATTCATTTAAAAAATTACCATATGTCGCCCAATTAGCTAACTTAAAGTTTCGTTTGTTAGAAGGACGAGATACTTCACGTAAACACATTTTTATTTTAACGATAAGATGATCGCTACCCATACATTCGCTTAAAACCTGCCAGGCAAAGTCACAAACTATATCCGTTGACGCAAATGTTATGTCTGGAGACGTCTTTTGTAACACCCCATTAACGGATTTTATTCTAGTCGCCTGTCCATTATTTAATGAAATAAAGTTAGAATCTAATGCCGATTGAAATACATAATTCCCTCTGGTATCGTTCTTACTCGACCAATTGGAATGATGAGCGTTAAAATCCCCAAGTATAATACAATTATTATTAAATTTTGAAAAGAGTGCATCCCAGTCGGCTTGTGAAGTGTGGACGGAAGAAGGGCAATATATCAAAACTATGTTTTGTAGTGGACCGCAGTTTATAAGTTTTAAATGTAAACTTTCAATACCTGAATTGTTGACGATCCACGGACTTTCTTCAACTCTTATAGACTTATGAGTGATTATAACTATTCCGCCATATGAATCTACCCTATCTTTCCTAAATATATTATATCCGCTTATTTTTAACTGGGAATCAGGCTCTAACCATGTTTCACATATGAGTGCTATGTGTATCTTTTCCTGTGATAAAATTAAGTCTAGTTCAGTCAATTTAGGTCTCAAGCTTTGTGCATTCCACTGAATAAAATTCAACGGTCTCTGTTGATGAACTTTATCCATTATTATCGATTAGAGTAAAAAACGTGCTCATCAAATCTACTTTCTTACATAATCTAATAACTAAATATGTGAGTTCTTCTACAATGTATTTAAGCAACAATTTTATTTTATCTTCTAAACTCACCTGACTAAAACATATATTTTTAATTTTAAGAAAAATACTTTTAATATCTGTTCCACTTTCTTGTTGTACCCTTACATTTCTCCTCCGCCCTGTCTCTTTCTCTGTTTCTTCACTGGATTGTACATCTACACGTTCTTCGTAGTCACTAAATGTTTGTTCGTGACTGTTCAATCCTTTTTCCACGTCTTGTCTTTTCTTTTCCTTTTTTTTCTTTGATTTCTTTCTATTAGTTGAACTCTGTTCTTCTTCCATTACCTCACTGTCCCCATCCTCTGTGATATCTTTGTGAATCACCGCCTCTGTTACCACTACATCTCTGTATGTTTTATTCCATCCTATAGAATTGGATTGTATGATACTACTTTTAGTACCTTCCCTTTCTTCTTGTCTTTTTAGCCCTTTTTTTGACAGATGTATTTGTAAAGCTTTCTTGTAGTTACAATTCTCTGCCCCCATTATGCTTCTAATTGTTTTTTCTTTAAAAAATATTGGACACGATTTATCCAACGCCATGTGTGAACCCTTACAGTTAATACATATAAAGGTTTTCGCCTCACAGTTTTCATGGTCCCCACCGCATTTCGGGCAAATTTTCCTTTTAGAAGGACACGCTCTTGATAAATGGCCATACTTCCAGCACACAGAACACTGTGTGACTGGGAAAATGTAAGGTTCCACTTTAAATCTGCAGTCATGCATGTATACATACGAGGGTAAGGTAATGCTTTTAAAGCATAACCGAATAGTTTCGCTATCTACCCATTTACCCTCCATTAACCTTTTTAGCCTTCTTACTGAAAAGATTTCATATTCACTATTTAGGCAACCCATTATCTCTTTTTCCTCCGTCTCGACATCTATCTGTTTAATGATTCCATATGACATGGACAATTCATTCGTATTTTGACATCTGTATCCCATTTCATTAATTATTTTGGAATTAACTAGCGTTTCCGAATTTACTTTATCTCCAAATTCTATTAACACTTTATAAGGATTTTTATATTGAATTTTCAGTATATTGCCTATACCTTCAGACCTTAATAATTTTGCCATCCCAAATTGCTTTATTAAGATTTGATTTTTTGATGTAATACATACTTCAATTTTTCCACACTGTTCTATTGCCATCCTGCTAATATTATCTCCTCCATCTTCAATGTGCGATTTCTTGGAAATATGTCTATAACGTTTAGATCCTCTCGCAACAGTTATGAAGCCCTCCTCGTCCTCTCTCTCATCACTCTCCGAACGCATTCTCTTTTCTGGACCTCGATTCGCCTCCGGGTCACTCGCCCGGCTGGTGTTTACAGCCTCCATCACTAAACTACTCCCCTCTTCTTCACTTAACACTAAGTCTTCTTCAATTTTATTAATATCATCCATTATTATATGTCTTTATACACAAAAACATCACTTTTATTTATTGAGGGTATTTTTGAAAAAAATAACGTTAATAATAACTGACTACGCGCTAGAAAACGTCACGTACGCTCGCCTCGATAGCTCGCGGACGAATCTAAAAATAAATGTTTATAAATAAAAATAAATGTTGCTCATATTGGCGCCAATCATTATTAAATATTGTATTAATATTAAAATGTATTAATATTAAAGTATGTTTCAGTCAAAAAGTGGCCACAAAGTTTTAAAGATTGTATAAAAGCAAATGGTGACCATTTCGAATAAACGTTATATTTTTCAAATGCTTTCCTATTTCATTCTAAAATAACACATAATCGAGCTATCAACTTTGTTGTAACTCGCCACTAGATGGCGCTGCAACACATCAACTTTTATGGCAGGACAACTTCTGCGGGGTTTTGCACACGCGCCTCTTTGGAGGAGTTCGGCTCATCTTAAAATGGTCAAATGCTGCTTTGTTTCGGGGTCGTAGCTGTAAATCCGTGTTTCATCACCTGTTACTATATTCCACACTAAATTTGACACCCCTTCGTTGAATCTGGTAAGCATGGCATTGAACCAAGTGACGCGTTCCGTTTTTTGAGCCTCAGTCAAATTGTGTGGGATCACCGTGAGCACAGCTTTCGCACAGCCAAATGTTTGTGTAAGATTGATTGTATCCGACTCATGCCTATGCCTAAGGATGCCCGAATTTCATGGTAGGTCACATGCCTGTCTGTTTCGATCACGTGGCGCACAGCATCGCTGTTCTTGTTGTTGACAGCGGTGGACGGCGACCTTCACGAAATTCGTCATTGAGATTGACACGACCGCGCTTAAATTCTGCAAACCAGCTATAAATTATAGTCTTGCTTGGTGCTTCATTGCCAAAAGCAGTTTGAAGCCGAGCGAGCCTCTGCTGAGCTGTCAAATTACACTTAAAATCGTAGAAAAGCATACAGCGAAAATTTTCACTACACTACATACAACTTTGTTATGATATTTTATTCCAAAACAGTAACACTCATTGGTTTAGAAATAATCTTAGCTTTATAAAAGGTAAGGCTAAGATAATTTCAAAAGATCAAAAGATAACGAAGAGTTGGTAGTGATTTATTTCCTTCCACCTAAATTCTGTGCCATGTACATAGTTGAATGGTTGAAGTGGTTGGATAAAAAAGAGTGAGAAATCGTGTGTGATAGCAGGCCTTGAAAGAAGCCTATATGCAGCAGTAGAGGTACAAAGTGATGGTGTTGGTAGGTAGTATTACCTAGTCCCTAATAAGATTCTGAAAAGGGGACTCTTGACCACATGATTCTAATATTTCTCCATCTGTATATACGTATTGACTTCTGGTGCAGACACTTATTCGTAATATTTGTGAAATTAGTCGTAGGTTACTTGCACTTTATCAAATTTACCTTTTTATAACATTTTTTGCCTGATGTTAAGCGGTCAGTACCGATACACATTTACGATTTAAGTCAGAGTCAGTGTAAAATGACCAACATTGGCAAAACCGTAGATGTATTGGGGATTCAGTTATTCGTTTGTCTCAGGTACACTGCTGTGCCTGGTGCTGGTGTACTGCAACCTGGCCGTCATTCGCGCCTTGTACGCCATCACGGCTCCTCGGGCTGGAGGCGCTCCAGTAGTCCGGAGAGTCTGCAAAAGCAGCTGTCGACGAGAACGCAGCGAAACCGGAACGAACCCGTCATTGCATCATAACGCGGCTACTGCTGAGGAGGTGGCCTTCAGTCGACTGATGGCTACGCTCTCTGTCCTCTTTATGATCTGTTGGCTGCCACAGATGGTGAGCAACCTTTATGTTAACTACTTTATAGAGTAATTCCAGCAGAGTAATCGATGACGATAACATGACAGGACGCGTCTTTGCACGGTCTGTACTTTTTAATGACGTGCGATTGCTGTAACGATGAGTGAAATATACATTTATATAGCACTGACTAATGTTTTCAAAAGATTGATAATAATATTTGTTGCTTCTGGATGAAGAATCAGTAACGGCACACGACAGAGACAACGCTTTACAAAACCGAAGCTAGCCGATCATAGTCGATGTGTATTACTTTCGGCCGTTTACTGTACTAGAGCTGACACTAAAATAAAATAATTAAATTGGCAGCAAAAAATACTAAAATCGATGGTAAAATCGTCGCGAGATTTCGTTGCAGGTTTAAACGTGGTTTATTAGGCTCTCTGATAACAATATAGAAATAGGACCGCACATTTCGCCTTGGTGATGATATTCTTAATAATTTTAAAGTATTTATTTCAGTTAGTTTGTTTTGTTGATCATGATTTAGTACCATTTAGTATTAATACTAAATCGTGATGGTAAATGCTCATTTAGTACTAATTTGGTGCTCGTTTAAATACAAGCCAAACAAATATTATTAGTAGTAATAAAGACACAATTCTTCTATTTGTACAAAAGTCGCTGAGAACGTATTTATCTGTTATTCTTTTCATATTGCTTTTATTATTGTATTTTTATTGGCTTTTATCTTCAGCTAGTCTTTTAAGGTAAAAGATGTAATATAGAAAATCATAAAATGTGAATTGTAAGAACAAAGGGCACTGTCAAGGGCAATCAACACGAATTCGTAAAAGTTAGATCTCGGGAGAACGTGGCGTCTCGCTATATTACAAACTTTTGTTGAGCGGCGTAACATATTGTACCCAATATGTCTACGCATAAACACTTTAGCATATATAATAATCACTGAGGGTAGTGACATATCTTCTCCATATATTATAGTATAATGGGGTCTTTTTCATTTTTTTTAAGTTCATATGTTTAAATATTCACTAGAACGGGCTAGTCTGACTGTGAGCCAGATCCATAACTTCAAAATCGCTCAGCAAGCTACGGAAAGAGCTAGGCTCTCTATTTCTTCGCTGGATAAAATCGGAAACGAAGATATTCTCTGAAGAACTAAAGTCAACGACTTTAGAATCAGCACGAAGTGGCAATAGTAGGCCCGTTTTGCCATAGGACCACGACCGATAAGACGAGATCTCGAATAGAGGCCACGCAGCGTGGCACGCCCTCCCACCGGGTGGATCGAGGACTTAAAAAAGTTCGCCGGTGGTGGTTGGACGAGAGGAGTCGAAAATCGTGTGTGGCGTAGAGCCTTCAGAAAGGCATATATTCAGCAGTAGAGAGACATACGCTGATGGTATAGTAAGGCGATAAGGGAATACATAGTAAGGATGTTTGTGACCGAGAATTTGAAAAAAAGAACTGGGTTATGTGCAACATCAACTAAAGTACATTGACTGGCGTGATGAATTGTCGCCTGAAACGCCCTCGTGATCATAACCAGACGTCTGTACTCTACAATGGGACGTTATTAGAACGAACATTGGACTTGATTGAACTTATTATCCAACTGAAGTAATAACACAGACGATTTCAGTGAATGTGTGAATATTTTACTGCATTCCATATACGTATTGTAAATATAAGTAGTTGAATATAAAATGTTGAATATTAAAGAAATAATGGCGTATATGTATTATACATTATATTTACAGTACAATGATGCAAGTTAGTTTTAATACTTTTAAAAAAAAAATACCGAATATAAGGGGTTGCTGTATCATATTCTTAAACCGATCGAAATGAAATTTCATGTCCTGCATGGTCCAAAGGTTGACTGAGATAGGTTGACGCATTAAGTCCGGCTTTTTGTAATAATTTACCAATAAATAAATAAATGGAGGTCCATATCCACTGAATAGTTTTAAAATTATGATCGTTTAAATATTTTTTTAATAATCAGAAGTGAATCAAAGACTTAACATACGAACAAATGATATTGTATATTGTTGGATAGGGTTCATTATACAATGTTTGTTCTAACATTTTTCTTCTAAAACGTAGGGTAAATATAATAGGTACTAATATGTATATACTTCTTTGACGTAATAGTGTACCGACGTCTCTTATCTCACAAAGCACTGAAGAAGGATCGCTCTAGAAAGGATATCCGATCAGTTATCCGGTTGCCTATACTAAAGGCCTTCACGAAACGAGCGTACCTAGTAATATTTACAAGAATGTTCAAGTATGAAAGAATGTTTACCCTTTCTAACTCGTGTTACAAGGACATAATGAATCGTGTCCGGTCAACGATCTATAATTGAATTACGAGTGGTAAGAGTGCGCGTGGAACTGTCCGTCAAGTGGCCGATTGAAACACCGAAATACATATGTATTGAGGAAAATGCAATGACTTCTATATATTCTACTAGACAATCAGTGCAGTACTAAAACATTGCTCATTACGTCACGGTCAATTGTCCACAACTCCTATAATCCATCGCACGCAAGCGAGAGAAGAAGTGCTTTATCAAATTAAATTAGCATCAAACGCTTCAATCGACAAAATGCTTCTTATTTAGTTTAATGTGAGAGATATAACGTTGTTATTATTTACATGTGCACTGTATTTAAGTGATTTTAAGCTCATTTTATGTAATTAACTCATTTATTGTGTACTAGCGACCCGCCCTCACTTCGCTTCGGTTTATTAAATTTAAAACAATTGGAATAAGATATTTTCCTGCGGTAAAATGGAGCCTATATTTTAAGTTAGACCTCTAGCAATACATCGGTGAAAACTGCATTCAATTCCATGCAGTAGTTTTTGCGTGATGCGTGTACAAACATACAGACAGATAGACAGACAAAATTTCTAAAAACTGTTGTTTTGGCTTCTGTTGCTCTAACAAAGACCCCTCATATTAGTTTTTTTTCAATATCTATAATGTACAGACATCGGCCTGTTACAATTTTATTATATGTAAATATATGTAGGTATAGATTTTCCTACAAAACCTAAATAAATTATACTGTCTTAAATTAAAGTCATTCGTCAGCCATCTTAGTATGTCTTTCTCGCTTACTCCTTACTTTAATCATGAAGAGCTAGTAGCGAAAGTGACAACCACCAATCACATTGACTACCAATCACAGTTACACTGCAGCACACTGGCAACGCCTCACCGACACACCGGTTGTCGTATTACTGAAATGCTAAAACTGCTATTGCTAAAACCTCACAAGCTCCAACGCAAATCCAGAAATTTATTAGTGAGAAGTTATGTGTAAAGGGTTTTAAACTTACTTCTAGTTATTCAACCCAGATCAATCACTCTACAATCGGCCCTAAAGGAAGTAAATTGTGGACTACATTTATATTCCACAGGGTACCTCCGTTAGTGTCGGACGAAGATGCTAAATAGGAGTTCCTCGTATAAACCGACCTTGAGGCGCATTATTTCGATTGAACGCTTATAAATTATTTTGCTTATTGTTTGCAATAAATTGCTGCATATTTTTGCATACGATCAAACTTCTATTTAGAGTCAAAGGCATTTGTAATTTGCTCGGGCACTTTATTATTCTAATAATTGTTTAATGTAAACACGTGTACGGAACTTTATTCATTTTAGGCGATATTTTGATCTAGTTATATTGTATAAGCCGTAATCATATTGGATAAGCCATATAAGCGAGACTTCAGTGGTGGATGAAAGTGCTGGTCAGCGCCGGCTCTAGCTCATGTAGCGCCCGGGTGCAGGGCGCCCTCTAGTAGGCGTTTTGAACTCTTTGGAGGTGTCGCGAGCGGCGCTCGGCGCCCCCTAAGACCCTGCGCCCGTGTGCACCGCACCCCCTGCACCATAGGTAAAGCCGGCACTGAATTCAGCGCTCGACAGGCGCCCCTTGCACCCCCTGGTAAAGACGGCCCTGGTGCTGGTATCTATTGACAGCCGAATCAGTCTACTCTCCGTCTAGACTTGTTTATTTGTGTTCCCGACATCCGCTTGTTTGATTTGCAATTATTCTGACGATGACAGAAGACCTGACGGAATGTCATTAACGTCGTGGGATTGGATCGACCTGTAGTGTGGGATACGGCCTGCGTCCACACGCTGACCCCATCCCGCCTTCACGGAACCTGTGTGAAGGCCTGCGTCCACACGCTGGCCCCATCCCGCCTTCACGGAACCTGTGTGAAGGCAGGCGCAGAGGCAGAAGAGACCGAGAGGCGCAAGGCTTTCAAATACAGGGACATTGGCCTCGAATACACTTTTATGCCATTCGGTGTCGAGACCCTGGATTCGTGGAGTCCTAGTGCACAGTTATCAATGCGCTTGGTCGCATAACGAATCAGCATCGCAATCCAGGAGGTAATGCCGCCAGTATGTTGGGTACGTTACTACAGGGACCAAATTAATACACCATGCTCAATATACAATGTATATATTGAACGCCTTGTATAATAATGGACTCAATTTTTTATTTTGATTATTGTTTATTATTAATATTATTATAGTTACAGATATTGTATAATTAAGTTAGTTTAGTTAATGCTCTAGTTTTTAATAAGTTAATTTTAATAGATTTAGTTAATTATTTTATGTATGTTGGAATATTTTAAAGTTTAGGATATAATAAAAGATGTTTTTTTCAAATGCAAAGTCTATATACCAATTTCCTCTAACTAAAATAGTTCTTGCGGCCATTGAATCTAAAATTATTTTCGTCCTTTTTCCTCCTTCTCAGTAATATTTCTAAAAATCCTTCCTTGGTGTATACGTATGTCATAAAAACCTATCCACTGTGCAAATTTCATGTTTCTAGTTTGAGCGGTTTCGGCTCGGCGATGGTGAATCAGTCAGTCTGTTCATCTCTTTTCATTGTATACAGATAATAAGGCAACTTATATTCCAACTCTATCATTTGTATTTTCGATCCCAAACGAGATCCTTTATTGCCGCCCGTAGGTACGTCAAAAGTCAGACATAACATTTAAGATAAATTTAAGGTATATAAATGTCTTTCCAAATGTACCTATTTGGTACTTCACGAGAAACCTTTGGGCAGCAGGCCTGGATGGGTCTGGGATTAAATTTAATTACATGTATTGTTTATTTACGTCTTGTTTGCGACTTCATATCTCTTTAACTATCTCTTTTACGGTAGTGTTCTCTGAGAGATGGGAAGATAGACTAGTCGAGTACGCACAGCGACTGTGGGTTTGCAGCCTTCATCCACACTCTCCAAAAAATATTGGACCGAAGAAGGTTTATGTATTATTTTGTCGATGGACACACTTTTGCCAATTAATCAAATATTTCAATTACATCATTATATATTAGATTCTTTGAATTGTGACTAAGTAACAATAATGTTGTTAGCATAAAATGTATCAGTATTCCGCTCGTGGCCCAAGCATTGTACGCAAACAACGCTATTTATACCCCAATGGCATCACGATGGATAATAATTGGTCAGCTCGCTCTGTATGCAAGGGGTTACTCCACGGCGAAAATGTTTCATTGTCTACGTTTATGGCGATCGAGTTAAATGTCTAAAGTTCATAAGTAGTGACAGGTCATAATTCTCTTAGTACATGGTAGTTACATCCAGGAACTAACCGCGGAAAAGCCAGGCTTGCTAGGAGCACTGATTTATTTCCTGGCGCCACGATCTACACAGGTTCTGTCCGAGAAAGGAAACGTTCTTTTCTTTTTAAAGGACATTAATAGTATTATTAGTACAAATGTTTGTTTATGATATTTTCCTTCATCGCCGAGCTGGTTTCATGATAGAAACATGTAGAAATTCACTCATTCATGGGTTCAATCTCACGAACGTTATAACTTTTTAATTTTCGCGTTTTGTTTTACAAAGTTTTACATTTACAACCCGATTTACAATATCTCACGAATGTTTATTGAGAATAGTTTTCCCTGTGATATCAGTATCACCGAATGAAATTTTTAGCTCTGCGGTACATTAGACACAAACTCCACGTTTTACTTGACTAACTGAGTTTTAACAAACGAACAATTTGTGTCATTCTGGAGTGATGTTGGCATGTACCGCGGGTGTCCACGGGCGACAGTATCCGCTTACCGGTGGACCGTCGGCCAGTCTGCCGCCTTCTTTCTAAAAAAAATGTAACATAATCTTTAGTTATGTTCAAATTTCCTAATAAAATAGGTAGTCAAGAAGTACAATGATGAACTCCAATTTACAATGTATTTTAGACGTTCACTTGTTTCTTAGCTTGTCAATTCTGCACATCAGTTGCAGTGGTAAAGGAATAAATTACGGTTTCATGTTTTTCTATATCAACCATTCAGATGTAAACAACACAACATTTACACAATACCCATAAATTGAGTTTAGTAGATGGCCCTACTAACCATCTACTCAACTCACTTATATCGTTTTCGTTTTATGAGAGAGCAAAATGAAACCACAATAAACACACCGATCCCAGTAACACAACAATATCGCTATAATCCCAATTAACAGATTATAAGGCTAAGGTGTGTTGGTGGAATGTTTACTCGTTGTCGTTACACGTGAACTTAAATCTCCTGGCGTTCCCAGGTTCACTTGAAATGTGTACGTACTACATCGCTCTAAACAGAGATGTCACTTTATCGACTTAAAAATATACCAAGAGATCGTCAGTGAGATATTTCTCACGAACATCCGAACAGAGTTGATGATATATTATTTTAGATAAAAAATCCCGCGTAGAATACATTCATGGAGGAGTTAATTATATAGGGTATGGATAGGTATTTGATTTAGACCAACTTTTCTATCCTCTTTTATGTTTTAACTAGTCAAGCAATGACCTTTGACCTCTTATTGTTTGTCTATTGTTTGTAGGATTAAACGGCGCCGTATGGTTTAAACGAGACTAATTAAGTAATATGAGTGGTGTGCATTGGTTTCAAAACACTAGAGCCAGTATGCGCGTTCATTTTTCATTTTTAATCATTTATGTTCATTTTTCTTCAATAACTATGAAAAATACCATTGACTGCAATACATATTTCGCGTGTAAATGAAAATCGAATAAGAAAACGAATGTAGCAACACATTTATGATCCGAATACTTAGTTAAATGCTTGGTTTTGTAATTAAGAATCTCAAAATATGTCGAAAAACTATTTCATTTAAATAAATAGTGTCCACAAAAATATGGAAATAATTTTTGTTTTGTAAGTGGCTAGTGGCTATTAAATACCTACCCAAATAAACATGCAGAGATTGTGTTTACCTAACACCTAGAAACACAAATATATATACCTAAGTGGGTACATATCTATCTACTGTATTCATTCAACATAATAGATATGTATAATCTACATATTGATCACAAATGAGTGCATGCTGACACGGTCCCACGTGATGGTAAGTGTTACCGCCGCCCATGAACACCAGGGGGTAGGCGGGCGCGCCGTCGACCTTGCAAAATCCTATTCACAGCTCTCTTGAAGAACCCCATATCGTAGCTTAATGAAAAGACCTCTTGAGGCAGTTCGTTCCACAGCCTACGGGTTCGCGGTATAAAGTAATTTTTGGACCGAACAGTGCGCGACACCTCTGTGGATGCGGATGGACCGCACTTCTGTGACGGGAGGTGCGGTTGTAGAAACCCGAGGTGGGAATTATGTTGAACAATTCTTCACTTCACAGTTTTTTACTCTTTAAGTGAGTACCTACCTATATATCTAACTAAATATATTTATCGAGGAAAGTAAAAACACTACTCCTTAGTTTGCGGTTTAAATTGACCGGTAAAAAGTAGAAAAGTCCACCTGCGAAGTATTCACACAAAGCAAATGCATTTTCCCTACATGACATTGCACTCAACTATCACTGTTGCCCTTTGAAGATGAATTCCTAAATCAGAATAAAGATATAAAGATGACAGTTGTTTTATTTCTTGTCGAAGTATTCTCTCTGCGACAATCGATACACTTTTTCTTGCAATGAAACCAATGTGAGAAGCATTCAGCCCACCCTTATTTAGGCACCTCTTTAACAGCCGTTTGGAAGGCCACTACCTCTTCTGCACATAAAACGTATTTCTCTGAGTTTATCCTTAATTTTAGAGACTAAATAAAAATCACAGGGCGTAAGGTCGGGACTGTATGGCGGATGATCCATTATCTCTACATTTACTGTACTCAAAAATTGCTTCGTTTTTCTGGCGGAGTGAGCTGGAGCATTGTCGTGGTGGAGGATCATTCTGCTTCGTGGGCGTCGTTCTTTGACTTTTTCCAAAACAGAAGACAAGTAGCTGTTCACATACCAGTCCGTAGTTACTGTTCTTTTATTTTCTAAAGTTATAGTAGCAAAGTGGCCCGATCTGCCAAAGAAGGAGGCAATCATCTTCTTTTCGGCATTCTGTCCTTTCTTAACTGCGGCGGCATCAAAACTGAGCGACAAGAACTGTGGGCAATTCTTTGAAAGGAAAGGCTCACTGCGCAGATTACCTCTTAGTTTCAGGCTCATAGCAGTAGATCCAGCTTTCATGTTACTCATGTTACTATATCAAAAACAGCATTTGATTTACCATTGTCGAATTTTGTCAAACATTTGGAGACACCATTCCACGCGGTAGTGTTTTTGAGATTCGCTCAAATTGTGAGGAATCCATCTAGCACAAAGCTTCCTTGTCCGAAGGTGATCATTTAAAATAGTTTGAACTTGACTCACAGCAATACTTATCCATATCTGCTGATATGTCGTTTGTCTGCTGCAATCATGAGCATGTTTTCATCAGTCACCGCCGTTGCAGGACGTTTAAATTGACTGAACCAGTTATAAACGTGGCACTGGATAGGGCTTCATCGTTAAATGCTAACTTAAGTCTTTTATAACTTTGTTTCTGGTTTAGACCGCAAAGAAAGTCATAAACAATCAATGAACTAAAACATTCTCTTGTTAAATTAATTTTTCCGCAAACACTTAATTTTCAAATTGCGCCAGTTCTAAGAAATTTTTGTTTGACCTATCTTATATATGTAGTTTATTTTGCTTTTAAACTTATTATTATTACTTAAGCTTTTACAATGTTCGTAAAAACAATAAAATTAAAATGTTGCGTAGGTGGAAACCAAATCTACTAAATAGTCATTACTTAAACCGAACTTCCTCAGACACAATTGCCGTTAAATTTTATGGGGGTGGTAGCACAGTGCACAATACATAAAACAAATGGTACTGCATGTGATTACTATTCCTCTCACCCTGTGGAGTATAACGCTGAATTGTAAATTAAAGAAGTCAATAGGTGAAATCACGTGACTGATTGTGATGACATCACGTTTTTCTTAACTTGAACGGAGTATGGATACCTTGTCGGAGTTATTTTTGGTGCGTGAGGTGGTTTCAAACTTAGGCGTATGTATGAAAGACTATTGGCCCGATTAAGGCTAAAGAGGATTCGAATTTGGACGTGAGCAGGATTTACCTTTCTGTGCCCTTATTTATATGCAGCCCACTTCTACGGTAGTAAGAAGTGGGCAGCGAGAGTATGTAAACACGTCCCTTGCACTGACACTGCTCATGCACCGCTGCCCTGCGCCCCCGTCGTTGACGGTTTTTTGCGCCCACTTCAAAGACAGGGCAGTGTGAGCGGCAGGAAGTGTTTACATACTGCCCTCTCGCTCACATGCCGTCCGTATATAAGTACTTATTTTTATTGTGATGAATGATCCACCATCGCTTCTTGTGATGACATCTTTTCGCTATTTTATTTATGTATAGGGCGGCAATGTAAACTCTCACTCGCGTCGACGCTGCCGTGGAAATGTTTTGGGAAGTAAATAGGGGCAGCGAGTTAAGCGTGGTCACAGCGTAGGATGCAAAAAAATATAAATTTATTTAATATAAAATTTACTTTTATCTAATAATTATTACAATAAATTATAATCTATAACTATATCTAAGAACGTGCTGCTTCCGCCGATGTTAGGCCAAAAGAGAACTTCAACTTGAAACGGTGGCGGCGACATCACCTCGGTTATGACGTCAATCAGCACGTTGGTGCAGTGTCAGCGCCTCGTGCCTGGTGTTGCAATGGTGTGACCAAATGAGGTCGGTGCATACGCAGCGATCTTCCTACATTAGGCGTGCGTAACACCTCCACCCGTAGAACAGCGAATATTGGAGACCTTGGTCGTAAATTGCGCTGGGGGTTGATTGGGATCAACCCTTCCTCTGTGTGGGATCGCATAGACAACTCGGGGTTCATGTTGGCCTTCGTATGCGTTCTCTATCGTTTTCTTCGCCTGACTTGAGCGATGTTTGCGGTATACAAGTGCTATGACGAGTGCACATGTACCTACTGCATATCACGACATACATCGGGATCGTAGTATGATAGATGCTGTAATCTACGTTCGTCTTGAGCTGTGCGGGAGATTGTAGAGATATCTTCGTATTAGTTGCGTGTAGGTGGTCCAAGTTGATGGAGTTTAGTTTGAAGATTGGGACTGAAGACGCGTTGGCGAGGACTTCCTTGGGTAAATCCATTATTTTCAGCGCTTGACCCTTTAGACGATCGTTAGTGTTCGCAATTGTGAAGTCCGGCGTATCTATGTAGCATTTGTGGGGGACGATGGCGAGATAGCTGCCTTGAAGTTCGCGGTATAGATCTTGTCCACAGGATAGATGTATCTTCGTGGGGTTCGGAAAGCTGATGGTGTAGTGTTTGTCGTCGAGTTCCTCAAGGGCTGACCTTTCCAGTGAGATTGTGACGGGATCACATATAGGGGTTCTTTGTTGCGTGATGATGAGCTGCTGGATGCAATCTCGTGGCGTTCGACTTTGTAGATTCCGCTTCTCCTTGCATAGATACCACTTGCTCGTCTTCGGGCATTCAGCCGCTATGTACTTGAACTCTCTCTCGTGAATAGCCAGGAATGGAGATGGAGGTATGAGGATTTCGTGATTTTTATTGGGTACGATAGATATTTTGTACATATCATATACTTGGGGCAATGTTATAGGGAACTTATATACCATGATGAGTACAAAACTTGAGCAAAGCTTGAACGACACTAACTGCAGTTCCGTCTCTCAAATAGTACGCCTGTGAGTACTTAGAAAAAGCATCGACTAAGGTTAAAAACTTTTCGCTTTGAACCGTGAGCAAATCTAAGTGAACTAACTCGAAGGGTTTGCTGGCTGGTGGAACTACACGAAACTGTTGCTTTATAGGCCTGCGATCGTACTTCGCTTGACCACAAATTATGCACTCATTTATAAATTTAGTAATATGCTCTCTCATTTTTGGCCAGTAATACTTGTAAGACAAAGCTAGATAGCATTCGTTAATTCCGCGATGGTTAGTTTTACCATCGTGATATTTCTTTATGATATCTTGCTGACGCAGATATTCTCTAACATTTCTAGCTCTACCTTAGATAGCATAAGATTCATGGATGAATTTTTAAATGTACTTTGTATGATAGGAACAATGGAATACATTGCCAAAGGTGGATTGATAAGTAAGCCTGATTTAATTTTGGGATGGACTTATTCTCTGATCGCGTTAATGACATCTTCTTCGAGGTTGGATTCGGACAACTGAATAGCCGTTCTTGTATGAGTATCAAAAGGTTTTGTTACTACTGGTTTTCCTTTGATATCGCCAACTACGGTTAAAATTATTTGCTTAGTGAATTTGTTTAAAGGTTCGTCAATAATCGGGACTTCCAAGATGGGCTTTTCAGCATCTGTATGGACTGTAATGGTTCTAGAATCATCGGCGGATTCCGAAGCTGTTATGGTTCTAGAATCATCTAGAGATGGTGCCATTTCTGAAGGATTTACTACAATAGAACTTAATTCATCGATGTTAATTTCTATTCGCGATAATGCGTCCGCGTTCGTGTTGGACTTGCCTATTTTCGTCTATATTACTGAATCTATTATCTAAACTAGTACTATCTAACCTACTCTTCTTAAAATTCCTCGGATGGAAAATTTTGAAGGTCTATATTTTAACTAAATGCACAAATTAAATGGGAAAAAGAAAAAAAAAATATACATATAACAGGAATGTGAAAGGTTAAGATAATTAGGTACGGCTAGGGTTAGGAAGCACTTGAGAGATGTGTCAAGTACTTACCAATACATCTGGTATCTTTCTTGCTTGAATCGATGTTCGGATTCTCCTCGCTGGAACCACTTTGTAGATTCTACGTATAGCCGCGGAACAATGCTAGTTTCCTTGGCTATCCTACCGACTGCGCCAGTTAAGCGTGGTCACAGCGTAGGATGCAAAAAAAATATAAATTTATTTAATATAAAATTTACTTTAATCTAATAATTATTACAATAAATTATAATCTATAACTATATCTAAGAACGTGCTGCTTCCGCCGATGTTAGGCCAAAAGAGAACTTCAACTTGAAACGGTGGCGGCGACATCACCTCGGCTATGACGTCAATCAGCACGTTGGTGCAGTGTCAGCGCCTCGTGCCTGGTGTTGCAATGGTGTGACCAAATGAGGTCGGTGCATACGCAGCGATCTTCCTACATTAGGCGTGCGTAACAAGCGCGAGGTCGAACGGCAGTGGCTGCATGTAAATAAGATATAAGATATGCCTATTGCTTGCACCAGGCTTCGCTCTGACCGAGTTGTCGTGCACTGAGAGGATGAAGGTTTAGGATTTAATTAAACTCTTATGAATAACTGGATGGGATGGAAAAGAAGTGGAATGCGGTTACCTTCGCGGTTCTTTTTTCCGATTTCTCCGAAACTAGGTTGATTTTCTTTATTATGCACGTAGACCGAAGATCGTATCTTGGCGGTACATATGTGGAGGAGGGTGCACGCAGTAATTCAACAGCTACTGGGCACACTCGACTGTGCACGTCACCCCTCTCTCACAGAAGACACCTTGAAATGCATTTCCCACTATATCCTATTCCCCAATGTTCGTACGTGTTTCGGTAGTGAGTGAGATATGCCAGAGCCCATTCCCATTCTATCCTATCCCACCCCATTTACCTAAACGTTTCTCCTTATCAATTCCTACATGTCAAAAGATAGCCAGCACATTCGAGGGACAATAGCACATTCTGGACCTATTGATGTTGGCATGTATCTATGGAGGACAGTAACCACTTACCACCAGGTGGACTGTATGCTCATCTGCCGCCTTCTTATTATAAAAAAACTAGCAGCGATGGTGCTCAATAATTCCAAGAGCGCGCATGAACCTGGTTATTGGCCTTAATTACGGCATCACGGCTAGTATTCGCACGCCGGTAAATGCAAAATGTGTACCTACTCGTAGGCCATATCATATTTTACCACCTATATTGTACACACATTTTGACAAATAAATAATTTGAATTCGAAAAGAGACCGATGACGGGGTACCACTCCAAGGAGGAGATTGGGTGAAGGAAAAGATTTCGTCAAACAGCCGTCATAAATATATATGCATTTAATGTATTCGACATGAGCTATCATTTACTGCTCCTTCGATATATAAAACAAACATTTCACGTCATTAAAAACTGACTTACTGTTTTCTCTAAACGTCACCAGTGTGGTGATAAATGTCAATTCAGCGATGTATGTTTTCAAACAAGTAATTAATTAGGCACAGCGCGTGGGCGCTCGGAGTTATTGATAGCGTGTGGCGCGTTGGCCCAATTTTGGCCCTAATTAAATGTCTCATAATACTTTTGTACTGTGGTAATGTCTATTTGTTATACCGTAGCCAGCTCTTTTATCGCCCACTGCTGGACCATATAAGTATATGTCTTGTGTACTTTGTCTTGTGTATGAGGGATGTACACGGCCTTAACGACTGCGCTGGGCAAGCGGGTTGATGAGTCCACTAAATTAGAAGTGGTGTAGTTTTTCAGGACTTGTGGTAGCGGCTTTGTTATCTCTTAGTCATCTTCTACGATATTCACGAGAAGAGAGAATGAATTGAATTGGCGATCTTTGGAATCTTTAAAGTGATCTGATAAGTCTTTAGATGTCTTATACGTCTTGTGCTTGAGTTTCTTATGTTTATGAAACTGAACAAAGTTTCTTGACGTAGGATTTTTATTTTCTAGAAGAACATGAAAACCAAAAACATAGTCATTTTGGAATAATTGCATTTTGCATCACATAATAACGACCATCCGATCTCGAGTCCTTTCTCCAAACCCATTCCTTTAAATCTCCCAGGTAGACAGCGCATCCGGGGGCGTGCCGAACGGCGTGTGTCGTTCTCGTCTACTGATAGTAGGATTCTGAACTGGTGTTGGCATGTGCAGCGGAAGTCTATGGGCGACAGTGTCCACTTACCATTAGGTGCAATGTATGCTCGTTTGCCGCCTTCTTTCCTTAAAAGAACCAGCAAGAGGATCTGGATATTACATTACATTCCAGAATAAAGAAAAGAGAAAAGACTAATTTAGAAAAATGGAATTTATGCTAACTTATATATTCATCCTACAACGGAGTACAAAACAATGTTCAAACTGAGAAAATCCTAAAAGTGGATGAAACTCGCTTCATTCACTTTAAGGTAAAAGAATTTCTTAGAAAATAAATGATTACAAATGCGTTTGACACTGCTGCTGGACTAAAAATCTTTCGTCAAGCCATCGCTAAACCCAACTAAGCCAGCGCAATGTATGTGACCTTGTTATAAAATGTCGCTGAAGGAAACGCGATGATGTTTCATGTTGTTCATGTGTTGGTCTTGTACGGCAGTGTGGGGAGTATGTTAAGGCTCTGAACTTCACGCAGGGATTATAATTATGTATTATATAAATAGTGGTTGTCGTAATTGTTTTTATGTGATCACATTATAGATAAGGGAAATAAGTCATCAGAGTGAAAAGTCAAATGACGGATTGCGTCATTCAAGCGATTCTGGCCAGAAATGAAGTTCAACAGAACAAGACAATCGTTTGATCTATAACTAATCTCGAAAGTTAACTTGGAGAGAATGCTTCAAATATGTACCTTTTTCATAATGGTGTGGCTATGCCGGGTGGGGGGGTTCGCTGGTTCGTTTTATTATGGGATTACGGGTAGATATCAATACACGTTGCAAATCAATAGAAATAGTTAATCTGATGGCTTGCTACCTGACTGCGTATCGGCTGGGTGCCGTTGTCGATTCCAGCTGCGCCTCTCGCCAGACTGATCTGCCTTCACGCTATGGTGGCGCGCTGGGGTGGTGATGCTGCTTCCAGGATGCGCTTGGGATCCATGATCACTTCACCAACAACTATTCGTAGCCAAGTATTTTCGGAGGCACTCCCGACAACGTCCAGAACCGGCAGAAACAGCAAGTTTCCGGCTAATTTGTATAATTGAACGGCGTGTGCGGGCGGTCAAAATGTCAGTGTTAGACGACGGCCACGGGGTCCTCGTGTTGCGTTTGTGCTAGCGAGAGGTCCGATCTTAACCGGCCCGTCCCTCGCAAATATTCAAACAGAAGCAAACCACCAAACAAAATAACTAATGATTTGCAACGCTTGACGCGGTTTGAAGGAAAGGATTAAAAATGAGGATTATTTAAAAAGGAATAAATAAATATTTCCTATAGGCGTAACCACATAATGAAGATATTACAGTGCGGTCTTCAAGACACTTTATGCCGAGAACCGAAAAGTTGGGAGACGAACTGCCAACTGAGTTTTTCCCACTTAGTAACGACATGAAACTTTTCCAGAGCGCTGTGAATAGGGTTCTGCGCGATCGGCAGCGCACCCACATTGTCCCTGGTGTTACAGATATACATTGGTGGCGGTGACCATTTACCATCTCGTGGGCCGCTCACAAGCCTGCCATCTCTTCTATAAAAAAAAAATAGTATTTACTTAGGAGACATTAAAGAAAATTCCAAAGTTACGAGATTGCATATTATGTTTCCAGATAACATCGTCGTTGTACCTCTCGCTGGGT
Source organism: Sesia bembeciformis (assembly GCA_943735995.1). Taxonomy (NCBI): domain Eukaryota; kingdom Metazoa; phylum Arthropoda; class Insecta; order Lepidoptera; family Sesiidae; genus Sesia; species Sesia bembeciformis. The sequence continues at coordinate 13,877,886 of OX031044.1, forward strand.
AAACCTGCGTGGCCGCGGCTCGGCACGCTGAGCAACCTGTCCGACCTGCTGATGCTGCTCAACTACGTCCTCAACCCGGTGCTGTACGTCCTCATGCGACGCAGCCGAAGGTTCTCGCTCACAGTGTTGTGCCACTCCATCGCGCATTGCTTTAAACGGGTAAATAAACTAGTTTGGTCTATCATGTAAAGTATTGTAAAGTGGTGCTTAAGGGTAGATAAACTACACTTACTTACACCTATATAGGCGAGGTCGTGAATTTACACACCGGTATCTACCACAGATTTTGTTAAAATTAGATTTATATCTGTCTGTGGTGAAGGAAAACTAGCAAACTACACGGAACCCAAACATTTTTTGTAATTAAAGTGTCTCTAGACTCATGCAGTGAAGTCGCGGCGAGAATTCATGTTGTTGTCCCTGAGAACGCCTCTACACGAAATCCGCGAACACCATTCGCAGTCGCGACTGTTTATGAGACTTCACGGCGTGAATGTAGAGTAGCCTTATATCTTTGAAGAGCTCTATGTCACAGTTTTATTGTAAAACTTCAGTAGGCCTCTGCAGTGCTATCAGTGCTACAGACTCTGGAGCATTGGTAACACGCCCGCATAGTGCACCCGCATTTACCTGGTGTCCATGGACAACGGTGTCCACTTGCCATCTGTTGAGCCATCCGCCAGTCTGCCGTTTCTTCTAGAAACAAACTAAAGTAATTTGTGATTTAATATGAACTGAAATGATGTGAAGTTTAATTAGTCATGAAGTAAACTGACTGACCTTAATCTATTCCTGTCGACAGAACCACAAAACATCGACCGAGTCTATGAAGACGTCCTGCTGTCCTCAGGAGACACTCCTGGTGAGCGACAGCTCCGGCGCAGAGCTCCGCCCGCTCCGTCCCTCGCCCTCCGCGCCTACCGTCAATCCCTGCCCCGCACCACCCGCGCCCGTCTCCGCAGCCCGTCTACGAGACTGACCATCACTTAAGAAAATACGTTGGAAAGAAGAATACATTTAGTTTAAATTTTTCGATGCACAAAGATTGTGTTTATTAAACCTGAAGATGACATTGTTCATTTATATATACCGACAAATATCGGCGAGGTAAGGTAACGGGGTAGGGTAGGTAGGTTAAGGTGGCACAAATTCAATTAATTATCCATACTATATCATCAGCGTGTGTTTTTCCTCTGCTATAGGACTCTCCTAGGGCTCGCCACTACCAGTGTCATTCTTCTGGTACTGACCATTTAAAGAAAGTGCCTGGCTAGTAGGTGTCCCAAGCTGCGTTTCCCGGTACATGGTCTCCAATTGAGAAATCGTCTCCCTTATCGGTTATTGATCCTGCGACATAATTGCCCATAACAATGGCTTTTACATCTTGTTGACTAAGTGTTTGTTGGGAACTGTAGGCAGTATAATTTGATTAAACGAATATTCGTACGATTAGAATCTTTATTTGCGTTCGTAAACGAGTTATTACGCTGACTTTAAACTTCATATTCATTGCTCTAACTGAATAAATATGTTTGTTTTACTATTGAATAAGTCGACAATGAGCTGTAAAAGAGTTTGCATTTGTTCGAACAGCCGATTGGCCAATACTATATATATAAAATAAAAACTTGCTTGTAAACCCTCAGATCAGGGCCGGCTTTACCTATGGTGCAGGGTGTGCGGCGCACACGGGCGTAGGGTCTTAGGGGGCGCTGAACGCAGCTCGCGACGCCTCCAAAGAGCCTACTAGAGGGCGCCAGGGTATTGATTGCACCCGGGCGCTACATGGGCTAGAGTCTAGAGCCGGCTCTGCCATAGACAAACATATGTCTGAGGTAGAATAGAATTCCTAGACACTATTTAATTATAAGTATATGTAATTTTATGAAACGATGCACTTTAATATGTTATATTTTATTGTAATAAAGAATGTAAAGCATAATAGTTGATGTGAAGAACTAGTCCAAAGTAAACGAAATATATTTATATGTTTATGTATAGGCATCTATAAATGTTATAAACAATAATTTAAGATAAAACAATAATCTAAGAGAGACGCAAACATGAAGAGTTTCTGTCCCTTGTAATATTAAGCTGATTATAAATAGTTTTAAGATTTATATTTTAAGGGTCATTTAGAGACAAAATGAGTTCGCTTTCTCCTCGCAGTGTCTGCAACAACTGGGGACTTATTATGACGTCTTATTATCATTTTACACCGTGAGATGAGCTGCATTAAGTACATACGCATACAATATGAACGCATAAATACCTAATAATACAATAATTAAAGGTTCGTTGCTTTGCTATACCATTCTCTAAGTACTAGCGAAAGATACCTAGTACGGAGAACTACTGCACAGTACTGTACAGGAAACGTTAATACCTATCGAAAGTAAAACCTAAATCCTAACTATAAAACGTGTCAGAAATAACACAAGAGTTGAAAGTAGCTCGTTCAGTATCATGAGTAGAAGCGATTCTACCATTTTTTACAACAGGTCTTTTTTTATGCTTTATAATACAATTCTAGTAGATTTACTTTTATTTTCATTCTCCGCGCGTTACCTGAGCCGCGTCGCGAGCACCGTATAAGCACCCGGTTTTGTTTTTCTTTTTTTTTTTCGGAAAGTCTAATTTTTTGTGGCCCTAATGGCCTTTCAAGAGTCACCGGTTTAGGGCGAGTGCAGAAGACGCTCAGCCAGAAGCAAAGAGTGTGTGCAGCAACGAGCCTAAGGGCTCCGCCGCCGCTAGACCGGCGGAAGGAACGGACCTCGACTTAGGGCGTTGCTTTGGGAGGGTACCGCGGAGTCGCGAGTTCGCTCTGAGTAGTTTAATAACTACGAACATTTTAGACACGACAACAAAACCTTACATGTTTGTAACTTTTGATCTATTGCTTAAAATAATTTTTCGTTATAACGGTTTCATTTTAAATTCGTTGGCGTTTCAAATTTTGCGTCATTCCAGTGACACGTTGTTTAGGCACCGTAATTATCGTAAATATAAAACAGCGGATCTCAAAATTGTCATATTAACACAAGATCATATTAAGAAGAAGTCTCACAGTTGTTTGGTATAAAGTCAAGTTAGTGCTGTTAACTGACTTGTAAGTTTGGGACTTTGACGATTTTGTAAAATGTCATTCACATTTGCGCTATAGTGTTAGGTATAATATAATTATTCTATAATATTATACATTGTACATTTTGTAGGTTATTGTTATTGTTACTTAGAACATTAACTGTGTATTATTTTTGTATCTACAATATAGTTGGACGTGCAATTTACCTACTCGTACTTAGAAAATCGTTATTTACAAATGCTTAAGAAGTTACCAAAAATACCACCTATTTCATTATGTATTAAGCTAAGGCTTTATTGTCGATTATGCTCTCTAATTGTACCTGGCGATGTTTAATTCTGTAGAATCTCAAGATGAATATTATTATAGGTACTCATAAAATTTCTATGAGCGTAAAAAGTTGCTTATTATTGATAATAATTTTAATATTGACTATTTCTATAAAATTCACAAAAATATATTAAATACGCTCATAGATATACCTAAATAGACCTACAGTAAAAAGTTCTCGTTTATAAAAATATATGTACCTTTGTTTATATTTACATAAATGTAGGTAGATCTTATGTAAATTAGATTGTATGATGTCGTTAAGTCAACCAAAAGTAACTACGTCATAGTTATAATATTCAGAAACTGAAAGCAGCTAATATCAGACTATCACATAATGAAATGAATTCGAAAAACTAACATCAAGCAGATTTTGATGCGGAATCTAAAGTTTATATTAATTAAATAACGCCGGTCAGCCATCTTCGTGACTGAGCCGTGACCGAGTGTTGAAGAGACTGTATGTAACATCTCTATGGGTACAACATAATGTGATGGATGAACTCTGAAGGTGTATTTGAATATTTGTTTCTTTTTTTAGTTCATATCTGTTTGGAATACGAAGACGGCTGACTGCCATTATATAATTAGTACTGTAACTCATTTGAATGCAACAGTCGAATCGCGACTAAGTCTACTGTGTCACTGTGTCCTATGTATTAATTTCCCATGACAGATATCGTGATAAATGATCAAATGAGACTAATACAATAAATCAAGTTCTGCTCGAACGCAACCGATTACAGTTGTAATAATCAACCTATTACTATTATATAACTTTATTATAAGAGTACACACTATTACCTATTACGATGGTAACAATTTTGATTTGGACGACTGATGCACGACTGTCAAATATACCTACTTATAGATATTTATTTCTAAGTTTTGTATCAACATTTACACTGTATTTATCGACTCTAAATCTATACAGTATGTACCTAGTACCTAGAACTTTTGATATTTTACTTATTGTAAGATAAATATTTTACTAAGACTATTAATTTTATTATTGAATTATTACCTTTCCGTCTCCTCCCCGATTTAGAATCATTTTATCACTTCAATAACTTTGTCGCGTTATACTGGATTAAACCTAGTATAAAGTAATATTAAATTGGTGGACATTGACATAATAAGGTAATAAATACCTAACAGATACATAAAGAATACACAACAAAATTAATGAAATGTTTAAATAGTTTTAAATTAAGAGTCAGATGCTTTGAAAATTACATTTTACCCTACTACGATTGCTTTAAAGAAATCGTCTACTATGTATCTATTTATCAGTGATACGGGAAATAGAGTTCAGATTAAGACCGACTCTAAATATGCAAAATTAATTATACTAAGTTTTTTTACAGAAATAAGCGTGAGGGAGTTTCTTATATAGATTTGCTTAAATTTTGAGTTGTCTCTTTCATTCTCACAGTGCGATAAAAAAAGATTAGAAAGAGGGGGAATAGGAAATATAAGAAGTGGGGACTTTCCTAATCCAATTACACTTCCTATTCCTCCTAATGTAGAGGACATTCTCCGCGGAAAGTAACTAAAATAATATTTTCTTGATTAATTTTTCGACCGCTAGTGAAGTCAGTAGTGCCATCTTTTAGCGAATCATGATAACTAAAAAGTAGGCTACATGAATAAAGCAACCATTGCGTGTTTATCAAGCATAAAAAAATTAAAATTTGACATCTAAATGACTGTCAACTGAATGTCAAATTAACTGTCAAAATCGGACTGAAACTCATTGACTCATTGACTGAATGTTCATCCATATTTTCATAAAATAATCGCCGATTTTCTTTAAAATGCTGTATCTATAGTGTAGATATAGTAGATTCGATAATTTGTAAGTGATACTTAACTTTTATTACTAAGAAGATACTTAACTATACCGGCAACATGTCGAAGTGGTACGTCATGTTTTAGATCGATGTTTTTATTAACATATTCTATATACTCAATCCCTTATAAATCTTCTAGTAGGCTTAAAACTACTCTAGACCAACTACTCCCTATTACCATTGCTTTGAAGTATACACATATACTTTTTTCGATAAAAATAGAATCAATATTGTAATGTTGCTTTATTTTATTTATCGGTAACCTGTTTTTCTTTATTCAGAGCTATTACGATTAATAATTGTTCTTCATTAATTTTAATTACTCAACGATAATAACACGCACCTTATGCGAGTTTATAATATTCCTAATTGAGCTAATTTGCCAGTTCCAGTCTGCAGAGATTGTATTGTGCAGAAGGTTGAGAGTGGTGTATGTAGTACTAGCGAACCGCCCTCGCTTCGCTTCGGTTTCGTTAAAACAATATTAAACTATATGTATAAACCTCCCTCTTGAATCACTCTATCTATTGATGAAAACCGCATTAAAATCCATTGCATAGTTTAAAAGATCTAGTCGTACATACAGACGGACAGATGGCGCGAAGCGACTTTGTTTTATAATCTTTGTATTTTTTTATAGGTAGAAGGCGGCAGATGAGCTTACAGCCCACCTGGTGGTAAGTGGATACTGTTGCTCATAAACACCCGTTATACATGCCAACTTAAGTCCACAATAACAAATGTTGGCTCACCCCTGGACATGCTGCCCACCTTTTGGAGATGTAGGAATGTATTTGGTGAAAGGGTTGGGAAAATGAGAATGTGAATGGACTCTGGCATATCTCACTCACTTCCGAAATACATACACACATTGGAGAATAGGATAAAGTGGGAAATGCAGTACATTTCAAGGTAGTCTTCTGAGAAAGGGGGGTAATGAGGCCAGCCAAGTGCACCCAGCGGCTGTTGGATTTACCAATGAAAGAACATTTCAATGTGTCTCTTATATATCTGTGTGTGGTTTCAGGCCATATTCCACCATGCATGAGCAGTGCGGATTGATGGATCACATACTCCCGATTATTTTTCTAGAGTACTGCACTTCTGCAAATGTACTGCATTTCCTACTTTATCATATTTCCTCAATGTACGTATGTGTTTTTGGTAGTGAGTGAGATATGCCAGAGCCCATTCTCATCTCATCCTATCCTATCCTTCCCCATTTTCCCAACCGTTTCTCCATTCCTTAATCTGCAAAGGTAGGCACGCATCCGGGAGAGTGCCAACCATTGTCATTATGGACTGTTGGGAGCATGTATTGCAGATGTCTATGGATGACAGTATACACTTACCATCAGGTGGACTGTATGGTTGTCTGCCACCTTTACTGTAAAAAGGCCTATCAATGTGTCTCATCTATTCTATTAGAAAATTATATTTATCATGTGTATGGTCAGGCAATCGGAGCGCAGTATTCACGAGATGCTGAAGGACACGCCACCACTGCGCGAGTCTAGCGACTCCATCACGTCGGGCACAGAGGCAAAGTTCCCCACGCGCTCTATGTCCTTCCCTTCTGCTTATGGTGAGTAGCTAGCTATTCCATGACTAGCCAAGTAAAAATTGTATAAGGTGTTACTTGATTAAAGTAAAATCGGTAATAACGGTCCTTTATGCAGACAGTTTGCACTATATTTTTACGAGTTTGCGGGATCCCGCAGACCCTTAAATCACGGGTTGTGGGATTGTAGTAATGTGGTCATACCGAACTTAGAATCTACGTACAAGAAAAATATAAACAATTATCTAAGATATTAATCTTCTCGAAAGAGCAGAGCGCAAATGGTCCCACATCTTTGAAAAACTGTACATATGAAGTTTGACTCCAAAAACTAGGTCTAACCACCTTAGCACAATGAAGACAAAGAGGACATTACAACATACCAAACATGACAAACATACTATGAACGAAAATAAAAACCAAAGAAACTGTAACTGTGCCAACTACAGGCAATCTGAAGAAACACTTTTTGCCCAACCGTGTAGTGAAAGACTGGAATAAGTTGTCAGGGACTGTTATTAGTGCCCCCTCAGTGAACTGTTTCAAAAATAGACTGGACAATCATTTAAAAAAAAGTGCACCGAAACAATGTACAGCATCAGCTTAAGGCTGCTAGTGTATCAGAAATAATAATAATAAGATGACATAAAATAAAGTTGGACCGTAGTGTCTCCAACACCAATCCCTATAAATATTTTTATCAATCTGTAGTCAACGAATGGCACCAGTTGCCAGAAAATGTTATAGATGTAGATTCGGTAATCCAGTTCAAGAACAGGGTGGATAGATACTATGCTAAACAGATGCACAAGTGACAAAAACCAAATTGGGCACATCAGAATATGCTGCTTAGCTTATTACAACTATAATAATAATAGGCGAGCAGCCACCAGCTGATGTGCCTACATCTTGTGTTGGTGTCTTGCTCCAACATCCATTATAAACGCATCTGCGCAAGCGCATCTTGTCTATTTATATAAATATATAATAAAAATCTAATCTAATATATAATAAAAGTCTATATAATAAAAATTCCTTGTTTCAGCACCGCCTGACGTGTCTCAGAATGGAACAGCCGGCTCCAGTACATTGCTTCGCACCGGTTCGTCAAAGCTGGAGTCTTTACGCAGCTGGGGAGTGTCCACATACAAGTGCACAAAGCAGCTGCTATATGAGAAACTCGGCAAGAGCTCAAGGACTGTTGATACTGGTGAGTTCATGTTTCAATAAAAAAGGCTATGATTTAAAGGAAGGTAATATATTACAGTTTCGGTCAGTATGAAAAAACAAATTGTTTGTTTAATAAAATAACAGATCGAAGGATAAAATATGAGTAGTAAAAATAATGGAAAGAGGAGTAAAATATCTTGAAATGATTAACTCGATAAATATTTGAATGCGTGAAAATCTGATTGTAGGGTAAATAAATAATTGGCCAGTAGCTCGTGAGCAGTTGCTAATTATAAATCCATCTGCTAGAAATTAATAAAATATAACATGAATTATTTCTAACAGTGTTTAGGATGGAGCTTCGCATTGATTAACAAATATAACGACGAAGTCTGAGGCGATCACGAAGCGTAGCGAGCGATCGCCTTACACTTCTACCCTAATCAATCTGAATCGTTTCTGGGTAGGAAAGATTTTCAACCAAAATGACGTTCGATTTTTACCAAACGCCGAGAACTGGCGAACTGTTTATTTGGGCCCGATCAATTATTTTACCGCTCAAATAATAACTATTAACTGTCCGGTGCAATCGCCTAGATGTTTAAAAAACCACGTAATTATTTTCCAATTCTAATCATAATTTTAGAATTGGAGGCACAAATCGAAATGCTTCGCGAGACGCAACGCAAGTACAACGGCATATTGCGCCTGAGTACCGCACTCACCGCGCAACTAACGGCCGCGGCTGTGACACAGAGGCAACTAGGGGAGGCTTTCGCGGAACTCGCACAGAAGTCACCGGAGCTGCAGAACCAGTGAGTTATCCACACTTCCACGTTAATAAGGTCAATTCGACAGGCAATAGGACTCTGGACGTCACTTTCTACTGACATAACGAAAGCTTCTAATAAAAACAGTCTCAGGAGGAAGCTTTGGTAACATTATTATTATGGCTGTAGCAGCGTACGCTGATGCGCCCAATCTTGTTTTTATCATTTGTGCATCTGTCCAGCATAGTATCTATCTAGTTGGGTCTTGAACTGGATCACCGAATCTGCATCTATAACGTTTTCTGATAATTGGTTCCACTCATTAACTACGCAGTTGGATATAAAATGTTTATAGAGATTTGTGGTGGAGAGACTATGGTCCAACTTCATTTTATATCTTCTTAGATAATTGTTTTTATTTTTCTTCTACATAGGTTCAAGTTCGGTATGACCATCATATTCAGGGATTACAATCCCCCAACCCCGCGTGATCCCGCATTATTTAAGGGTCTGTGGGATCTTCATTTTATTTCTCTTAGATGTTTATATTTTTTTGTACGTTGATTCCAAGTTCGGTACATCAAATTGGTTGGTAACAATCTTGAACGTTTCAATGAGGTCTATATGTAGGTACTGGTGATAGTCCAGAGACGGAAGTTATTGTCGTAATAAGTTATTGTTATTAATAAGTGTTTATTGTCGTCAGGTTCCTATACAACGCGGACACACAGCGCTCTCTGACGCGCAACGGCGAGACGTTGCTGGCGGCGCTGCACTTCTTCAACAACTCCCTCAACACTCTCACCAACAAGACCATCGAGGACACGCTGCTCACCATACGACAGTATGAAGCCGCAAGGTGATTATATATAAACAAAAGATTGTGTAAAATTTGTTATTTCTTGGGTCTGTAATTTCTGATATTAACTCGATAAAATCCAACTCAAAAGTTATTTCTGGTAAAAAAATGTTGGGAAACTTGGGAAGTAATTTCTTATTTTTGTGGAAAACTAGTGAAATCTCGAAGTCTGTTTGTGTATTTCATTGTTATATTGCTGATAAGTTCCGGTGTGATTTCTGAATAAGTTAATTTACTTTTTTGACTGTGTTTCGAAGTTAGACGTCACTTAGTAAAGTGATAAAGTTTTGTAACATATATAATTTTGTTGTTGTATCTAAAACGTTCGTAGCGCTCATTATTTTGTATAGGGTAGTGACCGGGAGCGGCGGTCACGATGTGCGTAGAATGCAACTGCGCGTAGAATAAAAGATATTCTAAAGATAAATGAAAGAGTTATGAAAACCTATTGTATTGTAAAAACCATTGTATTGTATGTAGACCTATTGTAAAAAATGTTAGAATCGATTAGAAGTAAATGTTAGTATCGTTAGAATGTTAGAATCTACCGTACTGAACAATCATTTTCTGTTTTTACTTTATTTCAGTGTCACGTTATATAGAAAGGAGATGACATAAACAGTTTGCCTCATGATATCTGCTTGGTTTAGGTTTGCTGATTTGTACAAATGAATAGGTGAACGAGTGTGTGTATGTATGTGTCGTATACAGGGTGGAATACGACGCATACCGCAGCGAGCTAGAAGCCAGCGGCGGCAACCCGCCCGAACTGCTGCTCGCCAGCATCGAGCGGCACCGGCGCGTCTACGAGCGGCTGCGCGACGACTCCGCCGTCAAGCTGCGGCTGCTGCACGAGAACAGGGTACGTGCCGTACACACTGTGCACACACGAACTGCACGTACACAAGCACACGCACGCATACAGGAGGCCCATATCCAGCAGTGGATGCTGAAAGTGCTGATTGCATTGCAACAAGATTTTATTTCTTAAAATAGGCGCACCCGTGGTACATCCACATATACATGATTAACAAAAAAACTGCACAGACCCGTACCATGTAGACAAAATCTAAAATGGGTGCACACAACACTCAATGGTGAGGGAAGGGTGTTGAAGACGCCAGAATTTCACCTGACATATTGTATCAGCAATCACAACGATGTATATTGTTTTGCAGGTGAAAGTGATGAACAAACAACTGCTGCTGTTCCACAACGCGGTCTCCGCTTACTTTAGCGGCAACAATGTAGCTTTGGAAGCCGCCGTGCGACACTTTAATATACACGCGCCTGTACCACCCGCGGCTCCTTCGCACACCGCGCACACTACACACACCGCGCACACTACACACACCGCGCACATTGCACACACCCCGCACACTGCAAACACCCCGCACACTGCACACACCCCGCACACTGCACACACCCCGCACACTGCACCCCCTGCCGCGTTGCCCCGCACTACATACAATTGAGCATACACAATATCTACAGAAACAATAACAATGATTCGGATTGAAAGGGCAATAATAACCAATATATTTTTTAAATTTAATAACTGCATCTACATGTTCGTTTATCGATGGATTTAGCGAGTAGAACTTGCTCTACTACCAAATTGTAATTAAATTTTGAATACATGAAATGCTTATTTTGTAATTTATTTTTTATATTTAGGTGACTTAATGCGATTAAGTTTAAATTTAAATATTTTTTAATTTGCACTTCACTAAAGAAATCTCCAAGTACGCGAACATTGCTTGAATGTCTTTTAAGCTTTTCACGTCCTCGTAGCGGTATTTTTTATTATTTTTATTAATGTTAATTTAGACAGTAAGTACATACTTTCGTTGTAAAATATCTCGAAATTAGCCTAAACTAAAACTTGAGACGTAGCAATTAGCTACGCGATGGTCATATCTAAAGATGCACGCATGACACTTAAGTAATTTTTTGAACTTACTGCAATTTTTTACTGTTTCCTTACATATTGACATCTATCTAGAACTTGGATACCGGTATTTGGTAATACCGGAATACCGATGTTTTGTAAAACCAATATGTTTTCTTGCATAATGTTAACATTTGATCAGTCATTTACTATATGGAAAAATACCAAAACCGTATTGTCCGACACGCTTTGAAAATCTCCAAGTAACTGTGTGTTGATATTTAAAATTGGGCAAATAAAAATCATGACAAACATATTTACACAACATTCTTTATGTTCAACCACAAGAACAAAAGTTTAAAATTTTAACTAACGCCCTTTAGACACTTGTCGGACCACACCTTGTCTTTCTAATCTATAGGCGACAGTATTCACTTACCATCAGGTGGACTGTATGCTCGTCTGCCGCTTTCGTCCATAAAAAAAATATATAAACAGTTAAAATATATTATGGAACTAGGACATAGTATCTTTGTAGATATACGTAACTATTCTAAAAACTATCCCATTGCCACTAACACTATGTATATGTTTAGTGTAAGTTATAATTGTAGCGTTACTAGACCGGTTCACAAACTGTATATGAGTTTTAGTTTGTACAAAAATACAATAACATTTTTCAAATGAATACTAAAAAATGTTATTTTCGTACAACTCGTCATTTTAATTTATCTAATGATTCTACATTTACTCTAGTATCAGTGATTGCTACATTTTGGCCTTTAAAATAGTTATATCTTGTTCTCGTTGGTATAGTCTGATGTATAATAATCATACTGTGTAACTGTATAAAAAAAAGAATTTGTGTAGTGTTTCTACATGGTGTGTAAGTAAAATTTTGTAATATACTAGCAAAACCCGGCAGACGTCCTGCCATAAAAGATGATGTAATGCAGCGCCATCTAGTGGCGAGTTACAACAAAGTCAATAGCTCGAAAATATTCTCCGTGCTTAAATACCTATGTATACCAATTTCCATGGCGATCGGTTGAACGGTATAGAAGTTGATGTGCTGCAGCGCCATCTAGTGGCGAGTTACAGCAAAGTGGATAGCATAAAAACCTCCATGAAAAGATACATATATGGGCCAACTTTCACGGTGATCGGTCAAACGGTGTCCAAGTCTATTAATCACCAATATACCAGCATGCTCTTTTATATATATAGAATATGACAATATGAATACATCGCAGATTCGAATATCGTAGTTTTGGAATGTGGCGTAGGCGCAGCATCCAGCAGCTAGTCAAACCTAATATTAATGCGCCATTATTAGTATTATTTATTTGTACTTATGTTAGAGAGCAAATTATACAATATATTAATAAAGTGACATTGCATTTATCATGTTTAAGGAATGTAAATTAAACCACCTTATTCTATTACTGTGTTTTATTGCGTTTACCATTTACAAATCATTATAGAGAATATTTATATGATAGAAAAAGAAACTAGTCGAGTCCGTCCAGAGAAAGAAAAAAAAAACTAAATTACGCTTATTTTATTATAACATAAAAAATAAAAATATTTGTATACAAATATAAAACATTGACAGGAAAGTTGAAAGAATAGAGTTGTGTCAGGTTGTCTCAAAAAGAGATACAGCAAGTCGAGTTCATTTTAGATTTGTGCATTTAAATAACATAACGCAAACAGATTTTTTTGGAACGAAGTTCCTTTACGCGGCTTGCGGTAGTAGGTGTGATTCGAGAGAAAATGTAACGTCACGTAAGATTTTTACCCCCTCCATACGCCTTTCTCTTTCTCGCCTTTCTCTCGCTCGGACACGGTATGGTCGCGATTCTCGCGATCGTGTCAGTTCGTCGGTATTCGGTAGCGGGCCGATCGCTGGTTCTCTCTCTCAGAACTATACAGATTTTATTTCGAATTACATTCGCGAGTTTAAAAAAATGCGTGAGGATCTTCGTTCCTGACGGGACAAGATTTTTTTTGTTCACGGCTGTATTCTATCCTTTTGAGAATTTGTCCTTACGCGAATAACCAGTTGTCAGTACCGACTTAACCTTTTGGTTTAAGTTATTACATTATGAGATTATTTATAAGGCACTAGATAAAAAAATTGCTAATTCTAGGTTCCTATAAATTAAACATCGACGCCTAAAAACTGAATGAACGTATCTCCAAAAAAATTACTTGTTTCACAGCTTAAGATCATTCAATGTATTGTAACAGCTTTTTTAACGTGCCACTGCAGGGCACAGGCCTCGCCTAGTAAAGCACTAGGGGGTTTCGGGCCGTAATGCACCATGCAGGCCCAGTGCGGATTGGTGGATACACATATTCCAGATTTTTTATTTTATTTCTGGTGCATGCAGATTTTCTCGCTATTTTTTTCACCGCCGAGCTAGTGACATTTTATAAAATCCGTAGGTATTTAAATAGAAACTCAGTGGCACGGGCCGAGAATTTAAACACACGATCAAACGAATGTGAGTGGAGTATAGATACCCCTAGACTTAAGGTTTACTTTCTATTTAAACAGATAAGTCGCATAAAGTCAATACGTCTTTTGAAAGTTTTATGGAGACCAACTTTATCGTAAAGATATGTACATCTATGTGTACATATAGCTGTTAGAAATAACAACTATATTAATAACACGAAAAGAAGCGTTTGCAGACGAGCTAAAACAAAATATTCGTTTAGTAAGTAACAAAGTAAGTAAAGAATCAGTTTATTCTTTTTGAAATAATTCATATACTATTTTTGTCTTCACCTAGTTTTTTAATAAAAAGGCTGCACCTAGTTCTGGACGAGTGCGGCTTGCTGCACCTAGTTCTTTCGCCTAGCTTCTACCCGTAACAGACACATTCATTTGGTCCTTAGGCGGCTATATAGCATTCCCTTTAGGAGACCATATACAGTAGTTTCTATTTGTAATACATACAAATACAATGGGGTACATAAATATAATTACACTAGAAAAATAAATAAAATTATGATGAATAAGTGCAGTTTTATGAACCAAATCATTATTTTTTGCCCAAATTATATCTTATTATAGTGTAGGGGAACAGTTATTTATGCCTATTACACAAAAATACGTTTAAAGACTTATTTACATGTCTTGTACAGTGTAAAAACATGTATATGATCTTAATAATCCACTATTTCTTAACTATATTATTGTTTATCTTACATACCAGAGCAAATGCAACGAAACTAGTTTAATACTAATAAATGATGTTAATTTAAACTATAATAGCAATCCTAGGAAAATAGTACAACTGCAGTTCTACAGTTTAGAGAAGCATCAAATAGCAATAAAAACAACAACATTAGTTGCAGTATAGTAGAATACAAGAAAAAACCTGTTTTATGGTTTGTGGACGAACTGCTAATATTTGTTTTTATTCTGTCATATTATCATATAAAAATATGATTAGGTGGAACTCCACGTATTATAATTTAAAAACGATTTCCTTACTCAACTGGCTATGCAGTTGCACTCAACACAAACTAGTAGTCAATTTACTTCAGATAGTAGCGGTACAGTCTCATTGAGCGGCAAGTGCTTCGTTCCTGTTCTAAATAAAACAGCATATCGCGCTGGGTGATACGCTTCAACCGAGTGCGAAGCGCTAACTGGCTCCGTCCGCTCAATCCCCCGGTACTTTGGCCGGTACTAACCAGCTGCTCACCGGGGCCACCAGGACCGTCTAGTCTGGGCTTCTTACGCGGCCCGATAGCTTGCAAAGCGGTTAGATTAGCCTCCCGCTGACGCATCTCCTCCATCTCCACTCTTTGCATCTCCTTAGCCTTAGCTTTCAACTTCGCCTGCTCAGGGTCCTCGTTTTTAGACCGCGATTTAGCCGCGCGCATTAGCAACTCCCTTTCAGAATCTTCGCGACGCTTCTTATCGACGCGATCCAACTCCTCCAAAAACTTGAGCTGGCCTTTTACGTCTTGAGTCAATTCGTACCGAACGTCAGTTTTAACAACGTCAATTCTATGCTGAGCTATGACCGCAAGCTTCTCAATGATGCTTTTCAAATGTTCCTGAAGTGCGTGACTCATAAGAGCGGCCACTTCCGCCGCAGACTCGTCAAGACCTTTCTTGGCTGCTGCCGCTTTTATTCGACTCTGCATTATGTTCATTGGCACAAAGTATTCGTCCTTGCACGATCTAATCTGTGTGCCAATCATCTCAGTGGATCCGAGGATTCTCTGGCTCTCCTCTGCAAGATTGACACCTCCCATAGCAGCCACATCGTTTATGTCGTCGTCACCTCCCATCTTGTCGTCTACGTATGATGTAGACGCGAATTGTGTTATCTTTTTATCTTTTTCTTTAAGCAATGATTTTCCAGGAGTGAGTACTGTGGACAGTCCCGCGGCCGAAACCGCTGCACGACCGAGACCGATTTTGCTGTTTACAGTCATTGGTTTACCGGCGGTCACTTTTCCAATGTTTATTTTTGTGTGGACTGGTATATTTTGCAGAACGGCGATTCCGCTACCAGATTTTGTAGCCGGCCTCACTGAGATGTTAGAAGGTCCAGCTAGCGGCGGTACGTTAGACGAGGCAACAATGGGCAGAGTCGCAGAGATGTTGGAGAATGCAATGTGAGGAGGTGGTGGATTTATACCCTCGATTACCAACTCCTTTGCCACTAAAGACTGTCTAAGTAAAGGAAGACTTTTCTTCAGGAATCCAATGAGGCATGGCTGTGGACTCGCATTAAGCAGCCTCTCAAGTCTGTCACAAAACTCCTCTGGCTCCACTTTAGCGTCGATCAGCTCCTGTATTAGAGTCCTTACATTCCTCTCGACCGACTTGGGCTCCTTGCTGGACAGATCGAGAAGATTAGCCAGGAAGTTTCTGCATTTCTCTTTAGTGTTGTCGGATGGTCTTTGTGTGGTGACCGTTGGAGGTTGCGCCTGAGGCGTGACTGTAGTGACTGTTGGTGCGACAACAGGTGCCGCAATGGGTCCGGGATTAATCTGGCCCGTCAAACCAGGTGCTGCTACACTGGTAGACAAGGTTGTTACACCAGATTGTGCTGGTACAGTCGAAAGTCGGATGGTTTGAGCTGTCGGCGCCGCGGGTGCTGGACCGACTCTAAGGAGTTGATATTGTCCATTTTCAGTTTTTAGTAATAAGTGACTTTGTTGCCCGGGTTGCAAGCCCTGCAGTGTTTGGAGAGTTATCGCGTTTGGTGCGGATGGCCTCGTTCCGACCACTGGAGGTCCGCCAATAACTACTCTTGGTGAGACAGTTGCAACAGATTTCTGTGCTGCCACCCCTGAAGCACTAGGCCTCATGTTCAGTATTTGAACGTTGGGTAGGATGGGTTGTTGAGCTGTACCTACATTCTGAGCAGTGACAACGACATTTCCGGGCTGGTTTAGGGTCATCACGTTTGGGATGGAGTTAGGCATGCTAGAGTTGACTGACACGGGTACAGTCACCATTCCGGACTGCATTGTCACCTGGCCGGAGGTGGTGCCTTGTTTGAGGACCAGTGAAGGGGGATTCATGGTGACAGTTTTAATACTAAAATCTAAAGATGAAACTGATGTCAACCTTTTAAACGTAGACCTTGAAAAAAAGTGTAAATAGGTTAATTTTCAAAGTGATCTATCCAATTTTTTCTACAAAAATGAAGGAAATTTCCAGTTTAACACAAAAACTGTGAAACTAGTTTAAAGATATTTACACAGTGCAACTAATGAAACTTAATTATGATCTTAGTCTAAATATTTCACTATTAGTTCAGTGTACACCTGATCGTCTATGGACAAAGACAAAAACCTTTGCCGATCGGTAAAAAGGTGCTGCAAAAAAAATGTACCTAACAATTATTTATTGTTTTACAGGGTGTAATCATCACTCACTTCCAAACTCTTGAGTATTTATTTGTCACAAATCACTCTACATTCACCGCTTGTTGTTTGAGAACACTAAACAGTAGTGTTCAATAGTTTAGGCCTTCACTGTTTCCTTTTCCATATCGTCTTTGGTCAGTTCTTCAGCTTCAGCTTTGAATTTCTCCTGAAATAAGGAATTGTAAAAAATTACCTTTAGTATCCCACGGGATAGGATTACGAAACACCCTATTACCCAAAATATATATGACATTATATAAACAATGAAACTCCATTGTCCGTATCAATATATTGACTTTGGTTAAGATTTTCAAACTTAATATTTTGTTGTTTCAAGGTTCTGCTTAAATAGAAACATGTCTAAAGTCTGTTCTATGATGAATATTGATGAAGCAATATTTTTTAAGATAGGTATTACTAAAGTCCCAATATCTGAGAAGCTAGAACTTGTAATAAGGTTCCTATTCACACATCATGTTTTAAACTACATTTCTTCATTTTCCTCACAAAATATTTTTATAATAAAAAATAGCAGACATTTCACCTAATGCAAATAGATATTGCAAATAGATCTGCCCAAAAAGACAAATACTGGCACAGCCCAAGATGTCCCAGGATCTAGCTTTGGAGTGGATTGGAAAAAGATTTGCAAAGGATGGGGAAAAGGGGGTATGCAGAATGAGTAGATTCGATTTTACGTGAATCGATATATAATGTGAAATCTGGGTTTCAAGGGCAAATCTATTGGTTTTTTGGAGCCAAACACCATTTATATGCTTTTGAATGTTGAAAGTAAAAATAAATAATGTATGTAAAGTTAAAAAATCATTACTTTCTGCTACAAGAAACAAAGACACCTTTAAAACATTATTTACATTATTACATCCCGATGCTTCAATACTTTGCCCACCATATAATAACATGAAAAGGCCCAGATAATCTAGAAAAGCTGTTAATAATGGGCAAAGTAGAAGGCAAGGGGTGATGCCCTATTTGATGGACTGATCAAGTAGTCAGTGCTTTCAATGTTCTAGTAAACAAGGTGCTCCATGACTCCAAAGATCACAACATGTGGGGGACAATCCTTGAATCCTTGACAGGCTTCATTGCCAGAGTCACAATCCGCAACATTAATGTTTTTTCTCTCTCTGTAGTCAGATTTGTTAGATACATTTAAATTTAAAGCTTTACTATTTTTGGTAGTAAGAGGGTTATTACTTACCAGATCATAGATAACTTTAACAACAAGTGAGCAGCTGGGACATGTTGCTACCTCCTCTCCAACAATTAATTCTTCCTGTCAAGAAAGTTTCAATTCAAGTTACAGCCTCAAAACATTTCATTTATTTATTTACTCTTTATTGTAAATCAGGGGTGTCCAACTTACAAAGCCTCAAGGGCCAAAATTAAAACCTTGAACGTAGTTGTGGGCCATATAATAAATAATACTTTAATTTAAACTTTAAATTAAAATATTAATATACATACTTTTAATTTTAAAGTATCAATAAGAACCTATGTAAGGTAAAGTTATCAATAAAACCAAAAGTTTGTTTATATTAAATTATAAAATCTTTTTCAAAGGGAAGGCATTTAAAAGTAATTTCCTGATTTTTTTGTCTTTCGGGGGCCGCACAAAATGGCATCGCGGGCCGCCAGTTGGACAGCCCTGTTGTAAATTATTACAAAAGGCGGACTTAATGCCTTACATCATTATCTCCCAGTCAATCTTTGGGGTATGCAGGACATGAAAATGGTAGGGGAGTAAATAAATGTAACACTATAGAACATGGAAAAGGAACTAGTGTAAGTAAACATTAAAATCATATTTATAATCCTTGTACCTTCTAAAAATATTTATTTATTTGCATGTGTGGTTTTTTTAATTTATGTGTGGTTACAAAAAGTGGCAAATACATAGTCAGATCGAAACTAGAAAGTTAAAAGCTAGAAAAGTTAAATTTTGCTGATTTGATAATTAATAATTTGATTTTTAAATTCAATAGTAATATAAATAGTAAATATTTAACTTGTACATACATCTGTCATTTTTAAATGATTTCATAGGCAAGTAGATGATTTAAAATTATTATAATACAATAATTAAATAATAAATAGTAAAATTATTTAACTTGTGATTATTCTCATTTTTTTTAAATCTATCTTTACTTCTTACTAGAATTTGAAAGTGAGTTTGTTTGTTTGACCTGCTACATAGGCTACATTTTATCCCAATCAAACTAGTGGTTTGCATGGCAAAACTCAAAACGTCAAATTCTCTGTTCTGTACGCATGCAAATCCACACGAGCAAAGCCGCGGCAAAAGCTAGTTTTATATAAATTCATAGGTCAGTTTTCTAATTATATATAATTATAATAATGCAATAATACATTTCACATTTACAATTAATTAAAGATACCATGTATGATAATTTTACAACCCTGATATGATAGCCCTTTTCTTGGCTGAGAACACTGATTTTATTCACATAAGAAATAAAGGATGCTGAAGAAAATCTTGCTCAGGGTGCCCAAATGGCCAAGGCCGGCGCTGTACACAGGCCACCACTACTGATAACATAACAATTTGAATAGTCTTTACTGGGCTTGTGGTAATCAAGTTTGTAATTCAAGTGCCACTTTGAAGAATCCCCTTACTAATTTCTAGATACACTAGATACATTGAACAATTGCTTTTAAAATAGGAATCCAAGTGGAGGAAGGCATGGGCATATAATCCTTTTTTTTATAGAATGGCGTATTGTATTGAAATGAATCCGCCAATGTAATAGAAAATGCAGTCTGTTTGAGGTTGATCCGTTGGATCTTATTAAAATAATATCAACTGCTTCAATTTTTAGAACAGATTGGCCGGAAGTAGGACTGACACACTCAAAACAAACAGACAACACAAAAATATATTCTCTAACTAGTCAAGTTTCGGAGCAACTAAAACTAAAACAAATATATTGAAGACAAGTGGCAGAGCTTGATGCTAGTATTCAACTGCTTGCTTAATTAAATCTAAATAAAAAGTAATTTCTTATCCTAAAAGTAATGCTCTACGCGCTGTTCCTAGGACTATGGGTTCGGCCGGCCACCCGGTTTTTCTGACCCAGCTATCAACAGTAAGGGCCTGGGTGACGTAACTAACTGCATAGGACATCACATTATTTTGTCTAAATTATATTACTTTTGTATGAACTTTAAAATCAAAGTACGGCCAGATAGTTGACATGTTTATTGTATAGTCAATTCGTGTCCAATGGCAGTGTAACCCGTGGCGGAAGGTCAAGTAGAAATAAATGGCAAACAAAAGGGCTTAAATAACAAGATAATCAGTAAATTTTAGTTCTAACCTTACTGATCTGAAACCTATCTCCGCATGGACAAGGATAGTAATACATCTCATCATCTTCGTCATATTCGAAATCTTCAATTTCTATTTCGTCGTGAAATATTGTCATTCTTTCGAGATAATCATTTAGAATACACAAACTAGTTAACAAAAATAAGCATCACCACAATAAATTGAAATAAACACAATTTTAAAAAGTAATAAATTGAGAAATAAACACAAAAGTGACGTCTTACAAAATGGAGATAGTACTAGGCGTGAGGCGTATTTATTGGAACAGATAAAAATAACAGGTATTTGAAAGTAACAAATAACAACTGTTATTGTGAATTTGAAATAACTGTTATCTAAAATAACATAAAATACAGACACATAAATATTAAATACTTATACCAAATACTATTGTTATTTGTTACCGCAATTGTTAATAACAGTCTGTTATTTCACAAAATCTTATAACATTTCTTATCTCACTCTAGCTCATCAGTATCGCGCTTGCAAAAAAGAGAAACACCTAGTATTTTACATTCACAATTACACATGTTCACCTCTCACTTGCACTACAATGCTTATACCATGCCAAAAAGAGAAGCTCCTAGTATTTATTACCCCAAAAATATAGTAGATGGATTCTAAGAACAAATCTCATTGAAAAAGTAACTCCCAAATGTGGTCATGTTATGTATTGTCTTCTTATTCGGATACATTGTGAGAATTGTAGTGCCATATTGTGTGAACCACTTGACACTAAAATAAATAAATAAACATACTACGAACTAAATGTTAATATACGTATAATACGTCACAAATCTATATAATAAAAATGAATGTTGCTAAGCGAATGGCTCGACCAATTCGGCAATTTTTTTTTTTTTGTATGTTCCTTGAATCCCACGGAAGGTTTTTAATACAAAAAAAAAAAAAAAAAAAAAAACATAACAGACAGAACGAAGTCTGTCCGGGCAGCTAGTAAATAATATTTTATGAATCAAGTACTGTAAAACCAATTTTATTATTTAAATATAAGTATTTTAATAGCTAAACATTGTCGAATAAAATATGTGTCACTCGTTTGAAATTATACTATGTATCCGAACGTTGGTGCATTCCCGGATTGACATGATTGGTCGATAAATTAGCCTTGTAAATTCAACTTTACAACATTAAAAATAAAAATGATATTCAGTAGTAATTATGATTGATAATGTTTAAATTTTGAAATTCTCTCTTTATTCAAATTTCATAATCGAACGAATTATAAAGCGTTTGAATTTTGGAAAAGAGATAGGAGAAATTTTAAGATTCTTGTTTTTTAAATTAGTTTAATAATTAGTGTACTTAGTTAGTAATAGTTAGTTAGTGTTTATATTCATTGTATGTATAGTTTAGATTTCGATTAAAAATAGTGTATAGTTAGTTAGTTTTTTTATTATTAGTTAGTTTTTGGTTTAGGTGTAAACGTTCTCTAGTTAGGTATAAAATGTCTTTCAATAAAAAAGTGAGTGTTGTGTGGGACCATTTTATGGACTTAGGCGGCAACTACGCGATTTGTAATATATGCAAGGCGAAATTGTCCTATAAGGCGTCCGTAACAAACCTAAAAAAACATGTAGACAGAAAGCACCCCACGGTTCGGATTATAGATAGAACCGGTAGTTCTAGCACTAGCGTCCTAGAAGTCCCCCAGTCTTTATCAAACCACATACCCGAGCCCTCAACGCAGCAGCCTTCTGAAATGGTTCTCCAAGTTTTACCCGCGGCGCAACTGTTGTCACAGCCACCACCACCAAGGAGGACTTTTGGCCACCAGCCAATAACAAACTACGTACAAAAAAGAAATTGCAATATGAAGACGGAAATAGATAAAAGAATCATGAATATATTTATAATGGATTTCCAACCGTTTAGAATTGTCGAGGATCGCGG
The DNA here is from genome assembly GCA_943735995.1 of Sesia bembeciformis. Lineage (NCBI taxonomy): Eukaryota > Metazoa > Arthropoda > Insecta > Lepidoptera > Sesiidae > Sesia > Sesia bembeciformis. The sequence goes on from OX031044.1 coordinate 13,900,599, forward strand.
TTTTCGCGAGTTAATGAATTACGCGTTTCCTCATTATACCATCCCCACCAGAATTTTTTTTTCAAACAGTACCTATGCTACCGGCCGTGTATGAAAAGGTCAAGGCACAGTTAAAAGAAAGTGTCCATACACAAGTGAAGTCACTTTGTATCACTATTGATATGTGGACATCCTGCGCAAACGATTCCATGCTGGCTGTGACTGGACATTATATTGAGGAGGAAGAATTTGCCCTGAAGTCATTTCTTCTAGAATGTATGCCTCTTTTAAACACCCATACAGCAAAAAATTTGGCTGACAGCATAAAGCATATATGCGAGGAGTGGAAAGTAGCAGATAAAATACTTTTGGCCGTATCGGACAACGGTGCAAATATTAAAAGTGCTATCGAAAGGGAACTTGGATGGAAACATTTTCCCTGCTACAGTCACACCCTAAATTTAGCGGTCAATGACATTCTGAAAAACCCTGACGTAGCAGAGCTACTTTCTAAAATAAAAGGGATAGTACGGCACTTCAAACAGAGTAATGTCGCTTGGGAAAAATTGAAAAAGTACCAAGAACAAGCAGGTACCACACCGAAACGGCTAGTTCAAGAGGTTCCAACGAGGTGGAATTCCACTTATTATATGCTCCAAAGATGTGTGGAACTCAAAGAACCACTTAACAGTGCAATGGTCAACCTTGGGACAGACACCATATCAGGATACGAGTGGTGTATAATCCAAGAATTGTGTGTCATTTTACGTCCGTGTGAGGAAGTGACACGGGAATTGAGTGGACAAAAGTTCATAACAGGCAGCCTAGTGATTCCTATCACTATAGGACTTATTAAAGCCCTGGATAATATGTCCACAGAACATACTTTTATGCCATTGGTGGAAAGTTTGCGGCAGGATTTAATTGGAAACATCAAAAGAAGGTTTTTAAACTTAAACCGTAGTAAAACTTTTGGGAATTGTTTGTTTCTGGATCCCCGGTTTAAGTTTTACTTCGATGAGGCAAATATTGCAGAAGAAACAAAACGGCGAATTGTTTCTATGGTAGCAGCACAGATTTCCCGGAGTTCGGCTACACCAGGCGAAGTAGTTACAACTGCGGAACCTGCAACATCAGTTAGCCACACGACATCCATATGGCAAGATTTTGATATGAAAATGCGAGGGATACAGCCGGAAGGTACAGCTCAATCCCGTGCCATTGTAGAAGTACAGCGATACTATGACGACAAAATCATCGGACGGACGGAATGTCCGTTAAAATGGTGGAGAGATCATAGAACAGTTTACCCTACACTGTACAAATTAGCCGCCAAAAATTTAAATGCGATGGCGTCGTCTGTTCCCTGCGAAAGGGTATTTTCAGCTGCGGGGAATATTCTTAATGAAAGGCGAACTCGTTTAGGTGTTAGAAAGTTGCAGCAACTAATTTTTTTGCAACAAAATATGTAAATGTGTAAATATAAATATAAATTACTTAAATGTAATTTTCTTGTTTTTATTTTTATTTTTTTATTTTTTGTCTTGAGTAATAAATAATGCTATAATTATTACATTCCATATTAACTGACAAGTGACAGTCCTAAGCCTGTAATAAAACATAATTGTTTGCTCGCAAACGAAAAAAAAAAACCGACTTCAATTACATACACAAGTAATACAACGTAAATAGACAAAAAAATAGTCAAGTTAATACGCGTAATCAAAGTTTAATCAAAAAGTGCTCAGCTAATCTCGATAAAATTTAAATAAGACTACATGACAAGTATCAGCCCTCGATTAAAAAAAGAATTATCGAAATCGGTAAACCCAATAAAAAGTTACGAGGTATAATACAACGTAAGTTGACGAAAAAATAGTCAAGCAAAGACGTATTATTAGATATAATTCAAAAACTACCCGTCCGATCTCGATAACATTTAGATGGGACAAATTAGCACGCACCAGCTTTCATTTAAAAAAAAATCATCGAAATCGGTCCACCCAGTGAAAAGTTCTGAGGTAACATACATTAAAAAAATACAATCGAATTGAGAACCTCCTCCTTTTTTGGAAGTCGGTTAATGAAGGGAATTGTTCAGTTTGTAATTTACAAGAACAAAATTCGTAATCCGCGTAAACTTAAATAACAGGCTGTTATTTTATAACAGGTATTAGTATCTGTTATTTTTCCATAACAGTAACAGATATAACAGGTAACATGTTTCACCTGTTATAACCCACGTCTAGATAGTACCTCCGCAGTCAAGTAGAGTGCAGTAGCAGGACAAAACGCTTTTGAGCGCTCACAATCGGATTGGATCTAAGTTAGAACAAATAAGCTTAGTTGATATTATTCGGAATACGACGTGGACAATAATCCAAATGATTGATGTCATCATATAAAATAGCAATAGAATCAAATTACCAAAAATGTCGAGAGTAGGTATCAAAATCTATTGCTCTTCGAATATCTAAAAAAAACTAATCTGTAAGCGTAGAATGTTGTCATACTATTTTTTTTAAAAATACCGATTGACACGTTTCAGACAGACATATAGATAAAACTCGTCAGCTTAACTAAAAAGCGCAGGCAAACGTAACTCGCAGACGGCGCGGCGCTGTGTAGCGCTGTTGGTATGGTTCATATCGCCGCGTTTTAAGGTTTGGTTATAAAATTGCATTTATTGTAGATAAATTTTACTTGTAAATTTTTAATTTTTTATTCTATATGTGAATGTAAAATACGGTTAATAAAATTAATAAAATCTTTATTATAAAAATACGTGATCCGTAACATGTGGAATTTTGTCAAGTTGGTGACATTGACGTAGCACGTCACACACGTCACTCGTTTCATTTTCTTAAATGAGGATGATCGCGGTGGTCTTGTTTAATTTGTCGTAAAATTATTATAAAAAGTGGTGCAGTGAGTGAACTAGTGCCCGTAACGTCTTTATATTCGCGACCTGCATCAACTGTAACCGCAAACATGTTTAGTTGGCTAAAGAAGGAAGGCGAAAAAACCGAAAGCATCGACAATGTAGTGGAAGGCCTCAAAAAAATTTATAAAACGAAACTTTTGCCGCTTGAACAGCATTACCAGTTCCACGATTTCCACTCACCACAATTGGAAGACCCAGACTTCGATGCGAAGCCGATGATACTACTGGTGGGACAGTATTCTACCGGTAAAACGACGTTTATCAAATATCTACTTGAGCGAGAATTCCCGGGCATTCGCATCGGTCCCGAGCCCACCACGGACCGATTCATCGCCGTCATGTATGACGAGAAGGAGGGCATGATCCCCGGTAACGCTCTTGTCGTAGATCCAAATAAACAGTTTCGACCTCTTAGCAAATTCGGTAACGCCTTCTTAAATAGATTCCAGTGTTCCACAGTCAGCTCTCCGGTGTTACGTGGTATCTCTATTGTAGATACGCCCGGCATTCTCTCCGGCGAGAAGCAGAGAGTGGACAGGGGGTATGACTTCACTGGAGTATTGGAATGGTTTGCTGAAAGAGTAGACCGTATCATTCTCCTCTTCGATGCGCACAAACTCGACATTTCAGACGAGTTTAGACGCAGTATTGAAGCTTTGAGAGGGCATGATGACAAAATTCGTATTGTACTAAACAAAGCGGACATGATTGATCATCAACAGTTGATGAGAGTTTACGGAGCACTAATGTGGTCACTAGGCAAGGTGCTGCAAACACCTGAGGTAGCCCGAGTTTACATTGGATCCTTCTGGGATCAGCCCCTCCGTTATGACGTCAACAGGAGATTATTTGAGGATGAAGAGCAAGATCTTTTCAGAGACATGCAATCTCTACCTAGGAATGCCGCTCTGCGTAAACTAAATGATTTAATCAAAAGGGCACGACTCTCCAAAGTTCATGCATACATTGTCAGTGAATTGAGGAAAGAAATGCCTTCTATGTTTGGGAAAGATGGTAAAAAGAAGGATTTAATAAAGAACCTTGGTCAGGTTTATGATAGAATCCAGAGAGAACAGCAGATTTCACCCGGAGACTTCCCTGACATCAAAAAGATGCAGGAGTTGCTTGCTAACCATGATTTCACAAAGTTCCACCCGTTAAAACCAAAGTTACTGGAGGTTGTGGATCATATGCTCGCAACAGATATTGCTCGCCTCATGGATATGATCCCTCAAGAGGATGTCAATATTGTGTCAGAGCCACTCATCAGGGGTAAGTCATTTTATTTTCATTTTATTATTAATAATAATAATAATTTCATTTACTCAGATTTAAAATAGGTCTATGTGCATAATTGATATATAAAAACAGAATAAACAGTTGACTGGCTCCTTCAGCTACACACAAGATTTAGCCTACTGCAGTCAAATCTCTCAGCAAACACCTTCATTGTATTTTATTGGATCTTATTTATTTATTTATTCTTGAATGCACAAAGTGACAAAAGGTGGACCTAATGCTTAGAAGCATTATCTCCCAGTCAACCTTTGGACTATGCAGAGATGGCGCAGTTGGTGCAATAATAGGTAAGATTGAGTAAAATTATAGTTAATAGTGATGCATATTAATTAAATACCATAATATAAATAAACATATATATACATGCATCCATATATACGGACATTCATACTTATTGTGTCATTCTATGTCAAAATTCATATGTATTAATGTAAGAATTTAGTCTTCCTATATTTTATTAATGAGTCATTATTTTAGTTTCTGAAAAATTGTAAATTTTTTGAGTTTGTAAAAAACAATAGAAAATGTTTGGACTTAATATATTATAGTAACTAAAAATGTACCTATCACATAAACAGCTACAAAGGTTAATTTAACAAAACTGATAAATATATAGTTCCATTTATGTATGTGTCATTTATCACAAGTTGAACAAGGCTGCCCGTGTCATATCCTCGGCTATTGTCAATAAGTGATTCTCATGGTCTAAGGAGTGCCTGGCTGTGTTATCACAAGATATTGACCTGAATAATAACCTTTATCTTACTCTTGATAACAGTGCTAGGAACTCAGCTGTTACTATTAGCTTGTGGTTAGGCAATCACTATAATTAGTTTCTATGACTTAATTATGATATGTGAGCTGAGCTATAAACAATATACTGAACTTTATTTGAGTAATTTAATATTAAAGTAATTTATTTTTTAGAGTAGGCGCAAAGTGAAATAACCCCCTATCTATAATCAACTCCTTCATGTGATGTGAATTCAAATCCTCGGCCTGTGCCACTACGAATTTTTAAAATTATCACTAGCTCCATGGTGTGGGAAAACATAGGGAGGAAACTCCTATGCTCAAGAAAAAAAACAAAATTTTGAGAAATATGTATATCCACCAATCCACATCGGGCCCACATGGTAGATTATGGTTGGATACATTCAATGGTTTACTAGGGGAAGCTTGTGATTTGTAGTAGGATAGCAAATTCATTCATTATTTTTTAACATTTAAATGGACTGTGACAGTTATTTTATTAAGAAAGGATAGTATTAACGAAATCATTATGTATAATAAATCAATGATGTATGTGATTATAAATAAAAAGCAATAGCATTGGGAAGTGACGCCTAGTGGCGATGCGCGGCGAAAGTGTCGACGTACAGTTTTTGCGCGCAACGCTCTTCTGACACGTTCTGATTGTCGACACTCGGCACGAATTAACTGAAAATTTTATTTTATAATAAGTCTCGACTTAACGCTCGACACGTCCGAGAAAGTGGCTCTTCCTCGCACTAAGCAGACAGTCGCGTCGACCACCCGCGATGTGATGCGTCCCCTTTTCACTTTGTTATCAATCAATGGACGGTCCAAACACCTTCTGGTTCTGTCACCGAATAAAATATATTGCCTACCTTGAGTCAACATTGAGCCCTCTCAAAGAATGGGGATCCCACCTAGGGATCCCTATTGGATTGTTACCATCTTCTTACGCAGTTTCCCCAGCAAGCCATGCTGGCAAGCATCATGTGTTTCGGCACAGTGATAAGATTACCAACTTCCAATCAGAATTGCTCTAATTATAATAAATTGGTTCCAATTAGAATAATAAGTTGTAGGATGCTCTTCAGCCTAGCCACTACCGACGACTGTTAAGGTAAGAAGAGCGGAAGATCGCGTGTGGTGATTGTCCTTGATAGAAACCTATATCCAGCAGTGGAAAGACAAGCTGATACGGCTATGGTATGGAGTAATAAAAAAGGTTAAATTTGCAGTCTTTTGAGGCTGGGACAAGCATAGGAAATGAAAAACCACATAACTGAAAATGTCAACTTGTACCAAACACTGCCTACTGAGGTTTTTTGTGGTAGTTACGACATGGGGCCCTTCAAAAGGGCTATGATTAGGATTCTATAAGTTCGGCAGCGTACTCGCATCCCCCTGGTGTTGAATGTGTCCATGGGCGGTGGTGACCACTTACCGTCTTCTATAAAAAAAACAATAATAACATACAATATACTATCGGTAGTCATAAAATGGGTGCAAAAATATTTAATTGTATCTCACTTCCTAATTCGTGCCGCGCATATCCGCTTCAAGCGATAACTATCACGAATATTACGATGGTCATCACTCCGTGTTTTATTTATTTACCATTCTGGAAAGCTATGTTAATTGCTTCGTTATTTCTTTCTAAACCATCTGCAATAGCTCTAGTTGTAATTAACAAAATTCCTTTTATATTAGAACCAACTATGAAGAGTTGCATAAGACTCGAATGGTCTCGCCTCGATCGGCGTCCAACCAATAAGGTTGGATGCCGATCCAACCGATAAGACTTCACCTTCCGAAAATATTAACTTGTTTATCAAATGCAGTTTGGACATATTAATCAGATCTATAAATAAGACTCATCCCCATATAGAGAACTATTATGCTTACTCTCACAAGGTCAAATAAATCGTTAATGTTATCATTGAACTTAGTTATTATAAGCTATCTGTAATTTACTGTTATAGCTTATACCTATAATTTCTAACTAGATACTCGTATGTTCTCCAACATAAACCTGGTCTTAACATAATCTCATCTTATTTCAATGTCTGGCCTCAAACCAGAAATAAGTGTTTTATTTCAAATATATAATGCAAAAGTTGTATAAGTGAACTTTATCGATGGCTCTTACCAAAAGCTGCTGTTTAAAAAATTTAAACATCGATACAGCTTCCTAAGAAATCTTTTATCCGTACCATACTATCTAGGCTATGTTTCTCCAATACTGGATATAGACTTCTTTCAAGGCTCGCCATCATGCACGATTTTTCGTTCTTCTCATCGAGCCCCTAAAGCGAACTTCTTTAAATCGCTATTTTAATCGTGTACATGGCTAGAGGATGTTTCGCATTGCACTCCATGGGATGTGGTTGCTATTTCAAAGATTTATTTATCTACCACATCAAATAGGTCTTGCTGCAAATATAGTTTGTCTATATCCACTTTAGCTTGTTAGTGACTTTAATTCTTTGACGACTGTCCATAGCTTATTGAGGGACTTAGAATCACCGAAACCCTTCATCAGATTATAAAAAAAACCTTGAACATACTGATCTTCGCTCACATTTGCGAGGTTCATTGACTAGTTCATGTAATGTCAATTTTAATTTGAACCCAACTTGAAATATTGACCTCCTTTGTTTTCTTTGCCCTCTCTACTCATTCGTTTCGTTACAAGCATTGTTCTTGTTGCGTCATACTTATTATAAAATTAACACCTGCCTTTTTCTGCAAGATTCTTCGTAATACTTTAACGTGTACTTCGAAAGAACGGTAAATGAAAAACATTTTTTAAATTTAGAACGGTAGAGTCCCCCTTTTGTTTTATGTCAAAATAATCTTTGCTTTTGTCGTAGGTAACTATTTCATTCAATTGCAAATTGAATCTTTCTAACACGACGAACGTTCATATGAAAACAATTCTTATTTCCCTAAAAATCAATAGTTTTCTCGATAAGGCCCATCCCTCCTTATTACTCGTATGGATAATAAATTACGCCTATGTCATTAACGTATAATGGCCTTGGTTACCGTAGTATACACTAGTTACGTAACCTACGATCACAGCATTTTCCTTGACAAGTTATTGCTAATTTTTAAGAGTACTATGACTTCAGATCTTATCACTCCAGATATTAATTGTAGCTTTTTTTTAGTATTAATCGAAAATAGACACATCAATAGTGTTGCTCTTTCGAATACTCATAAGAATTAGACACCGATCAAAAGAAAGCAGTTGCTCTGCAGTTTTTGGAATTTCATGTAATTTGCATGAGAATAACATCTAAACGATAAATAATCGATATATGCATAAACTGGTGTATCTGTAATGATCTGTCGTACTTTATTTTGATGCGTCATAGTAAATGATCTCATGGATTCTACAACGAGGGGGGGAAAAGAATTTCTTGTTAATTTATGGACTTGGAATTTAGCCGAATGCCGAATTAGTCGATAATGTTGCAAGGTAGATCAAGGTCGATATTTTAAACATTTTTTCTCGAGAATAATTTTGGAATTGTTTAATTTGTGTCGAGCTTACGAGTACGCCTTGGCCCTAATTTTTTATTTTACCTCACTACTGACGTCACGTTAAACAGAAAAAACGCTTACTTATCACGTGGATAAGCAATGAAGCAACGCTAAAATTGAGGTTTATTCCTTGTGATTATATTGTTTACGTAAACGCAAGCGATAGCAGGTATAGTGGCGCGGGCGCACCTGTACGCCGACCTTGCCTTTTATATAAGGACGCCTGCCATTTTTATTGGACCATAAAGGATCGATGTACGTTTTTCATTAATCATTATTTACAGAATATTTATTAGCACTTGCTCGTTATTTCATCGTGTCGCTTAATCGCTGATTAGAGACCACGTACTAGGAAACGAAGTGGGGACGCCCTCGTTGACATGGACTGGCCACTTGAAGACGGTAATCGGTAGTGGTTGGATGAAAAGAGCGCAAGATTGTGCGGTGGCGAGCCTTTGTCTTCACCAAGGCTCGCTATCATATCCAACAGAGGAGAGACTGATGGTATTGATAATTTAATCTAAATAATCGATCCCCCATTTATAAACCGTAACTGATAAATAAAACCTCTTTCAAGACTCAAAAATGCATACGCTTTTCCGCTCTTCTCATCCACTACCGGTTAATTCCTTTAATATTTTTTCTGATTGGCTAAAAACTTGTTGCCCTAATGGCCTTTAGTTACCGCACATATTTAGTTTAGGGCGAACCCAAAAAGCATCAGCCAGAATAATAAGTATGTGGTTTATCGAGCCCAAGCCCCTGATGCTGATCAACTGGCGGAATGAACGGACCTAGGTCGAGGGCATTGATATGGGAGGGTACCGCGGGATCGCCAGTCTGTGAGGAGAACTCCTTAATCGGGCTACTTGGTTTGAAGACATTCTGCGATAGGTAATTAAAATGTACCCAAACATTCTTATATTAAAACTTAGAGTTCTACTTGAAAATCCAAAGAAAATCTAAAATCCGAACAAAAAGATTGAACTAATCTAGTTTTTTATTTTAAAAATCATCACCCTACTTTTGTGTGTCATTAGTCATTACGTAATCACTTATAATCACATCACTAAGATAAAGCGATAATACTACAACACTATATCTATCGTATGGTATTATAGTTTCTCTTCATTTTAATAGTACTATGAATTTTTTTATCTCTCCGGACGACCTTATCTTTCTTTCGCGTTAGATAGGTGATTGTTAAGAGACTAATTTGTATTTAATAATTCAGTTAAAATTATCGTAACGTATTTGAAGTTATTTGAAATTGTCATTAGTGTATTTATTTGCTAATATTCCACGAATGGTCTCGTCACGATGTATTCGTCATCGCCAACGATGCAATCGCACTGACTCGTCATTGTTGCTACCACAACCACACCATCTGTACATGTTATACAGTAGTAATCTATATATAATACATATAATAAAATTGTAACAGGCTGATGTCTGTACATTATAGATATTTAAAAAAAAAACTAATATGGGGGGGGTTCTTTATTAGAGCAACAGAAGCCAAAACAACAGTTTTTAGAAATTTTGTCTGTCTGTCTGTGTATGTTTGTACACGCATCACGCAAAAACTATTGCATGGAATTGAATGCAGTTTTCACCGATGTCTAACTAGAGGTCTAACTTAAAATATAGACTCCATTTTACCGCAGGAAAATATCTTATACCGATTGTTTTAAATTTAATAAACCGATGCGAAGTGAGAGCGGGTCGCTAGTTAGTTCAATATTTGAAAATACTTTGATTTATTTATGCATACTTTTTAAATTCATTGTCAAAATTGTGTTCAACTCTTGTTATTGCAATTTTAATATTATTTTTTTATCGATTTTATTGATTTTCTTGATAAAAATAGACCTTTTTGATGACATTTTATTTTCATAAAATATGGATGTTGTTTATGGTCAATTAGCGTGCATGTCATACCATTATTATTATTGAGGATTACGGGCTTTGCCAGTCAATAGTCTGGTATCACTGCGACCATTTCGATGCCATCAGCTTATGTCCCTCCACTGCTGGATATAGGACTCTCCCAAAGCTCGCGACCACACTAGATCTTCCGCTCTTCCCATCTACCCAACACTGGAAACCTTCGTCAAGTGGCAAAAGTCATATTGTACCAAATCAAACCTCGGTCCAAAAGTTATACGTTACCGAAACTGTGACTGTTGCATTTGTTTTTGTCTTTTTCGCCAATATCATCCATCAGTCCATACCAGATTTAGAAGCAAAATAAATAATTTGCAAATAACTTTCTACTTGTCATAACGAGCCGGTGTTTTGCCGCACCTAATGTGTGCACAGTAGCAAGCTATCTACTTAGGCACGCGCACACTCGCCGCGCGCCTAATAGTAATGACTCGTTGCCACTAATCCGGAAGCGACATTTGGAACGCATGACTCGCTGACTTGAACACATTGTCGGCTTGCTGCCACCGCACCGCGTTATTGTCATTAAAAATGTATCAACTCGTAGGTAAAAATGTACGGACATTATAATTGAAATTAATGAAGCAATATCACACCACACCTCGCCACCATTTTCTTATATTTAAATGTTGTATTTTTATCTTTATTAGTCATGTCATGTTATAATAATCATACATAACGATGTAACTTGTTATGTAATCCCTTTAAGTATAAGAAATACACAGGTATTTCTTATACTTGAAAAGATACCCCCACCATGTGTATAAAATTGTATGATTATTTTAACGAAATATTTTTATGATTTTTTAAATATATTTTTTTCCATCAATATTAATTATTGTCCAATATTTATTTATAGGCTGGCTCATACGTTAAAAATCTCGTCGAGCATTATCTGGTTGTGATTCAATCCAAAATGTTTTCTGTTACTATTTATTTTTTCTATTTGGTTCCTCACTTAACTCAGCACTTTGTAAAAAAAATCTCTAAAATTATTATGTGTGTATGTATATGGGAATTTATATAAATATTTATATAACTATTATATAAAAATACTGTAAAATCGTAAGTACCTACCGTATTTATCATCAATTTTCACCTTACCACGCAAAGGTTGCCTGAAGGAAATCGCTTTAGCGATAAGGCCGCCTGCTATATGTAGTTTTTATTTAGGTACTTATTTAGACTTTACATTGTGCTACATGTATTTATTTACGATAAAGCGTTTTACCCCAAATAATTCGGATGATACTATCGCCAAAAGAATTGTGGGAACTCTTTGGATGGTCGCTGTTCATTTATACATCTCATTGTTCTATCAATCGTATAAGATGTATAGCGACAATTTCTGGAAGTAGTAGTACTAAAGCTATTTAGTTACACGTGCACCGCGCCTGGTGCATATCATGAACTAGAAGAATGATTAATGTTGCTGTCGAATTTAACAATTTCTTTGTAAATAGAAATTGTGTCACTCCCACTTCAATCTTATCGCTTGACGACAACTTATCGATAAAATTGGCAATTTTGATGTCGATACTACGAACGAAATACACTCAGATATTGATACTGGTATGAGACACAGTCAACACTTTAGAATTACAATTTCGACCATAGCAACGTTACCCCGCAAACTCGAAAACACAATTTTACAGGAGAGCCAATCGAACATGCAAATACGTGTATTTTTCAAACCTCACATACGATTTTAGTGAAATTTGAAACTTACGCTCAAAACACCAATCTTTACCTTCTTTGAGAAGTACATATTCTAAAAATAAAGTAGTTCTCTAGATATTCTGGTTGGGGGGTTCTTTACTCTCTTCTTTCATTGAGATCCTCTAAGTGTTTAATTGTTTAATTAAATAGTATAGTAAATTGTAATTTAACCTTATTTAATTGGATTTATGTACATCCACATTTAAATTTATTTTTTTGGGTCATACTCGTATTGTATCATACTCGCATGCCTCTGTGTTGAACTTGTATGCACCTATTAAAGTATTATATATGTTAAAGTATTATTATAATCTCTTTTTAAAAATCAACGAAAATTGTTTTACACGAAATGTTAACGCCAAACTTGTACTTAATTTGGTTTTACACCAAAATGTACTTTTTAAATGGATAAAAAGCCTTCGAAAATTTCACATTATACTAAAATAGGCACAAAAGGTTCTTAACTCACCCAAGATCACTGAGGTGAGATCACACTTGAATGACGATAAACAATATAGGTAGAACTAATTCTAATTTTATAAAAATCCAAAAAGGACTCGTTAACGGGCTTGAATCAATACTAGTTTTCAACGTGGTACTTAAACGTACAGCTTATAGTTATATATACATTAATAATATTATTTAACATGCAATATATATATATATATATAGCGAAAAAATGTTAATTATATAGTGGATTGTAGGCTTTCTCGGCCAGTGTCCGTATTAATTGAATCTTCCGGGCTACTTGGCCGAGGTCTTCTGGAATCTCTTCTACAGCTAGTGTTCTATAATTATAGAACACTAATTAATAAAAATCTAAAAATCACAGATTTTTCTCCTATAGGTACAAACATGTATATTTTATTTATAGTACGTAACACACGGTCGATAAATAAACACATTACCTCGATTTGATCATTATTGTCCCAGTACTATTCGAGGCAGTTTGACAGCTGTCATTCTAATCAAGCTAGATTTAAAAGACTAGGAATATATTCATAGGAATATTATATTTTTATGAAAAAAAGTTAAAATCGCCTATAATCTACTTCGCGGGGTCCATGCTGTACATGTTGTGGCAGGTCTATTTTAGACCTTCCTAAGACGTGTTAAGGTTTAAATAATAATATATAAAGTATAAATTTGAAGTGTTGGATTCAAACATGAATGTCAAGGCTCGTTGTTCACCCGATGGACGCCTACCAATCGGTGCATGACCGTTACTTTCGCCGCGGATCTCGTGTGCCCGAGATCTGATACGGTTTTAATGAAACGTATTGTTAACACGCTAGCTAGTCTGCTGGTATATGAGCTTAATGTTTGATGATCCAGGATTACAGTTCATTGACCCTTTTAGCCGTGTGCACAGGACTGCTGAACATTTTTTTATGGTGAAGGTGGCGGACGGACATGGTCCACGTGATGGTAAGTGGCTACCGTCCCCCTTGGACACCTACAACACCAGGCTGCCTCCTCCTCCACGGCCTCCTCGGGTACGAGGCATGAGGGATGTATGGCCCTAAAGCGTCACGTTGGCTAAGCGAGTTGATGAGTCCACTCGTTCAGAGGTGGTGTAGTTCCTCGGGGTTTGTTGTAGCGGCTTTGTTGTCCCTTAGTTCCCTTTTACAACACTCATAGAATGAGATGGGGTGGTGCTATTCTAAAGCTGGCCGATATCACACGGTCAAAATATATAATAAAAAAAAATAGTGAAAGTAATCACAAAGACGCATGAACGAAATTGCACCGAATTCGTAGTAAAATCCTAGATTCATAGGCGATAACAATAGCATGTATAATCGTCCCGGTGGAAATGTTGTAAGTAGTGGTCTTTCGACATTGTCGAGATTTAGGCAACGCCATCCGTGACACACTGCGCCCGCGCAAGGGAATTTGCTAGACTTATGTAATGCACTGATTACCCGATAAAATTCCGTTTCGTTGAATGTAGGCTATTCATGTTATGAAATATAAACCTAAATATTTTTTATTTTGCAATGTCACTAATTGATGGTCATTATTGGTGCGATCGTTATACTTTAATTAGTACTATAAAATATGATGAAATTCACATTACGATTACCGGTATTGAATCGCTTATTCCATTGCTAAAAACTGGCACCGAATTTATCAACTGACATCTTTATCTTTCAACAATGTTCAGTTTGTACGATAGGTCAAACTAAAAGTTCTTAGAACTGGCTACTGTACAATACGATGCAAAAAAAAAAAATCAAATTTTGAAAATAGAACTATGTAAAACGCCATTGAATTTTCTAAGCTGTCATTTGTTTTTTATTACTGTCGGCAATTTGGAAATTTTTGCCGAAAAATAAACTTAAAAAGAACATTTTCGTTCAATGATTGTTTCTGACTTTCGTTGCGATTGGTCTAAACCAGAATCAAAGTTATGAAATACTAAGGTAGCATCTGGCGATGAAGCCTCATCCAGTGCCACTGTTCATAACGAATTCAGTGAATTTAAACGTCCTGTGAACGTTTATGAACAGGTTATGAAAGCTGTTGTGTGTCTGAAAGTAAGAAGCAATCTGCTCAGTGGGTCATTCCTTTCAAAGAGTTGTCAACAAAAGTGAAAAAAGGACGGCTTGCTGAAAAAATGATTGCCTCCTTCTTTAGCAGATCGGGCTACTTTAGCAGATAAATTTAAAAAAATAAAAAAGTAACTGCTGACAGGTAGAGGTATGTGAACAGCTGCTTGCTCTCTGTTTTGGAAAAGTCAAAGAACGACGCCCACGAAGCAGAATGATCCTCCACCACGACAATGCTCCAGCTCACTCCGCTAGACAAACGACGCAATTTTTGAGTACTGTAAATGTATAGTTAATGGGTCATCCGCCATACAGTCCCGACCTTGCGCCCTATGATTTTTATTTAGTCCCTAAAATTAAGGATAAACTCGGAGGAATATGTTCTATGAACTCGGTCGGGCTAATACTTAGGGCGTCTTGCCTTGTCTTCCGTTTTGCCTGTCATCAAAAGCATCTTCAAACTTGCATTACTATGTTTTTAATTTACGTCTTCTGCTTATATAATATTCTAATGTTAAAAACACGGCAATATTCCAAAATGGAAGTAAACCTGTAATGAAGTATCGCTTGAGTACCGTCATGTCAGTGTGATCGATATACTCCGTTGATTTGGGTGAACACACCCCGGCTTGTTTACGTCCGGGCGACGGTTAATTGTGGCAGGGCATTGTTCCTGCGACCGTTGTGACATCATGACATGTACCGACCATTGAGACGCATCTCACTAGCTCGCATTGTGCGGAGCCGACCCACTTGCAAATCAGTGTGTTCGCGTCACGACATCATGCACCCTCGCCGCCTCGGTTGTTTACTTCAATTGTGCACCTGAATGTGTCCTATTAGTGATATTGAAGATTCACATTTAGGAGTCAAAATTAAAAATACTTCTATTACTGATCTATTGTGAGCGACCCTGCAATTCTTTAGATTTAGAACTCGTCAATTATAATACCGTATCATGGTCGTAAATTTGTATTTATATTGAAATTTAATTGCGTTGTATGTTCCAGGCAAATCATGGAATGGAAAGATGTTGGTCGGTGAGTCTCATTTCAGTATCGTATTGTTTGTTTGTCCTTTTATTTCAGCTTCGTTTATCCTGTTTGGATTCAGTCTCTTTGTCAGAATAGGCTCTCATGTGAATCGTCCTGTTATTTGTATTGGTTATGAGTATCAATTGGATTGTCACGATGACTCGTTGCATGCTCGATATTTTTGGCTTTCGAATAGGTACTACTTATCCATTGTATGGATAATTCTATTGTGTAACGGTTTAGAACAAATTTGCTGAGCTTATGAGCACTGAGTAAGCCTGTTTACTCAAGGGCCGCGGCCGTCATTGTGGTGAGCTGTGATGTTTGTCTTTTTATCTGCTTCTTTTGTCCTTGCATTAATTTCGATGATGATGATGTGGTTCAGGAGCTAAAAGATTCATTCTTTATTACCTACAAATTGTTTTCTGTAATATTAAAAGCCTGGGGTGAAATACATTTACTTGACACTCAGTAGTGTCCAGTAAATGTTAATGTCGAGTAGTGTCGGGCTACAGTTAGCCCGTACGATAATGACTAACACTCAATAAGCTATTGAATAGTGTAACCTGGATATAGTTAGCTAAACAATTAATCGACACGAATCGATTGCGCTCTCGGTCCCAAGATCGCCGCGGTCAATGGAGGCCTTCGATCAGTTTGATATTAATGAACAGGCCACGGTAACGCAAGTAAATAATTAAAATGATTATATTCCCGTTTTAACTACCTTGCACTATTATTTATTTATATAAAACATTATTTTCCGGCTTGAAAATATCGGCGTCAATTATTTTTATTACTCCGAAGCATGTGGGCTGCGGCGCGCGCTGAATATCGACGCGACCATCGACGCTTGCGCATCTAGAGCGTACACCATTTACCAGCCCTCGATTATGGTGCTGCGAAACGCATCGAATGCCTTATTGACGGCAAACAGGCCGAAATTAATTACATTATATTTAAATCTAAGAACAAAAAAATTCCACCCACTTGCCCTTAACAATAAATAACATTCCTCTACAAGAAAAAAATAATGAGAAATAGCTAGCCCTAACACTTGACGGCTTTTTGACATAAAATGTTCACATTGATCATGTTAAAAGCTCTCGCGTCTCATAGGTTCACTTCGAAATACTGTTCGATGTCTTCCCCGTCGAGTTCGTCTAACCATTTACTCACAATTCATTAGTTTATCCACATCTATTATATCTTATTGAAATGTGGAGCAGGCGCCTTCAAAACGAAATTACAAGAACTCCGGTTACACAGAATAAAATAATCAAAATGCTATTTCTCTATCCCTACCTAACATCCACAGGAAGAGTATATAGAAACACTTTATGAATATTAGGCAATTACACAGATATTCTACATGCATACTTATTTACAAAATTTTAAATAAAAAAATACATTCAGAAATGATACTAATGAAACAAGGTCGCGGCATATAATTGTATGACTCGCTGAGCTAGCCATTTAAATTTACCAAACTGTAGGTCTAATTATGGAAAGAAAATGATCACGTATGTCAGAAAATGATCACGTATGTCAGAAATAATCAGAAAATGATCGGGGTGCACAATTATACAATAATCTCCCGCCTGATTTAGAAAATATTTCCTCTTTCAGCGTATTTGAGACTAGATTAGCTAAGCATATTCTTGCAACACTATTCTTGTATAATATGCTTAGTAATTATTACTAAAATTACAATTACATTAGTTTTAGTCACTGTAGTTTAAACGTTGATTGTGTTTATAGTATGTAACTAAGTATTGTATGTATTGTGTTTATAGGTGTCCACGGGCGGCGGTAACGCTTACCATCACGTGGGACTGCTCGCTTGTCCGCCCACTTTTCTATAAAAAAAGCAACTTGTACACCGGACTTGTACGACTACTTCTCTTGTATTATGTTAGCTTTTAAGTTCTCATCCAAGTGACAATGTTAGTTTCTTTGAACCTAAATATAAATTAAAGATGACTCAAGCAACCAATTATTGATTCATTACATTTTCCGGGTGATTAACTGGTCTGATTTACTGCCCGTTAACCTGTTTTATTGAGTTTAAAAAACAGCTAATAATTATAAACCATAGTTAAGGAAGAGCTATAAAATAAAGCTAAATAATAAAACTGGGAGAGAGTGAATCTACTATCGAATATACTTATTTGAGTATATTCTGTGTACAGCAATATGTATGTTTGTTAGTTTAACTATTCTCAGATCATCTATTAACATCGATTAATAACCACGTAACGTAACAATCATTTTTATTAACAGAACGTTCTTCATAAATGACTAAGTTTCGTCCCGCTTCGCTGCACTTCACTTACCTCTTCTTGCCATTCTACTTCTTGAGATATTTCCAACTGTACACTTTTATTACGTTTTGTTAATATCTGCCAAGACTTTGCTATTTACCTTCTTCTATCTACCCTGTTTCTTATAGATCGTTCCTTCTCAAGGCAGGATGCTGTTTCTCATTTACTAAATATTTCTTACTGAGTTATATCATCAGCCTCTGGCTCTCCATATCTGAACGTAGACATTTTCCAAGGTACGTCATCATCATCACACACGATTCCGCTCTTCACATTCAACAACTACCAGTAACTTTCTTTAAATGCGATCTATGCCTATCTGGCTAGATTATTTAAATCAATACCAGTATGTCTTACTAAATTGCATTACACAAAGTATTACATTTAGATATACGCACACATTTATAAAGTTAACACTTACACATAAACATTATACATATTTACACTTAACAATAGTTGCTGCATCGCATATACCAGAAGTATTAGCCTATAGGTCTCACATTAAGGGAGAACCTTTTTAATTAAACATATTATCAATAATGCTCTCTAACATCAATTTCCAATAGTTAGCTGGCGGAGTACAAATAACGGCATTCAGTGTTATTATAGGATTCCATTCGATGGGCATATGATAATGGTCCTCCCAAAGCGGCGCGCGGGCGCACCCGACCGAACGTAGACGTGCGCGGAATAAGCGCGTGAATGAATTCACATGTTGGATCGTCCGGGTACACAATACAAGATATAAGTTTAAAATTTGTGTTGACCATTATAAACATCCTCATACCAGAGAAAAATACCAATAGCTATAGACGTTGTTTATACCGTAACGTCAGTCTCTCTCTCCAATGCTACGTATAAACTTCTCCCGAGGCACAATCTTCCGATCTTCAAGATCAAGGATCACGTATCGACCGGCAGACGTTGCTTAGGACTCCCTCCGGCCAACTTGACTAACGTTGTTATCCAGTTAGCAAATGAATCCTTAAATGGTTTTTAGTTACTGTATTTAAGTAAATTGCATTTTGCTGAGGTCATATAAAGTCAACGTATTTTCTATGTACCAAACAGTATTTCTATATTCAAATAAAACCTGAGACAGAAAAAGCAAATTAAATATAGGAGACATTTGATTCAACTTTCATCGGTGAACACCCGAGTTTTTGATTTAGGGGTCATCTGGAAAATAAGGCCAAAATGGCTTCCAAAAAGCTCGGTGTGCTGAACAGAGCGAAGCGGTACTTCACCCCTGGGCATCTCCTTATGCTTTACAAAGCTCAAGTGAGGCCCCATATGGAGTATTGCTCCCATCTCTGGGCCGGCGCACCGAAATACCAACTGGACCCATTTGACTCCATCCAACGACGTGCTGTTCGTATTGTCGACGATCCCACTCACGGGCGGTTTAGAATCCCTCAGCAGTCGGAGAGACGTTGCGTCTCTCTGTGTGTTCTACCGCCTGTACAATGGGGAATGCTCTGAAGAATTGTTCAATATAATTCCCACCTCGGGTTTCTATAACCGCACCTCCCGTCACAGAAGTGCGGTCCATCCGCATTTCCTCGATACGGAGGTGTCGCGCACTGTTCGGTCCAAAAATTACTTTATACCGCGAACCCGTAGGCTGTGGAACGAACTGCCTCAAGAGGTCTTTCCATTAAGCTACGATATGGGGTTCTTCAAGAGAGCTGTGAATAGGATTTTGCAAGGTCGGCGGCGCGCCCGCATACCCCCTGGTGTTGCAGATGTCCATGGGCGGCGGTAACACTTACCATCACGTGGGACCGCTTGCTCGTCCGCCCACTATTGTATAAAAAAAAAAAAAAAAAAAAGAGTATGCAACTGCAATCTTCACATATTTAAAATCGTCGTATTTCTGACGACAAAGTTCTGCTATAGAATACCTTCAACACATGTTTAATGATAAAGTATCTCCGATTGTACCTCTCGTGTCTCATCTTTCTTCATTCACAAGGATCTCTCTTAATAGGTTCAAAGCGTCCTTTGTTGAACTTTAATCGGTCTATTCAGTCCCCGTACTGACAATGCCTGTGTCATTTATATTACTGTTAACTTCGGTGTCCTATCGGTCTCTCGCTTGCAACGTGCTAGTGATCGTGTATTGTAGTAAAGCGGTTTGCTGGCCTCCTAATTCTAAACGCATTAGAAACTGTAGTGTCTTTTTGTTTGAAGATAATTAATGTAAGAAAGAAAATGTCGGTACGGAAGGTAAAACCATTACAGATAACGGTACTATACCTATACAATAAGCTATTACATACGACCTACCTTTGACTCATTGTGTTTAAAAATTTGCTGTTGTATATAAATCAAAACTAGTCTTTTTGTGCTCGCAAAATTATTTATAAATAATATTGGTTGTTCTCTTTGACACTTTTCTGATGTAAAGCCGGTCTGGCAACTGATATCTTATCGGCACTTCAGTTTTGTACAATTTCGGACGTTTGTTTACGCGGTTTTATATAAAATTTAAGTTTACGTTTTATATAACTACTTTTTCCACACTTATTTATTGCTAATGAGAAAATTGTGCAGCTGTTCTTTATTCTGCTCATAAAATATGGAGCGTCGTCCATACTTTATGTAAATCACTTGAGTGCTATTCAATACAGAACAACAAATTGGCATGGGAAACTTTTTGAAGTACCAGTTTGATATATTCATGGCTTTGATCCGATTTAATTTTGTGAATGTGTATATTACAATATGAAAAACCATTGTTCTCTTGAGTCTTGATTAAATCAATAGGCGTCTTCAATACCGACTATATGACTACATGGTACGTGCCCAAGAAGGTATACAATTCTGAAAGCATTACAACCGGGAAACTGACTTGTCGCAATATATCTTCATAGAACATTACCAAAAAATATTATTAATTGATAATGGAATAAACCTTACGCGGAGAAAGCTAAAGCTTCTTCAGCGCATAATGATGATACAAAACAGGTGAAGACAACTAAATATTATTGCTTGTAAAATCAAACTCCTCAGAACGTAGAGATTTCTAAAGTACAGTCAGAAACGTTAGATGATCATTCTTAAAATATTTTTAAAATTCCTGATCGATAGAAATGCTTGATAGTAAACGAGAGGCCTGTGATCAGCACAGGATACCTAATAAAAGTGTATAATGTTTGCGCATGTCTGAGAGTATCAGACCACTAGGAAGTGTTGGCCGGTGCAAATGACTAGGTTCCATTGAGCTCGCGTGGGCGAGCCGACGGATGCGCATCCTCTTTACCAAGACGCAGGTATCTCTGCACGACAGGACAGCTGAACCTTGAAATCAATTCGTTCTTCACAATATCTTGGCTCCATCGATAATGAATTTGTTCAGCAATACATTTCTTCATATATTTAGCTCGTTTATTCAGAACACTTGTTATTATCAAAACTATTGACTTTGGTTCCTACTTCCGTTTTAAGATTAGTTACTCTATATACCATTAAGTTAAGATGGTAATCTCCGTTCTGTTGTACACAATTAATAATGCAATAAGGTTAATGAAAAATTTCGTTGAACCCTCGTGTTTTATTGAAAGACTAGCTGTTGCCCGCGACATCGTCCACGTGGACTTTAGTTTATAATCACCGTCTTTACCTTCTTAGGGGTATTTGGTATTTTCAAAAACGATCACACACATTATTTCTTATAGCTTATTTTTTATCGAACAAATGTTCGACGTGATTCTTTAAATTGATATAACTTTTTTATTTATGAACTGATTGAAATAAAACAAACACTAAATTTTAAGTGAAGCTTACTACAATACATTAATGAAAACCGCACCCAAATCGGTTAAGCCGTTTCTAAGATTAGCGCGCACAGACATACAGATAAACAGACAAACAGACAAAAATTCTAACAATCATTGTTTTGGGTTCTATTGCGTTGATAAAGGCCCCAAATAATATTTTTCTCATATATCTTCCATGTACAGACAGCGATCAGTTACATTTTTATTATATGTATATAGATTTTCAAACGGAATGACACTCAAATTATCTCTAAAGTATCGGCCAATCAAACGTTCGCACAAATACAAACTCCTTTGCAGCTTATTATCAACTTATTCAAAAAGCGGTTAGGTTAGGTTACAAATCTATTCATTCAGTTGGAGTTAAAGCAACGAAAACGAGAAAAAATGTAGGGGGAGAGTACATTTCCTACTTTATCGTATTTCCTGTATGTACTTACTTGTTTCGATAGTGAGTGAGATATACCCAGGCTCATTCCCATCCCATCCTATCCCTCTCCATTTTCCCAATCCACTCCTTAATCTGCAAAGGTAGGCAACGCACCCGGGGGCGTACCAACGTTTGTTATTCTGGACTGATGTTTGCATGTATCGCGGATGTCTATGAACGACAGTATCCACTTACCATCGGGTGGACTGTATGCTCGTCTGCCGCCTTTTTCTATTCTATTCTATATATATAACTTTAATATTAGTAAGCCTTATTAGTAACCTCAGACCGCCATGTATGTTTACATTCTGGACAAATTCGATTGGAACGGATTATAGATACACAAAGTTCTATTTGCAGACGAGACGGTCTTCAAAATTCAACACAACAATGTTTAATTTTGAAGATAGTGTAGCTAGATATACTTACGTGGCTACATTTTTACATGAACACTGCTATTAATGTTTACCTCCTTTCAAAATGAAAGCACGCCGCTGCGTATACGAGTAGATACAATGTTGATAGAGTAGTTAGCATTTAGTCGCGTGCACGATATCACCGTACAATTGTAATCATTAATCCATTTGCCGCGTTCGTCATGGTCACAACGCGCCCGCCCATTTCCTACACTACCACCTACTATTCGCCGAAAGAGTGGTCTTATTCCTGTTACAAAGCGTTAGATAATCACGTAATAGCCATTTATTAGGTAAGGTTTGGTGTAGAAATGGTATGGTCTCTGCTGTGGATAGTCACGGTCACCGGTGTGGCTCCAACTGAAAATCAACGTCGCAATTCACGCTGCGATAATGAATTGATAATAACGCTGCTGCACCATTCATGCCGAATTGGTGCCGATTGGCACAACAATTAACATTCTTTTTTTAAATTGTCCATTTCATATTTTGATGTCAATAAAATAATTTTCTTTCTTTCTTTGATTCTAATATAACTTTTACTGCAATTGAATTTATTCACACTACATCTATTATATTAATGTAATTATTCACTTAAATTAGTCCAAAAATTATGGATTTATTATAATTATGTATTTTTTTAATTCGTGTATTTTGTACATTAGTTCTTAAAAATACACTGGATCGCAAAAATTCCGGGTCGTTAATAAATGGCGTGATAGTTTCTTAAATACATAAGACTAATTTGCGAAACTATAATTTGCGAAAGCGTATATTGTAGATGACTGATTAATATATATAAAAAAATGTGTAACACGTTCTGTACACTATATAACTTTAATTAAATACTAAAAAATAAGAAAATTTCGCTTCTAACTTATGACAACAAAAATACACTTCGCAGTAAATCTTAAAAAATAAAAGTTTTTTTGTCAATTTAATATTTTGTATTTCCTCCACGAGCCCGTATCACTTCAATAAGACGATGTGGCATGCTGTAAACCAAATTTTTAATACGATTTTGGTCTATGTTTGCCCATTCTTCCACTAGCGCATTCTTTAACTCGTGTAAGGTAACGGGAGCAGGAGAGCGTTGTCTCACGCATCTCCCGAGCTCGTCCCATGCATGTTCTATGGGATTTAAGTCTGGGCTGCGAGCTGGCCACTCCATGCAGGTAATACCGACGTCTTGAATATACATATTGACCAAATGAGCAGTATGTGGTCGCGCATTATCGTGCATAAGAATGGAAATTGCACCCATATTCACTAAGAATGGACCAGCATGCTCATTTAAAATCTCTCCTACGTATCTGACAGCAGTCAGAGAACCGTTTTCTATGATCACTAACTCCGTGCGATCCTCTGAAGATATCCCAGCCCAAACCATTATTGATCCTCCACCGAATGGCACCTTTTCTTCAAAACACGCTTGATGATACCGTTCTCCTGGCCGTCTAAATACTCTTCGTCTCCCGTCGTGCTTAAATAAACAAAATCTGGACTCATCGGAAAACATAACCTTGGACCAATATTCATCTGTCCATCGGATGTGTTCTCGAGCAAACCGTAACCTGGCAACTCGATGTTCTCTGAGCAGTTTGGGGCCGTTTGCTGGTCTATAAGGCTTTATATCAGCTTCACGAAGACGTCGCAGAATCGTATTAGAGCTCACATTGTTGTGGTGAATTTCTTGAAGACTGTTTCGGACCTGAACAGCCGTGAGATGTCGATTTCTTAACATAGTGCTCACGATGAATCGGTCTTCTCGTGTAGTTGTGCACCTTGGCCTGCCATTTCCTGGTCTCCTGATGTTCATGCCGGTCTCTTGAAATCGCTGGAGTACTCTTTGGACCGTTGATAAAGATACTCCTACTGTTCTAGCAGTGCTACGCTGACTTCTTCCTTCTTGTACCATGTTAATAATCCGTGTACATTCTTCATGTGATAACGACATGATATTGCATTGAATACTCTGATCAATCCAAGGAACCATTTATAATGACAGCTCCGTTTGAAACAAAAGCAGAAAAAATATTCTTTTCCTAATTTTAAATTTTGAAATTTTTCAAAATGCAGAATATTTTTTTTTAAATCTGTAATTTGTACAAATGAAACCTCTTTAGAGATTTAGAACAAGCATTAGTAACCTCCTTACTACATATTATTTATTCGAGCGATCTAGGTATATAATTTATGGAGATATCACGGTTTTTATTAGCGACCCGGAATTTTTGCGATCCAGTGTATTATGTATGACATAAAGCTAAAAAACGATTTGCTTAATTTCTTTATAAGGAACATTATCAATACCATACTCTTAAACCTAATGCAGTAGCTGAAACAGCTGTAACACGACAAACAGTTTTTGTATTGAATAACCGTGCTCCTCATGTCATAACGTGCGTCTGAAATAAGTTACGTATTGCAACGTCATTGCTGTTGTTTGTTTGTCACAAGTCGTTGCGTTTTTAATGATTTCGGCATTGGTACTTCATTTGGTTTTAATTTATTTGCGTGCCATGTCCAGTTACGACTAGGGCTTTCTCCTTCGGTTTTCTACCAGCGTTACCGGGTTTCACCGGTGGTACTTGGATCTAGAATATACGAATTACATCTATAAAAAGGTACATCAAAGGGTTTCCTGCTAGCTGCCCTGCGACCACTGCGCGGAACGCAGATGTTAATTAACATTTTCAAGGAGTTCAGCACGTGACAATTTCCAATCAAGTATTTACTTAAGTGTGGTAAGGTCGCATAAAGATCTACGAGTTGTTAAAGTGCACATCTTAAAATGCTTAAGGCGATCAGAGTATTCGTTGCGGCAAGAACAGGTGCGAACTTCTGATTTAGTGTGTTCATTTGTATCATCATTACAAATAAATACAATTTATGGTGACTCAGTTACTCAAAAACTTATACTTAATTAACAAGAGTTACGTGTTTGTTTAGTGAACTGGAGCGCAAATTACACATTAATACATTTTATCGAGCGGCTCCGAAATTCTCATTTGCCTCTAACACTTTAGTATTAAAATTAAGACAAATAGAAACCGAAACACCCTCGTGGATTCAAAGGAAGGGCTTGAGACGCTATAGGCCGAGATCAGTGGGAACACAGAAAAAGTGAACCACTACATTTGTACAGTATATGGATAAATTGAAAGGAATCTTACAATAGTATTTGATTTTTAATATAGGTATAGTAAATGTAAGTTGGATTCCAACTGCGTTCAGCTGTCTGCCATATTATGTCGCTTTATAGTCAAATGAATGCATGGCAATAAAACTTGTGCGATGCGAACAATATGCATGCTGGACGATATAATTTTACACGTGTTTCACCACGGCAGAACTGTAGGATCGTATTAGATTGCAAACGCGCATATTTCGCACAAGGGAAGCAAAAGTTTAAGAGTTTGCAGAAAATTACGCACTTTTGTAATGGAGATGGGTGCATCCTGACACTACCTATTTAAGCAGGCAAAGAAGCACACAGTCCCCTTGATGATAAACGGTTACTGACAGAAATGAACGTTGGAGATTCAGATTTAAGCTTAGAAAGTGTAATATCTATGAGATGCATAGATAGAGCTATGCATCATAGTCACTGTCGAAATACGTTGTTTTTCATGGCAGTTTTCTACGACAACAGAGTAACTCGGCTAGTCGGACGCGTACACTTTACTGTTGGTTGTGTAACAACGTACTCGTTGACACAAATAGGTATTTATCCTCAAAGCCGTTGGGGATACAGAATTAATCTAAGTATCGATTGTATCCTAAAATGTCAGTTAAGTATTTAGTGCTAATTGCGTTATTGTAAAGTGCATTATCGTGTTTCCGTTCTTTTAAAGTATTATTTTTCAGTATTTCCGCAACTGAGATATTGTGTTAGGAACATCGATAATTTGGAACTTTCAACGTAAGTAGTCGGCACCCGACAATTCTCATATCGAACCCCAATATACCATTTGTTAGGTTCGCAACAAAGCAGAACAAATCTAAGGTCGATTATGTGATTACAACTCTTTAACCGTTTTGACTAAATTTGTCGTTAGCTGGTGTCCATATGTCGACAGACTATCTAGCTTAATTTCGTAGTCACCACGTCTAATGCATCGCTTATACGAATATGTATTAGATGTAAGAAAACCCTTTTTTGTGACGACTCAACCAGTCTTTGTTGTATACGTTTCTCTTTACTCCAAACCCTATATCGTAGGACGTGTATATTGGCGACTATTGTCACAGCCAGCTATCTAACGTCTAGTGCTGCATCGTAAAATTCGTTTGGTTGTTCTGGTTCGATAGTAACCATATTCCAATTTGCATAGGGGCACGTTTCATCTATTTTGAATAATTGTTATTAATGCTCTACTTCAACGTTCAAGGGGAGATATATGATATTGTGGGCATCGTCGCATTCATTCAATTCTCTGCGTGTCTGTCTGATAGATATACTGCAATAATGTGGAAGGTTAAGGTTTTATTAATCACCGTCACCAGCCGTTTTGACGTCCACTGCTGGTCATGGCCCTCTTCATGCACATTATCTTGTAAACGAGGGACGTGTGCCCTTAAAACGATACGCAGTTTGGCGGAGTCCACTCTTGGAGATGGTAATTTGTGTGGTACGGGGGAGTAAAATTTTCTGGTATTGTGTACCGCTCAGAGCCTTGAGTACTATTAGCTAAATAAAATAGTTGTGTAAGAACAAACATTGTTATTAGTTCACTTATATTTCCTAGATCCTCTTCATCTGGGTCGACGCGCTTATCAAACAAACCTGTTTATGGTATCTGAAATGCTTTCTCTTCTAATTGTTTCGATGATACTATCGTTTTCATTCATTAACTTTATCTTACAGTGCCTCGCCTTTCATTTACCGCTGCAGTAACTGAAACATCCGTAAACGAAGAATTTGCGTAACGGTCCAGTCATCATTAGTTAAAAAATAAACTACAGTTTTTTGCTTCATTGTGCCCGCCGCAGATTCCTCTGTTTTTATACACCGTTATTTGTTAAACTAATGACCTACATTGAATATAATAACAATCCTTGGATGAATACTAACATTTAAATAGAATCCACAAATAGTTATTGTTTTTATATCAGAAGTAATTACATTGTAGATTTTTCGTTTTTATCACTTCTATTATATTCTATTGTATTTACTTTATGTTCATTGTTCATCTTTTTCCATCTTTTAAAAAAGAAAGAAATGTCGATGGCACACGCCAGTAGATTTCACTATAGGCACGGCGCGGATACGGCAGTATCGGTTTCGCTTTAGTGAACAGGTGAGCTTTGTACATAAATAGGTGGATTTTTTATAATTTGTCTATAAATATGTTTTTAGCTTTCTTCTATACACTTATAGGGTTTAGTGTTTGTCTTAAGTCAGTCGTAGGTCGTTTATCAGAACTGCGATTATATATTCAGCTTTCTTTTTCCATTTCCATAAAAAAATCCATAATTCCATAATTTTTTCCATAAAAGTTGTTGACTATTTTAACTAAGTACCAGTTTTTTAGTAGTAACGTTGCGTGTAATTATGGGATGGGATACTAAAGTTTACAATATTTCGTTGAAAAATTGCTCACTTGATTTTACATAATTTATTTTACTTTACCACGTATGGGAAGAATCCAAATAGGCCAAATTAATTTAGAATACTTGAAAAAGATTTTTATCAAACAAGTGTGGCCACAGCCAGCAGGTACCTACTCAAATCAAATAGGTGCCCAAACAATGAAATTAATAATGTTTTAACAATAAAAAACAATAAAGCTCGGCCGATGGAGCGAAGTGAAGTGAACGAGCGGCCTTGCCGGTTATGATCGCAGATAATAGCGGTTATTTATCAAGATTTGTTGACTGCACCGACCGGGGGTGCAAGGTGACCCGACCAGGATGTCAGAGATTGAAACGGACCGACTTGTAAACAGCTCGTAAATACTGGGATTCATAAATAGTTAACAAGTTAATTTTATTAATTTTAATTAATTTGATAATGATCCGAATATACAGCAGATTACAAGAAAAGATTAAAAGTCAATCCGCTTGAACGTGTAATCATAGACAGACAAGTATTGACCATAGACTGAGCTATAAGCGATTGAGAATGAAATTAATCGATCAGTAAAGTTATTCCAATGCATGAGACGCGTGTAAAACAAGTGATTTTGTATCTGGCAAAGTTATGGACGTATCATGCGCAATCTATAGACTTCGATTAATTTTTCGTCTCGTTGATTAATCGACGTTCGAATGACTAATTCGACTAGCGTCCATTATTCCGATTATAGTTTTATTCGCAATCGCCCATCGCTATTCCAAGGTCTAATTTAACGTATCCCAAAGAATACTAAATAATGTATAATACCTGTATGTGCGTGATGGCATTTAATAAAACACTATAAATCACTACGTAGATAGTACACATGTTTGACAGAACTCCAGACCTTTCCAAAATCGTGTGCTATTTGATAGTGGATTCTCTCGCTCAATGCGAACGTGATGTGGTTTGAATTCTTGCTCGGTTTGCTGATCTTTGTTTTTTTTTAATCTATATTTTTTATTTTTGAGCCTTCGGTCAGTTTAAGTATGTCAACCTCTTAAGAACGGTTACTATAATCCTGTCGTCGCTCATCCTGTAGCAATGCTATGTTTTCCGAAACGCAGTGTTCAAGGACTCTTCTATCCTATCGGTTATTGGTCCTGCGACAGATTGCCAATTCAACTTATACTGATTCTTTGAGCTATGTCGGTTACTTTGATTGGTACTTTGATTTCTTTCATCTCACAAAGGCGGGTTACGCTTAGTAATGGTTGTGCTCGTACATGTACATTGTTTTGGTGTGCGTAAACTTGACAACGATCAGTATATAGTTAGGCTCGCCATCCTGTTCAAGTTACAAGTGTATTTGGCTTTGTAAGAGAGCTGTTTCAAGTAGCGTCAGCATGACCAGTCAAGCGGAAACTAAAAAACGTAAAGTTGATTTATATATTACTAGCGGTGTAGCGACTTGGTGTGCATGAACTTGTGATTCCCGCGGGAACTCTATAATAGGTCTGGTTAAAAAGTACCCTACATGTTAACAACTGTTAACTCGTCACATAACCTACCAAAGTTCAATAAAATTCATAAATATTTTATCTACAGACTGTTATGATTTCATTATATGTAGGTACTTATATAGATTATTTTTTATTTATTGTATCTGTGTACTGTGTTGCGTATTTTATATAGCACATACTTTATGTATAAGCTATCAAAACATACTTTATACATAAAATATTAGGTTTTTCTTGTTACATAGTTTTATGTTAATATAGGTTTTCTGTGAAAATACAAGGCTATTGGACTAATTTTACCTCTTTTCTTTCATCTAAACTTGTCTGTACTGAAAAAAATAAAATGCCAAATTACGTGTAGTACCTACACTAACTATGAATATGTATTTACCTATTAGCTATTACTTAAACAAGTGTGGGCCTACATGACATAAGTGCACGGTGACCGGTGGATAGGTCGCCGAAGCCCCGTGGCGTGGCCGGCTCGTTCGCTCAACGCTCGCTCTATCGACGTCCACCTGTGAGGTCCACCGTACCGCCACGATCTCTATACAACAATATCAATTATTGTCATCGAGTAGTAAAAAAATAATTAAATACATTTTTAAACAAAAAGTTCTGCTCAACGACAGAACAAAAGCGTGAAATAATGAAAAAAAAAAGCCATAAACATAAACATACGTACCCACATTATACACGACTATTTTACTTTTTAAATTGCCATATGTAAGTAAATTATCATTATCATTCATTCAAGTATTCATGTTATCTTTTTGAGACAAAATCTTATTTACCCTATCTTTAGCTGTATATTTTATATATAGAACTATTTTAAGATGAGAACAGATCTAACTCGAGTAATAAAATAAGTAAGTATACAATCGCATATAAAAATTAAAATACATCGCTCTACCGTAGTTTCTCACTATCGACCATCACACAAACGTCCAATCAACAGAATGTACATCGAAAAAGCAAACTTTCGAAATAACATACTTCGATTTTGTGCATGTTGTCATAATATGATCTAACTAAAATGTCAACGACATTTCATAGTCATGACGGAGTCTTTTAGTTAGATATATTAGGTTTAATGCACAGAATGCCATATTAAAATATGTTTGTAGGACTTTTATAAGCATAATATAATTATAAGCATAATGTACTATTATTTTATTATATATAAATATATATATATATATATATATACTTATATTAATAAACACACAGAAACACTAACCCTGTGATGACGCAAGATTGTGTGTATAATCGATTTACGATATCTTAATCTTAGTTTGCTAACGCTACTGACGGGAAACGGCGTTCCGCGCACACAAGTGCACGTGTATTTACGTTCCACCATTACGATTAAGGCTTATCCACCTTCGTGAGATGAAAAATCTATACTTACGAGTATCCGGCGCGACATATTTATAAAATAATTCGACTTTTATCAATGGAACGCCAAGTTCGTTCCAAACTTCCTGAACGACTTTGAATTTCGAATAAAAATTGCAGTAATATATAGTTATATGTAGCTTAATCAAAACCAGAGATTAAAGGCAGATAGTAACACAATTTTAATATAGTTAGCTGAGCTGTCGTGTTTATCACGTACATAATTTGTATTGAAATGTATTAAATAGGTTGATTGTCGGCGCCTTGTTTGCGCGGTTGGCCACGTTCATACAGCTATTATTTATCATAACTAAACGTCCGCTCTAACAATAACACCAGCGTGTTCACTTTGAACTTGGATCCATTGCTATACAAACAATATTTATTTTCCAATTATAGTTGATCGGTGTTCCCGGGTGCAAAGTTGCAACCACTGCAGTTTATTAAATCATTTTAAGACTTTTCTACATGACCTTAACCATTGGCTAAGGATCTATGATTAACATCTATCTAGTGTAACATTTAACTTTCGAGATTGACCTAATACAAGGCTAGTTGTGTATTGTATTGATTAATCTATGTTTCTTTGAACTTGAGGTTATCTTCAAGCTTCCGCCCCTTTTACCATATTCCAATTATAAGTCATATTCTCAATCGTGACTTTAATATTCCAGGTGGTGCGTTCGAAGGCGTAGAAGACCAAGTGTCGCCGTTCGGGTACGGACGCGGAGAAGGCGTGGATGCGGGCCACGGGGACCCTGAATGGATATGCAGCAAGGAGAAGCCCAAATACGACGAAATGTTCCGGAACCTCAACCCAATCGACGGCAAGGTCACCGGAGCCGGTAGGCAATACTCCCAATACGTCACACAGTTACTTATCACACGCCCACACTTACGCGCCACGATAACAGTAGACAGGGCTCTTGAAGCCCTACTCTCCACCACACAAAATTGCTCGCTCCTCACCGAACTCTGCATATCGCTAAAAGACGAACAAAATGATAATAAAACAGACGCGTTCAATAAAATCGCAGATACGCTGTCCGTGTCGGCCCACAACTGTAACATGATCGCGCAGTTTCTAGTCAATGAACGCAGTAGTGAAGAGGAAGGGATATCATCTGCGATATCCATTCATAGTTTGAATGACACCATGGGTATAGATGCAACCAGTGCCCATAGCTTTAGGGAACCCACTGTAGACACGAGTGTCGATGGTTGGCATCAATCTAGTAGGCCCAATTCTAGAAACACTGATAAAAAGCAACTTAATGTTGAAGATGATTCTGATGATGAAATTTCGCTCAATAGGACAAAGGTTCAAGAAGAAAAAGCAGGCTTTTTGAACCCGATTCTGCTTATTGTTAAATTTGTCTTCCTGGTTGCACTAAATATCATTGCTATAATCATAATAACTGATATTCTGTTTGTATCAATGATTTATGTAATTACGGGCAAGACTCATATTGAGTTTGAAGTGGAAAAATCGCCACGAACGTGGTTCCAATTAGCTAAAGTGATGGCTTTTGGTCCCGAGGAGGAATCTGTACAGATAAACTCAATTTTTGGACTTATTAATCGTCAGAATATAATTAACATTTTGAAGCATCTTTTAGCTATATAATATTGATGATACTTCGCCATAAAGTGTTCTTTCTACATTTCGATGACTTTACTGGAGTAATCTTTGTTTTCGCTTAACACTGCCTGATATCTTGCCAAGTGGTGATAACCAGCGGCGGTCTTGACCATTGCGAGGCTCCGGGCGGCAGATCTTTCTGAGGCCCTTGTCCTTTATGCAAAGTATGTGATTTGAAAGTAGGTATTTCTGATGATTGATGAGAAATGCAAAAGTGATAAATAAATTAATTTAAAGTTTTAAAATATTATATTAGTAGATTTATAAAAGTTAACAAACGTAAATATCAACTATTTTCTACTCGGGTTGTTTCCACTCGGCGAGGACCAGCTCGCCCCACCCCCCAAGGTCGCCACTGGTGATGACCAGTGGGTTATAAAGAATGAACCGATAGATATCACCCAGGTAATATCTAATAGTAACCCATATTTAAAATGACTTTGTATATACACGTCTTTATATTATTATTGTTAATTTAATCATGACTTTAACACGCGCGATGTTAAGAGATATCTAACAATATTTATATTATTATTGTTAATTTAATCATGACTTTAACACGCGCGATGTTAAGAGATATCTAACAATATTTATATTATTATTGTTAATTTA
The DNA here is from genome assembly GCA_943735995.1 of Sesia bembeciformis. Classification (NCBI taxonomy): domain Eukaryota; kingdom Metazoa; phylum Arthropoda; class Insecta; order Lepidoptera; family Sesiidae; genus Sesia; species Sesia bembeciformis. The sequence continues at coordinate 13,934,059 of OX031044.1, forward strand.
ATCATGACTTTAACACGCGCGATGTTAACAGATATCTAACAATATTTATATTATTATTGTTAATTTAATCATGACTTTAACACGCGCGATGTTAACAGATATCTAACAATATTTATATTATTATTGTTAATTTAATCATGACTTTAACAGGCGCGATGTTAACAGATATCTAACAATATTTATTTTTATTTACATTTGTTAATCTTTTTGACTTTATTTAATCATATTGGGTGGTCGCAATACTCAAGTATTAAGACATTAACGATAAGCAAGTAACAGCAGCAGTGGTTTACTTTGAGCACGCTAACACACTATTGTGTGCATTGAAATGGTTATTGTTTATTGTATTCTTTTAATAAAATAATAGTACTTATCTGTTTCTTAACAATTAATCCAGGTATTAATCCAGTACAATTAATTATATGTACAATTATAACCAACACGCTAATGTCCCAAAATCGTTGAGTCTATATTTGGGTTATTATAGCAAGAGCTCTGACAGCTGACAGTTGAAAAACCAATGGTGACGACTTGGTTAATCGATTTTTTTTATTATTGATTATGACTATATTGGTTAAGTTTAATCTATTCAATTTATTATTACTAAAATACAGCTCAAATATAAACTAAAACTGCCAAGTTTGAAGCTAGGAAATAAATTTTCCGGGCTATGTAATTTATAGCTACGAGTATATATTTATATAAAGGAAATATAATTTATAAGAAGGTTCATATTTGGAGTACGTAACTATGACCATATTTTTTAATTTCGTGCTAAGCTCAAGTGGCTTCCATCCGACTTCGCAGGAATACTTTGTCCGATACCAAGAGCTTCTGCCACGCGGTCATTTACACGGGCCAGATAATTGGTCCGTCATAGACTTTCTCCTTTTAAAAATAATCGAATTACCAACTCACGCGATTGGTGATTTAAAATAAATGTTGTTTTAGACATTTCACCAAACTCTCAGCACTAACCACAGTCAATAACAGCCAAAGATTAATAAAAATATATGCAACAATATCTAACAAAAAACAAAGAATAATGACTAACAAAAAATAAACAAATAACAATCAATAACTATTAGAAAATAGCAAAAACGCAAGAATACACGATGACTCGAATGACATGACAACAAACTGACGCCATCATGTTTGGTTGCGTTCACATGAGATTGAATACATTGGTTTCAAGATATTTCTTATAATTTATTTGGCAATTTATTATACTTTTTAATTTAGATACAATATTGCAATTTAAGTAAGTACCAATGAGTATATGTTGCCCTGTTGCTGACTGTATGTCATTATTAACATTATTACAATAATTTTATACTATTCCCGACCAAAAAAAAAAAAACAATTATAACAAGGATTTATTTTTCACTTTTCAAATAAGTGAGTACGGTGGGTCCATTAAAATTTTGAGCAATTTCACATTTAATTTGTGTAAAAGAACGGACAGTGATTTATTATTATTATATGATGAAGTTCCAAATATAAATAGACAAGTTATTTGCAAGCGAAAATCACCTTTATGTTTTAGAAATGACAAAATGAAACTCAATTTTGAAATTCTCAACATTTGACCATATTTATCTATTTAAATGGGTCTTAACGCGAAAGTTTACCTTGTTTATTTTATTGGACGTTTCGGTTGGGTTGCACCAACCATGGTCACGAGCTATCTGAGGAGGCGGGTAGTCCACGTCGAAAGTTGCGAGCAGTTCGCGTTAAGACCCGTTTAAATAGATAAATAAGTGTGAAAAACGCGAACGTGGGGATTTACGATTAATTTTTTTAAGGCGTGTTTCAAGAATAGCGATCCGGTAATTAATTAACATTTTGAACCTGATGGGAATGGAAGCAATGGTTAGTTGATAAGTCCATTTTTTCAACAGCCGCAAAAACGGAGATGGTCAAATCCAAGCTTCCCAACTCCGTGCTCGGTAAAATTTGGAAGCTCTCGGACATCGATAAGGATGGTTTCTTGGATGACGAGGAGTTTGCGCTCGCAATGCACTTGATTCAAGTTAAAATCGATGGACATGACCTGCCCTCGGACCTACCGCCGCACCTCGTGCCGCCCTCTAAGAGGAACTGAGGGGACTCGCGCACAGAACAAACGAAGTAGGTTCATTTAATTTATGTTTACTACGTCTTACTATTTTAGTTCTAATGTTATTTATAATGTGCGCGTCACCGTGATGCCCCATTGTTATTTTTACGTCTTATTTCATTTTTGATTGTAAATTTCGCTTATCGAATGTAACTGTAATTTCAAATTGTAGTACCTATAGTATTTTGGGGGAAATAATAATTAAATGAGCAGCAGAGATACTGAGTGGCAGCAAATTTAAAGATTCTAGAAGTGCCGCGAACGTCTACTTTGTGCATTCTAGAAGTGCCGCGAACGTCTACTTTGTGCATTCTGGAAGTGCCGCGAACCTCTACTTTGTGCATTCTAGAAGTGCCGCGAACCTCTACTTTGTGCATTCTAGAAGTGCCGGGAACCTCTACTTTGTGCATTCTAGAAGTGCCGCGAACCTCTACTTTGTGCATTCTAGAAATGCCGCGAACGTCTACTTTGTGCATTCTGGAAGTGCCGCGAACCTCTACTTTGTGCATTCTAGAAGTGCCGCGAACCTCTACTTTGTGCATTCTAGAAGTGCCGCGAACCTCTACTTTGTGCATTCTAGAAGTGCCGCGAACCTCTACTTTGTGCATTTTAGAAGTGCCGGGAACCTCTACTTTGTGCATTCTAGAAGTGCCGCGAACGTCTACTTTGTGCATTCTAGAAGTGCCGCGAACGTCTACTTTTTTATTAATTAAAAATTGTTTCTTTCGGTTATTCAAAAATAGTTAGTTTTGTGGATGTTCTGCTGCCCATTTAGCATTTTTAGCGGCTCGTTTAAATACAACCCATATTTAATTTGCACGAAAGGTATAATAAATAACTTGCTTACAATTTCATGTCTCAAAATTTTAAAAATACTTTCGTTTTTTTCAAAATGAAGATGGATGATTTTATAGTATTTTGGTACCTACTTCATTTGTTCTGGACTTATGGTATAAGGGTACTCAAATCGAGATTAACGAAGCGTCTCTCTATCGTGTATAGATTGACAATTCGATGTTTACTTCATCAATCAATGTTGCGATCTTTTTAATGGATTCTGTCCAACGATATTCACATTTATCTACGTGCAATCGATATCTAATATCAATCATTAATATTAGAGCAATACCTGAAGTGTTTATATGTATATCTTGAATGCTTGTTCAGAGGATTTTATAACGTAATCGATCTTCATAAAGTACAATTTTGAATAGCAAAATTGTTTGGAATATCGTTTGATAGCTTGGTTGTGTGAACAGTACCAGAAGAGGCTGTGTGTTATACATATGTATCATGTCTATCAACACATGACCACAGAGTAAAAAGTAGCATAATCTTTTAGTGGCACACTGGCATGTCATTGCTTCAATGTCAAAACGAATATGTACTGTGGGCAGCACACAACAAATTGTATTGAGAGTCGTACATACATACATACATACAGAGTGCAACCGAAGCCTGAAACCATGGATATTCTGCCACTCCTCATTCATACATTTTTTTTGAGTTTTCACCAAATTTTTCAACCAAAGGACAATTTATGGGACTTTGTTGGATGTAGTTCCAACCCACCAACAAACATAATGTTCTAGTTAATGAACATAATAATAACATAACATAACATAATGTTAGTGACAATGTATTTGTTACGATCTACCACAATTGTTATAAGCAAGTGTAACTGCTAAAGCTGTGGAGTTCTTTTACTTAAAAGTATTAAATGGGTTATAATAACAAATAAAAAATCATAGAAGAGCCATTTATATGTGGCGCACGATCATTAGCTGTCTTAACATTAAAATATCTATGAAGTAAAAGCTTTAATTTGAAGTATATCTCAAGTTTGTTTGTACATCGTTTATTGGGACTTTGTTAAAATGTATTTGTATTTATATTGTATTGTATTTGTATTTATACAAAGCCCATAAAATGGATATTTACTTACAAATTATAATACGTCAATACCAAATGAGCAGAAACTAAGGTTTCAGGTTTAGCAATTGTATGTGTTGCATACACTGTATATAAATGTTCCCCTCATACACACGCTTACATTTTACACATAATCTGTGTGCGCTTTCTATTTTTGATATTAAAGTGTTTTTGTCAAATCTTGGGTCACGGTATCGAATCAAAAGTATTGATACTTTACACATGATTAGTATCCCAAAGAAGCATCGTACGGATCAAGGTGTCGATTGCCTTGGGGGTGATCTTTAAATTTTTTTCTTAATAGTGAAAGAAAACATTTAAAAAAACATCGAAAACTCGACATTTATCAATACCAGGTATCAATACCTTCCTAAAATCTCTACAAAATTTTCGGTATCGAAGTATCCTACAGATGAAGAGTACCGTTCAAACAAAAGAATATTTACCTTGATTTCGACATACCTGGCCTATAGTACTCATATGAGTGAAATCGAACAAAATAGTACTCGAAACTGAAAAGTACCGATACTTTTCCGTGTCCCTAGTCAAATCTGTGTATGCGAAGTTTGGTCAGTTCTGCCATAAGTAATATGTATAGCGTGAGACAGAGCGCGGTGTGCGAGTGGGTGATGCTTTATGAATATTATTGCATATTGTAATACAACTTATTATTGCATATCAAAATGCAACTCTCGACAAACTCCCTTTAAGATTTTCTAAATTAGGCGGTCTGTTTATGATATGCGAATGAGCGTTGATGGCGCGTGTATGTGTATTTTTATATATTTAAACTTTCACTTTAACTTTTAAACCTGTATAATGTAGAACTACACCACTTCCAAAAGAGGACTCGCCAACCCCGCTTGCCCAACGTTTAAAGGTCACACGTCCCTCATGTACGACAATGTGCTGAGGAGGCCCTTGTCCAGTTTATTGTATTAAATGGCTAAATTCTTGTGGCCCTGGTGACCGTTCTAGAGTCACCGTACGTACATGTTTAGCAACACTAAAAAATTAAGTTAACAGGAATAAAAAAAGCAGTATTTACACACGTTTTCAAACTGAGCCTAATATTATAAATTCGAAAGATGGATGGTTTGTAATGTAAGAAATCAACAAATCTACAAAATTTGACATAAATACGTGTAGTTCGTGAAACGTGCTAACACATAAGAATAGTTTGTATTTCTGTAAATGCAGACGAAGCCGCGGGTTGCAGTTAGTTTCCCACCAGTAGAAAAAATACGCGCTAACGATACGCCTAGATTGGAAAATCTTCTAACAATCACACAATTTGTTTGTTTCCTGCACAGAAAAGGGGGTTTAAATTAAATTAAGATGTTTTGGATTTGTCCGGTTTGTTTGTATTATTTCGTTTATTTGTTTTTTTTTTGCAAGCAGGTATTGTAAATTTATAAATTTGAATTAATGTTGTAATGTAGCATTACTAGAGATCGGATATTCGGGTGCATATTTACCTAAAGTTGAGGAGTCGGATAAGTATGGAGTGCACTTTTGTATCGGGCGAATGCCGCGATCCCGGGATCCACAAATTTTATGTTCCGACTATAGAATACGATTCTTATACCAAAAGTTGTAATGTTAATCCCTAAGAACCCCAGAACTGCATTCCTACAAATTGCCATTAGAACTAAGAATTTGAGTCCAAATCCGAAGTATATAACTTCAATAGTGCCTTAGATCCTATCGACTCTGTCCTGGTCACCATCTGACCTTCAAAACTGCTGAGGAGTTTCATAAATAAGCATCCTATTGTGAAATCCCGGGATTCCGGTTTTCAAATAAATTGTTTTAAGAAGCCGCTTCCATACTTTATACCTTGTAGGTAAATATGCACCCGAATATCCGATCTATAATTATTACTTAATTTATTTGGTGAGTTTGTTCTTCCGGTGCTCCAGAAAATTGTAGCGCCATTATTTACTATTATTACATTAATATAATCATATCATTTATACATTACCGGCCTTACTCATAAATAATATCTTTAAAATATTTCTTTATCTTATTTTCTTTTCTAACATTAGAATTTCGATTGGGTTTAAAAGCGAGAGATGATTTTAAACAATGAACAAAAATAGCGTTTATGAGTAAGGGGGTTACTATATATTGTGTTTAGATTTTTATTAATTTTATTGCATGCGTTATCATTCAAATTCTACTATAGTTTTAAATTGATGCAATTAAATTGTTCCTATTAGTAAATTTTCGAGTTTAACACCATACAGCTATAATAATGTCACCAACATGCAGGGCCGGCTTTACCTAGCGGGGCAGGGTGTGCGGGGCGCAGGGTGTTAGGGGGCGCCGAACGCCGCTCGCGACGCCTCCAAAGAGCCTACTAGAGGGCGCCAGGGTATTGATTGCACCCGGGCGCTACATGGGCTAGAGCCGGCTCTGCCAACGTGTATGTAGTGTGTAGTGAGATGTACTTAGATATCGCTGAAAACATTTATCTATAATTTCATCTTTTATTTCTCCGCTATTTACTGCTGAGCCAGTAAATGTAACGGGACTTTTTTGTACAATAGTAATGTCTACGTATTACTATTAAATATTACTAATATCCCATTGTTACTAAATATTAATAATTGGATTTATAGCAGTGGTGATTCTTCAGAGGCCCAAAATCCCGACGTATAACTCCCAAATCAGTGTATTGGATACTTATAATATACGTTTGGTTTTAACAATACGGTTTAAGATTTGTTACGTAAGCCGGGCTTTTAGGCTTCTATGGAAGTATCGCCAGTGATCTATCGGTTTGAATATGAAACACGCAATTTAATGTCGGCGCCGCTTAGCATGTGTTTTCTAAAATCTCATTAAAACCTACAAAGGTTTTCACATTAAAAGCAGGTCCAAGAAACCGCTCGGACAGGCGCGTTAAAAGGGAGAAAACATTTAAAAAAATGCTTTCGATTATCCGGCGTAACATGAAAGTAAAATTTGTGTTTCATAATTTGGCAATCGAAACGTGTACTCTGTTTTTCTACATGGCAACACTTAAATGGTGTTGGATTTTGACCAAAGGGCCTAACATCCAAGTCCATATTCTTACAAAAAAGTAACTTGAATCCGTAGTTATTTCTTATTGTTTCGTTTGTATCTATTGAATGTATGCATCGGTCGCATATTATAGATTTTTGGTATAAACAATACAATAATATTACAATCTGAATTAGAGAAGTTACTAGTTTTAAACAAGAAAAAAATACAAGCTCTTTTTCCTGGCTATTATGAGTGTTACCAGTTCCAAGAATTTTAAAATGACCGGTTTATGGTGGCACGTTTTGATGCTGAACTTTAGCTAGCATTTTCATTGAACAATACGCTGCATTTATTTATTGTAAAAATTGGATTGTTCACAGTGCCTTGGCTGAAGTATATTGTAAGGGACATTTAGAGCTTTTTACAACATTTCACAGCGTGTTTGCAAACTCTACAAAGCTGCCAGGCGTCTTATTATGAACTTTTATTGCAAGTCATTTTACACCGTGAACTGAATTGCCATGTAAACGACCTTTGTAGAGCTGTAGAGCGCCATCCTACTTATACACTGGATCGAAAAATGACCGTTAACCATCGGGCAATCAAACAAGCAAAAGTCGCTCAGTTATTTGCTTTCAACGCGAAATTATCAATTAAACAATGAGTTGGTTATTCATGCAGGATAGTGGAAACCGCCCGTGATCAAATCTTAGTTCAGCCTGGATTTCTCGGTGTGTAATGTTCCGATGATTCTTTATTAACCAATCCACCGTGTTGACGTTTTCGTGGGTAACCGCAGTCGGCCGTCGTCCCGGTCTTATCCTCATCGAAGATGATCCTAGTTTTAATTCACGGTATTAATAGGTCACGGTTGCTAGTGAAGCAGAAGATTCACCATAGGAACTTTGTAAAATTTCGTGAGACTCCTTAAACGTTAAATCTCATTGTAGTCATAGAAAATCATTGCACGAAATGCTTCACGCGAAACGTTCATTGATGCAATCAATTATTGACTGACGGCTAGCCTTAAAATAATAATAATAAAAAAACTAAATATAGGTGGCCAGTGATTTGATTGATAGTAACAAATAAGCTAAAAACATGCGGAACAGATGCCGTAGGTTTATTCTACAATGTTATATTTACCATATTTCATGCATACTGCTGTCCCTATTAGTCTATGGCTATTTGTAACACAAAATAAAACAGTTTAGAGAAAAATGTAAAATGAATTGCTTGGAAAGGTTTTCTCAAAAGTTCATAATGCGCCCGCAGGACGACAGAGCACATGTGTATCTAATACCTAATGCTATACTTTGTGTGGGGATGGAGTTGTAAATACAGATTTTTATACGCGTTAGTTTTTGAAACGTATTTTTATGCCTCATTCAGTGACAACTGATTTATGAATATTAAATAGTTATGGAAGTTTGCTGTTCACTAAATGAGGTGCGTCGACGAGTTTTTACATTTGCTACTGTGTGTACATAGAGATATGTAAATGTATTGATTATATCATAAATTATACATAGAGTGTAATAAATAGTTAGGAAAAACTGTGTCGAGTGTTATTTATTGATCTCAACCCTTCCCAATACATTCCTTTAAATCTCCAAAGGTGGGCATCGCATCTACGGGCCAACCTGTGTCACTCTAGACTGCTGTTGGTATGTATTGCAGATGTCACAGCACAGTGCCTATCCACTTACCACCGGGTGGGCTGCTGTTTGACTGACGCCTTTCAGTAAAAAAAATAATGCAGCCAGTCCATGGTGGGATAGAGCCTCGTTCTCCAGTGTGTAATGAAACTTCATCAGATTAAACATTGCTAAAAAATATGTATACACAATAGTTCTGCTTGTTAGTGCAAACGCTCATAATTAGGGATGTACATACCTGAGGGTAAATCGATCGACAACGACTTTGTTGTGCATGGGCAGTCACTAGTCACCCCCCTCTCTCGTAACACACTACTAGTTAAAAACTCGAGTAGTTAACACCGCGCTAGCTAGCTATCTCGATAACATAGAAACCTAATAATCGTGATAAGTGTAATTTTAGAAGATACAGCCCCCTGTCTAGGTGGTGGACTACGGGAGGCAAAAGGGTAAGTGATTTTGTGATTTGTTTATGCGCAACCAAAGTTGATCCGTTCGAGCTGGGATTTGAGCTATATAGGTGCAACATAGACGTTATATTGTTCTAGTCAAAATGTCTAAATCATTGCAATTATTAACAATAAAACATGATTTCTCGTTAGAGAAAATAAAAAAACTATATTACTGCTAATTCAGTTGATTTTTCAACTCAGGGTAATATCGAAACGTTCAAAGTACTTTGCAATGACCTTGAATCCATCAAAACAATTCGAAGACGTTCATTTACAACTATTATCAAAATTAGATACGGATAAGTTATTATATTTAGAAAAATATAATAAATTTGAAAATCAGTTTTTTGAAATAAAGTTAATGTTGAGTTCATTCCAAAATACAATCCACAAAGAAAGTCAATCGACTATGTTCAGTAAAATATCAAGTGATGTTATTCTACCGCCACCCAACATCAGTTTGCCTCATTTTTAGGGAAATTATAGCTATTTTCCTAGCTTTACAAATATGTTTAATACGTTAGTTCACAACAACGAGCGACTGAGTCCGATTCAGAAAATGCACTATTTACTGAGTTGCCTATCAGATGAGCCATTAAACATAGTTAAGCACTTAACTAATATACCTGATAATTATGAGGTGGCACGGGGATTGCTGATAGATCGTTATGACAACAAGAGATTAATCGCAGACTCTCACTTATCGGCGATGTTCTCACTCCCTACCCTCATCGTTAAGAATGCTACTCAGTTGCGTAGTTTTGTTAATATTTTGTATGAGAACACACGGGGTCTAACTAGTCTAGGTTTTCCAGTGTCCGAGTGGTCGTTTATATTTTTACGTATATTCTGTAGAAATTTAGACAACGACGTAGGTACACTCGAGAGTCGAGCTTGCGCATCAAAATATAAAATTACCTACATTTGACAATTTGCTTACGTTTTTAGATAATTGTTGTAAAACATTTGAAACCACTGGACTATGTCAAAAAAGTAGCGGCAAGTCGTATAGCACATTGCCAAAGAAGGGGAAGGTTTCATCCTTCTACACGTCCAGTGTACACGATCGTAATGTAGGTAATAATGTTAATAAGCCAGGTAGATGTAGTGATAACAGCAGCACAGTCTCAACAACTTGTCATCTTTGTAAGGGTCCCCACATGGTATTTAAATGTGTTAAGTTTGTGGCCATGGACATTAATTCTAGGTTAGAATTAATTAAATAAAAAAAAAAATGTGTTTTTAATTGTCTAAAGTCACACGGGGTTATTGATTGCTTTTCTAACTCCCGATGTCAAAGTAACGATTTCTAACCCGACGAAAAGTGCAGCCATGTGCTTCCCTTTTCCCAGGGCTAACGCTCGTAGGCCTAAGCTGTCCCCTCTCCCGATAACCCTTTTCGGTCAAACAATTCCTCTCGTCAGGAAGACCAAGTATCTCGGAGTCACTCTAGACCATAGACTGACCTTCCGAGAACACATCAAAACTGTCCGCAACCGAGCCGCCTTTGTGCTCGGTCGCCTCAACCCTCTCATAGGCGGGAGAAGTAAAATGTCGCTTAGAAATAAGTTGACATTATACAAAACTCTCGTCCGTTCCATTATGACCTATGCTAGCGTGGTGTTCGCACACGCAGCTCCCTCCATCATTGCAATCCTCCAAAGATTGCAAAATAGATTCATGCGCAAGGCCGTGGCCGCACCATGGTACTCGCGCAACGTTGACCTCCACAAGGACTTGGAGCTTCCCTCCATCGTCAAATACATAACAGACACTGCCCGACGCTACTATGACGCTATCCCAAACCATCCCAACCCCCTGATTGTCTCTTCCCTCACCTACATACCGTACAGGAGTGCCCCTCCGCGCTATCGTCGCCCGCGGCACATCCTGGACGATCCCGACGACCCGATCACCGCTGCCAATGCGGTTCTCACTCTGCACCCAAACAGTACACAGACACCGTCCCCGCCGGCCGAGACGTAGACGTCCCCCTCGTTACACCGTTAACACACACCGGCCCTCAGCCAACCTTATATTCACTAGGTATAGACACGTGCCTGGGCGCTTCTCGCCGACTCGCGACCCCGCGGTATCCACCTATTGCAACGCCCTAACCCGAGGTCCGTTCCTTCCGCCGGTTTATCGGCGGGGGAGCCCTTAGGCTGTTGCAACGCACACTTTTCTCCTGGCTGAGCGCCTTCTGCGCTCGCCCTACATCAACGCGACCGGTGACTCTTGAAAGGCCACTAGGGCCACAAGAACTAGACATACACGATGTTGAGGCAATCAGGTTTTTTAGTCGGTAGGAGTCCGACACTACCTGGTACCACCTAGGCTGGCCCAGCCAGACTAGATGGTACCAGGTGTCCCATGCAGGATTTTTCCTGATTCTCTCCTAACATAAAAAAAAAAAAAAATGTCAAATTTGCAAACGTAAACATAATAGTTTACTAATATAAATGAAGAACCGTGTATAAAAACTCCACAGAATAATAATATTGATAATGTGGCGGGAATTACAGTGGGTAATTCTTCTCGCTCGGACGTCGCGGCACATTGCACGAACGACATAGTGATTACTACCACGTAAAATATTTAGATGCAGAACCAAATGTGTTGATGTCTCTCCTCAGAGAACAATTCTGGATCTTGTCGGCCAGACGTGTTATTAAGAGTCGAGTGTTTAAGTGCATGCATTGTTTCTGTTTGAAATGTCAACCTCCACAGACATTAATGGGAGACTTACCTGCCAGCCGCGTTACTAAATCTCACCGTCCATTCGTCTCGGTGGCCATTGACTTTGCGGGTCCATTTAATATTAAAACGAGTAAACTTCGCAATGCTAAAATAAATAAGTCATACCTGTGTTTTCGTGTGCTTTACAACAAAAGCTGTGTACTTGGAAGTGGTTAGTGACTACAGAAGCATTCTTAGCGACTCTAAAAACATTCACGTCTCGAAGAGGGTAACCGAGGGAAATTTGGTCCGACTGTGGTTCAAATTTTAAAGGGGCTTGCAGACTATTAAATCAATTTCGAAGGGATATAATTAAGGATTCTTCCTTAAATGTTTATTATTCTGAGCACTATTCAGTGGCGATTTTCTCCACCTCTCAGTCCTCATTTCAATGGACTCGCAGAGACAGCCGTCAAATCTAGCAAAGCTCATTTGAAACGTGTTGTAGGTGATCGTAACTTGACGTTTGAAGAGCTAACAACAGTTTTCGCTCAAGTAGAGGCAGTCTTGAATTCGCGTCCTCTATGCCCTCTGCCTAGCGATCCTAATGATCTTACTGTTCTGACTCCAGGCCACTTCATAATTGGCGTGCCTCTTGTGTCGGTGCCAGAGGTACCATCTACTGAGCGTATGACGCTACTGTCTCGCTGGCATTTGACACAGTCGATTGTAAACAGCGTTTGGAAGCGATGGATGAGTGAATATCTCCACACCTTGCAACAACGACTGAAATGGCACTCTACCAGTTACAATATAAAGATAGGGGATTTAGTACTCCTCGAAGAGGATAATTTGCCTCCACTACAATGGTGCTTGGGACGCGTCACCCGGATTTTTCCTGGGACGGACTCAGTTGTTCGGGTAGTGGAAGTTAGGACTGCTAAAGAGCACCTTACCAGGCCTCTATCTAAACTATGCCCTTTGCCATGTAACATTGATTAGCTTACAACTTAATTTGTTATTCTTAGTTAGGTTAATTTAAAAAATAAAAATAGGGAATGTTAATTGTTCAATGCTTAAATCACTTTAAACTGTTCTTTAAAGATTAAAGTTCGTATATTTTGATAACTTTTGTAATGCACTGAGATAATAGTTCATCTTGGTCTTAAAGCAGTTGCTAATTGTAGGAAGTTTTCAGCAACTCGTCTGTTTTAAAAAAAGGGGTAAACCCCTTATCGCGGCTCCGCAGCGCCGCTTCAACATTTTTTATTTTTTTTCTTCATTTTTACTACTACCCCCAAGATGGGCAACCTACTTTGTGCTTACCTACTTGTTCACACATAAAATTCATTCAATCCAACTCTTCGAGTCAAGACGTAATAACATTGTAACAAGCAACTTTCGGGTTTTATTTCTACAAACAAGTGCTCAAAACTCAGTCTCCAAGCGCAAACATAGTTTTTTTTTGCGACCGTGACAATACACGAATCGTCGACGCGTCAAGTTAGCGCCAGCAAACGGCGTCGAATCCAATCAATCTAAGCAATCTTCGGATCCGAAGGATCACACAGTTGGATAGCGGCGGGTCCGGCAGCGAAGCACAACTTCGCCACGACCACGGAAAAAGGGATCCAAAAAGATAAGTGTCCTTCCTTTGTCTCTCACACGTAGCCAAATTTTAACAATCAGATTCTTGGTTATTGCGTCCGTCCACGGTGTAATAAAGACAATCTCAATGCAAACATTTTAATAATAAAGTGCAAAAATAGACTTTTGTAGCCACTCAACATACCCACAAGGCCCTACTTACAAAAGTTATAATCATTCCCGATAGTTCTATCTCACACAAAACCCACCATTTATTCATTAAATGCTATAAACGCCTTCTATTAGTTCCCCATATGAATCATTATAGTCATTTCTTTATTTTCACCCGATTCGCCGATATTTCCAGACATAACCCGGAGCGTTCCGGTCTCGAGATCTAACTTCAAACAATCAGCTGATCGCGCTGTCGGCCGGCGGGCGCCGCTTGGACCTGGATTCCTGGGGCAAGCTGTCACCAAAGGGGGAGCGTGAGACATTACCCAGTTGCAGCTAAGTCAGAAAAAGTGTTATGATTTTAGTTGCCTAACATTTAAGTTTTTTTTTTAACAGTACCCGATCATAATCAAAATACAAATTCAAAGTAAAATTAACTAACTAAAATCATGGCTACTGATTCAATGAAATCTAGTGCCACATTAAAGGAATTAAACATAAAACGCAGTTCAGTGAAAGGTCAAATTACGAAATATAAAAATTACCTTTCATTATTAAACAACGTGCGCGACATTAATGCGAACATTTTGTAAATGTTCTCAAATTGTATCCACTAGCACTAACATTTTGTAACGTACTGTGCGACACTGTGCAGAACACGTGCCGCACTCCGGTGGATCAGCACCTGAACGATCAATCATCAACTATTCCCACAATGTTCAACCAGACATCGACAAGATCCTATCCAAATTCTGGGAACTTGAAGAGCTCCCACCAAAATCCATCTTAAGTAATGAAGAGATGTGCGAAGAACATTTCTTAGCAAATACCAGTCGTTCAAGCACAGGTAGATTTTGCGTCAAGCTACCTTTGAAAAACAACCCTAATTGCCTAGGTGAGTCCTACGGCATGGCTAAAAAACGCCTGCTCAATTTAGAACGTTTTCGTAAGAATACTGAACTCAAGTCACAGTACACAGAATTTATTCGTGAATATGCCGAATTAGGCCATTTGTCTATGTCTCCCAACCCCAATACGACCCCAGGATATTTTTTATGTCATCATGCTGTGTTCCGATTAGGCAGCGAATCATCAAAAACCAGAGTTGTCTATGATGGCTCTGCACCTACTTCCTCCGGGTACTCACTCAACGATATCCTTATGGTAGGCCTGAACGTGTAAAACTCTCTTTTCCATTTTAATTAGAGCAAGATCGTATAAATATCTACTCACCGGCGACATCGAAAAAATGTACCGCCATACACATCCCGACATCCCGAGAACGCTACATCATTGAGGTACATCCCGACGATAGAAACTTGCAACTGATCCTGTTGAAAGAAGAAGAGTCGCTCCCCATAGAAAGAAGCCTTGTGTCTGAATGTCCTCACTTACGGTACAGCCAGTGCGGCTTATTTAAGCACGAGGTGTTTGTGAAAAGTTGGAGAGGAGTGTAAGGATAGTCGGATCCAATCAATAATAAAAAACTACTTTTATGTCGATGATTTATGTCTTTTATGTCGAACCGGAGCAAACGATGAGGACGAGTTACGATACATACAGAAGTCTGTCTCTGAAGCATTACAATCAGCATGTTTTCCTCTTCGAAAGTACAAGAGCAACTCACCAAGTCTCTGAAGATATCGAAAGTAATTCAACAAACGACAAATTAATATTGAGTGAATCGACGAGCACTCGGATTAGGGTGGAATCCAAAGGAAGATAATCTACACTTCCCCATAAAACCTTTATCCATTGATAATTGTAATATTACAAAGCGATCTATCATGTCAAATACATTTAAAATTTTCCATCTCCTGGGACTTCTAAGTCCATGCATAATCCAACCAAAAATGATTCTACAAAAATTATGGCTCCTAAAGGTCGACTGGGACGAGCCTGTTCCCCAGGACGTCAAGAATTCTTGGGACGGAACAATACACATCATCTCACAAACTTAAAAATACCCAGAACCGTCCTATGTGACCAGCCAACGGTTATAGAAATTCATTCGTGTAGCGACGCAGCTCAGGGCGCTTACGGGGCGTGTGTATATAAAGTCGACAAACATTAATAACGAAGTCACTGTTAAACTATTATGTGCAAAATCGAAGGTCTCACCTTTAAAACCCACGACGATTCCTCGGTTGGAGCTCGGCGCCGCTCTTCTCTCTGCCAGGTTGACTAAAAGTGCAATTGAAGCCGTAAAATACAAACCTGCACGCATATTCTATTGGTGCAACTTCAGCGTGGTCCTCGCGTGGATACACAACCCACCTAGAAATTTAAAAACATTCGTAGCAAACCACGTAGGTGAAATCGTACATATTACACATCCATCATCTTGGCGGTACGTACCTAGTGCAGAAAATCAGTGTCAATGCCAAGTGCAGAAAATTTCTAGAGGTGTCAATGCCAATCAGCCAATGAATTCGAATCTCTGGTGGCAAGACCCAGCCTTTCTTCCTAAAAATGAAAGTGAATGGCCATCTCTCAAACTTAACAAAATTAAAAATGACGTACCCGAACATCCAAGCAAATCCAGCCGTCGTCGCAGAACCTGTAATAAATTTCGAGAATTGTTCAAATTTCACGAAACTACAAAGACCATTCGCATATGTGAAGCGATTCATTAACAATTAAAAAATCCTTCAAACAGGTAACTTAGCTACTGATGAACTACAAGATTCATTCTATCATCTCTGTGCTATGACTCGATCACAATCAATTCCCATTGAATACAAAATGTTAAAACAAAACATACCTTTGAATAGCAAAACTAAACTGCTATCATTGTCACCATTCTTGGACCAGAACAATTTAATAAGAGTAGGTGGTGGGATAGACGCTTCCAACTTTCCGTATGAGAAAAAACACCTCATAGTTCTTGACGCTTCGCATCACTTAACAAAGATTTATTTCGCGCGCTTGTCAGTTGCATGCTGGCCCACAGTTGTTATTGGCCACTGTCAGGAACGCTGTCTGGCCAATAAACGGTCGACAACTCGCTCACAACACAGTACACAGCTGTGTAAAGTGCAGACGTTTTCAAGGCAAAACTCTTTGTCCAAAAATGGGGAATCTCCCAGTGCAGCGCGTCACATCTGACTTTCCATTTCTATCAGTCGGTTTAGACTTTGCGGGTCCGCTCTTCATACAAATCGTAAAAGGCGTGGCTCTAAGCTTATAGTGTTATGTTTATTTATTTGTATGCGTTATAAGGTGCGTTCACTTACAAGCAGTGAGCAGTCTATTCAAAGAAGATTTTATAATGACGGTCGTAATTTTGTCGCGGCGGCCAGGGAATTAGGTTCATTTTTAAAGGCACACAATCATTCTTTTTCTGACTTTGCTGCGCAAGAAGGGATAGAATTCTGATTCATCCCAGCTTACTCTCCTCACTTTGGGGGCATCTGGGAATCTGGGATCAAATGTGCCAAGCACCACATAACCAGAGTCATAGGCAACAGCCATTTAACCTTTGAAGAGATCCAAACTTCATTTACACAAGTGGAGGCAATACTTAACAGCCGTCCCTTGTGTCCCATGTCTTCCAACCCTGACGACCTACTCTCCCTCTCCCCAGGACACTTTCTTATCGGAAGCCCACTGACGACCTTCCCATCTCCTGCACTGCAAGATATCGATCCAAACAAACTTCAGCGATATCAAAGATTGGAACAAATACGACAGCACTTTTTGGTCCGATGGCAGAAGGAATATGTATCAGAGCTACAGCAGCGTCAAAAATGGACAAAGGAGTCTGCAAGCCTGAACGTGGGAGATCTCGTCCTAATAAAGGAAGATCACATGACTCCCCTATGTTGGAGTCTTAGAAGAGTTGTGAAGCTCTACATGGGACCTGATAGCATACACCGAGTGGCGGACATAAATACAACCAGAGGCTGCGTACGTCGCTCACTTGTACGTATGTGTCCCTCCCGAAGCCTGAAGATGTTTCATGTTGAAAGACGGTAGTTCAACATTTGCTTCAAGCCGCTTCAACATTTTTTATTTTTATTTTTGACTACCCCCAAGATGGGCAACGTACTTTGTGCTTACCTACTTGTACACAAAAAAATTCATTCAATCCAACTCTTCGAGTCAAGACGCAATAACATTGTAACAAGCAACCTTCGGGTTTTATTTCTACAAACAAGTGCTCAAAACTCACAGTCTCCAAGCGCAAACATAGGATTAAAACTCGCAGTGTCTCCAAGCGCAGACACCCCTTTTTGGGGGGCTTATGTTAGTGCAAACGCTCATAATTAGGGATGTACCTGAGGGTAAATGATTGACTACGACTTTGTTGTGCATGGGCAGTCACTAGTCACCCCCCTCTCTCGTAACACACTACTAGTTAAAAACTCGAGAGTTAACACGGCCCTAGCTAGCTATCTCAATAACATAGAAACCTAATAATTGTGATGTGTAATTTTAAAAGATACAGGGCCCTGTCTAGGTTGTGGACTACAGGAGGTAAAAGGGTAAATGATTTTGTGATTTGTTTGTGAACCACTGCCTTAGTTCAATCACTATAGTTCTACTATCAACTTTCAGGGTGTTCCCTCACCCACCTTCGGCTCAAGCATCAGACGCTCATGGTTATATCTATTAACTAAATAAGGGTACATTTGAATATGAGTGCAGTCATTTGGTAATGATTGAACATTACAACACAACAAAATTGTACAGTTGCACCCACGGTGAGACGGAACAACAACACTCATCAGGATCACTGCTCAAATATGATTAAATTTTGCAAATAAACTACATCAAAATTGTTTCAGAGCAAAACTGTAATGGTAGGAGTATACAAACAACTAGAAGCTAAGCTCTGGACCCTTTTCACTTGAATGCACACTAACCTATGCTTATATAATGTTATGTATAGATTTTGTTCTTTACCGCACCACAAGCCCGTGTCTCCACTGCTGGATACAGGCTTCCCACTCTTCTCATCCAGGCACTATCGCCAACTTTGTTCCATAATTATAGGTAGGATACATTGTAAAGAATGCAATATTTTTTTAAATTTATTACTTAACAAAACCAATTTTATATCTTAATAATAAGGAATAACAAAGACTAACTTGTCCTATAGTTTTCACAGTAAAGTCATACAGTAAAATGTACATTTCAGTATTAAAACACAGACCATTGCAAACTACATTCCAATGAAATAACTATCAATTAGTTTCTATCTAAGTATCTAGTATCTACCTTACTGCAAAAAATAAAAATGATTTTAACTTAGTGTAGTCCAAAAATAAGTCCAAGACAGCCTCTTGAACTGTTTCATGGAAACCTTTTTATTTTTTGTGCTAAGGAAATATTTCATTTGTAATTATTATTGTAAAATGTGGCAGTAAATAACCAATAATTTAAAATAAATGCACACTAATACAAATAAGGAGGCAAAATTTTATCTCTCAATTCCAAAATTTATTTTATTATTATGCCTTGTTTATTGCAAATGACATTATAATAAACCTGTAAAATTAAATGTAGATTACAAAAAAGAATATAAAGATAAATAAATTCAATATGTATTTTGTATTTTCTTATATGTAGGAAACATCTACAAGGCTCAACAAACCCTATAGTGATACCTAATTTAGAAGTAGAGGCGTGTTTATCTAGAGAGTGCAGTCATGTCACTGTGTTGTCGGAGGATTGCCTCCCGGCGGATTACCTCCGGGTCCGGGTGGACGCACCTGTCTCCTCAGTTGTTCCACAAGCTCGGGGTTAGCGGCCTGCATTTGCTGCGCCAGAGCCTGTCCTGCCTCTAGCAAGGCACTCATACCACCCGATCCATTTGCAACATTTGGTGTAGAATTGTTCATTAGTCCTGAAATGAGGTTCTGCATGTTGGGGTCTGCGAGCATCTCTGTGGCCATATTAAGTAAAGCGGGGTTTTGCAGTAAACCACCGAGGTCGACAGGGCCACGTTCGCCGCGCTCCTGTAGCCGCTCGTCTGTAAGCTGCAGATTTTGTTGGTACGACTCATTGTCGGGCTCGAGCGCGACTGCGCGGGCGAACGCTTGCCTCGCCTCGCGGTTTCGGTTGAGAGCCGTGAGCGCCAGGCCGAGCCGCCCGTGCGCCTTACTGTAGTCGGGCTGCAGCGCAAGAGCCGCTGTACAGTCCGCGACGGCGTTCTCGTGTTGACCGAGCTTGAACATAGCGGCGGCGCGATTACAAAAGTAAATTGCGTTTTGAGGATCGATCTCTATCGCTCGTGTATACTTCGCCAGCGCTTCGCGAAAATGTTCCGTCTTCATCAGCTCATTGCCTTCATTCTTGAGCCGCTCGGCTTCAGCGCGATTGGGCGCGGCACAAGCCCGCTGCTGAACCAATTGTACCAAATCCACGGCTTGCGCCGCATCCTCCGGCTTTATATCAAACGCAGTTTCGATGCACTGCACGCCAACCTCTACACTTTCTCGAGAGTCAACGCTTAGCGTATTGCTCTCGAGTTGCTGCCTCAAAAAGTTCACTATACTGGCGGCCACGATTTTCACATTGGACATTTTTGTATAAATATATCTAGAAGCACAATAGTTCGAAGAATTTTAATTATTTTTAGCCTGACAAACAAGCACGAGACAATAAGACAAAATGAATGACAGAAGAGAAATAATAAAATTCAGTGTCGCCAACATCGAATTTTTTCCCCCTAAGAGTGATTCAAAAATCCCCTAAAATCAAACCAAAACCTATCATATTATGGAGAACTTAATATTACATTTTGTAGAATAGTAGAAATGTATGTATTTTCTTTCCTTCAAACTATAGATTTAAAGTAAATCTGACAACTAAATAAATTAATTATTTCAAAGTACCTAATTATGAAATCTATCGAACTAATTAGAATTGTTACGAAATTGTATTAGAATTAAATCGACAATCTAGTCGGTAATCGACATAATGTAATTTGGATATCTCTATCGACCAAATAAGAAAATGGAAAGACTATATATAGCCAGTGCGTTCTGTAAGTGGCTTACAGTCACTATTACACTTATGTAAATTAGAGTTTAAGTAAGCTATTATGTCATAATAACAAAGTACACCACCAGATGTCGTCATTAACTTAAAATGGTAAACGTAGAGTCCTTTTCATGAAAGAAGTCCCGCGGTGATTTTTGGAACTAAATTTGACAGGTCGGCCATGTTGTCGTTCGTCGATGTTATCAAGTTCGTTTGTTGTGGTAGATTTTTGTGAGTTTGTAACTAGCTTAGTGCATTTTAAAGATTGTTTACAATGCCAAAAGTTGTAAAAAGTTCGGCTCGAGAAATGATATTGAAGGTGAAAGAGTTCTGTGAAGCGGAACAAAAGAATCAAGGTGTTTTAATACCACTAAACAATGTTCGGAAGAGAGTCGCCGCCATAACAGGTACTTTTTAGAGTTGCCATATAATAATTTTTTGCTGTATTGATGGGACTTTTAGGATATAAATTCATTTTTGCGATAAAATTGAACAAATACCAAACGTGATGAAACTAGGTAACTGAAATTAAAACATATATTACATAGTACATAAGCATTATAAACTTAAAGTTACTATTATTTTTAATTGTTCATTATTTAATTGCAGGTGTGTCAGAGAAAACTGTAACAAGAATTACAAAAGAAGGTATAACAGCGGCGAGTACTTCGAAAAAAATTGTCACCCCGGGGAAGAGTCGCCCGCATCCGAAAAAGGTCGACTTAGACGGGTTCGATTTGTGCGCTATCCGGCAAAAAATTCACAGTTTTTACGTTGTGCATAAAGAATTACCAACATTGGCTAAATTACGGGCAGCTCTGAGAGAAGACATCAATTTTCAGGGAAGCATCACAACATTGCACAGGATATTAAATAGGATTGGTTTCAAGTACAAGCGATGTCAATCCAGACGCAAACTACTTATGGAACGTCACGACATTACCGCATGGCGTGCAAAATATTTGGATAAAATACGAATAAATCGCACTGTGGAAAAACGACCCGTTGTATACTTAGATGAGACCTATATACACAATACTTATCATACAAAAAGTTGTTGGCAGAGTGAGGAGGAACCAGGAATGTTCGTCTCAGAGTCATCGGGGAGTCGCTGGATAATCGCTCATGCGGGAACAAAAGATGGATTCATAAATGGTGCATTATTAATGTTCAAATCCCAATCAAAGTCCTCAGATTACCACGATGACATGAACTCTGCAAATTTCTTAAAATGGGTGACGGAAAAACTAATACCTAATCTATCTGAAAGGTCGCTTGTGGTAATGGACAACGCTCCTTACCATTGCACTCAATTAAACAAAGCCCCTACAATGTCAAATATAAAAAGTAGTATGCAGGAATGGCTCCGGCAAAAGGGTATATATTTTGAAGACACCTGGAGAAAAGCTGTGCTGTTTGAGCTAATCAAACAAAATAAAGGTCCACCGACATTTGCATTGAATGAATTATTAACAGCTCACGGACACGAAGTATTAAGGTTGCCGCCTTACCATTGCGACCTCAACCCGATTGAGAAAATCTGGAGCCTTGTAAAAAGAAAGGTGGCGGATAAGAACGTGGCACAAGATCCAAAAGAAATTGTAAAATTAACTGAAGAGGCCTTTGAGTCTATTACGGCGGAAGATTGGACAGCTCAGTGCACGCATGTCGAACATTTAGAGGAGGAATATTTAAAAAATGACGGCCTTATGGATGAAGAGATGGACCGAATAATTATATCTACGGCTAGTGATACTGAAACAGAATTTGATTCTGATTCCATCCACTCTTCAGACAGTGATGTTCCTATGGCCGCTGATCACAATTATTCAATAAAACTCTGAATAAAAAATTGTAATGCTTTTCTTTACCCTATTTTCTCATCTTTTACATGTAAGTAGGTAGAACACCGCTTATATAAGTAAATAAAAATATACTTTTTACATAACAGAAATATAGGTAAATGGGCATTTTTATCAAAATGTCTACCAACCCACTCATGGGATGACCCATGCAATAAGTCCAAATAACTAACGTTATTATGACTTATTATTGTTTTAAGTTTCGCACCTAACAACATAGTAAAAAACGAAACTTTAGTCATTTGAAACTATTTAATAATAACACGACACTTACAGTCATAATAACGTTAGTTATTTGGACTTATTACATGGGTCATCCCATGAGTGGGTTGGTAGACATTTTGATAAAAATGCCCAAATATACTTTTGACTTATCAGAAATATACATGATTCACTAATCTGAACTATTGTTATAGTATGGGCTTGAGTAATGAAATTACAGCCCATCTAAAATGTATTTATTTCTTAATACAATTTAAGAGCTTATATTGTTTCATCGAAGTATGCAGGAAATAGTATTATTTGATAAATTACATATGCTAAATGTAAAATAGGTAAATTTTTTACTCATAAATGGCAACATTATGTCACGCGAGTACAGCGCTGCGTCTGGGGGACTTCTTTCATGAAAAGGACTCTAATGTACAATTTAATATAAAGGGTGCGCCAGAGAAACTTACTTATTTGAAAGGTCAATAAAAAAAAAGTACTTCAGTTATTGTTTTAAATTTTTTTTTTATTTGAGAATACAATATCCCATTTTTTTTTTTATGCAGTCTTAAAAATGACATCGGATAAATGGCGACCCCCATTGCGCATACACTGATGAAGTCGATTTTTGAAATTTTTTTCCACTCTTCGCAGCATATCAATCGGTATGTTGGCAATGGCGTCGCGAATGTTGTTCTTGAGGTGTGCTATGGTCCGTGGTCGAACCAGGGATTTCAAATAACCCCATAAAAAGAAATCGCATGGAGTCAAATCTGGAGAGCGTGCCGGCCATTGGAGATCGCCTTTGAGAGAGATGAGGCGTTGTCGCAACAAATTCATTGAGTCTCGTGCTGTGTGTGCTGTGGCTCCATCTTGCTGAAACCACACGTTCCTAACGTTCATTTCTTCGAGTCTTGGAAGAAAAAATTCCTCGATCATGTTCCTGTAACGAGCTCCATTCACGGTAACTGCGCGTTCGTTTTCTTCAAAAAAATAAGGACCAAACTGCGAAGGCCCGCTGCTCTCTAGACCAGAGCATGATGGCAACTGACTGGAGGGAGAAACAAACTTGGGAACTTCCCCCTCCAGATGCGCCGTCTCTTGCCCCTCTACCCGCCCAACTCACCGCGCGGGAATTTTTTCAAATAAGTAAGTTTCTCTGGCGCACCCTGTAACTACACTATCAGCAGTATTGCCAATATAGCGACTTAGTAAATCAAAATGAATCCAAATCAAAAAATGAATTTCTTTTTTCGGATTTTGTTACCCTTAAACTTGGAAGGAATTTCCCTCAGGGAAATGTTCTAATTTGGCTACATAAAATTACATAAAATCAATATTTTTTTCTTAATGTTTAATTGGACACTGGCATAACCATTGGCCATTCGGAGTTGCGTTCTACAGACTTCATTTCGAACATATTCCATCAGAATAAGATACGCTTCCTCTATCATGCCGCATTCTACACAAACTGGAGAGTTAACTTTAGGCATCGTACGCGCATATTTATTTAATGGAATCTGTCCGGAACGAAGTCTCAGTACGGCGCTGAGTCATATCTTTCCATAATGAGTCCTTCAAAATAGAGAGAATGGAGAAGAGGGGTAAACTTATACCATATCCCTTTAATTAATGACTTCCTCAAAATTCGCATATTCGCCCAGTGTCAAATTTATTCGCAATAAACAATTTTAGTTTAAACGTATTCTGTTTTACAAGGTGAAAGTTGAAGTTGACCAGTCCAGTCTCGTTATAGTGCCACACTTTTATTTGGTTATCACGATCACCACGCACGAATAATACTTTGAAGTTTAATAATATATAACTATTAAACCACAAAACGCCTAATAGGTACACAATTTTTACAATAATTAAACAAACACTGGAGTTCACTTCTCGAGTTCCCCTCAAAAAGTATCACGTTTCATTTGGCAGATATTTTTTATTTAATATCTTTAAGTAACATTTAATATCAATCAATGGCTAGTTCATATTACTAGATATTTTTGTTACAAAATATTCAGTATTTTTGAGCTAAAATTTTATTTTTTAATTTCAGATGTTATAAATAATTGGCTATAAACAAAAAAGGGAGAGATTTAAAGAGATCTTATTCAGTGTAAATGTCGATGTAAATAAAAAAAACGTGAGTTTTGCTTTGTATTTATTATAATAAACAATACCTTGGCGAAAAAAAAAAAAAATTCCAATAAATAACATTTAGTGTAAATTCATTGAGAATGTTAAGTTCCTACGCTCTTGAGTGGGTGGATGCTAGTTCATATGTGTTCCCTATGCGGGTGGTCCGCGGGCGTGTTGTCGAGCAGACAGACCCAGTCGCGCAGGCGGCGGTCACGTGCGAACTGGTCGCGGGCGAGCGCGCGCGCCGCGAGCGCGTCGCCCGCACCCAGCGCCGCCGCGCCCGCCCACGACACTACGTTTCCGTGTGTTGGCGCACTGTGGAACTTCAGCTCGGGGATGTGTAGACGCGAGCTAAGAAGACAACGTGGAATATCAATTTGAAAGTAAGAAAACAATAAGGGAAAATTTCGCTCATTTATTGCAATACAGGTAACGGTAACGCTGGTAAAGGCAAAATGTATTAGGTCATATTATATTTTAGCATCTACACTGTACACACATTTTGGAAAATAAATAATTTGGATTTGAATACTGTTGGATATGAATGAATACTGAATTTCCCAAGGCCCGTCACCACACACGATCCTAACTGATCTCATACAACCACCACCGGAATTTTCTTTGTCGGCGGTCCATCTGGCCGGAGGGCGTCCCGCACTGCGCTTTCTCGGTGCATGGCCTCCACTCGAGGACCTGTCCACCCCTTCGGTTATCGGTTCTGCGGCAAATATGACCTGCGCATGCCCACTTCAACATGCCGATTCTACGAGCTATGTCGGTGAATTTAGTTCTTTGGCGAATGTCTTCCTTTCGAATCCTGTCCCGCAAAGGAACTCCAGCAATGGAGCGACATAGGCTGATGGTATGTGGTGGTATAAGTCAAGAAAACATGATTTTACAGGACGGCATTCTAATAACAACTCGCTGATATTTTAAGAACCTTAACCGTTTTACAATTTTTAATCTCAAGGAATTAAATATTTGAGTGTAATCCTTGAGTGTGACGTTAAGACTACGTTGAAAACCTTGACTTATAATGGTCACGAGCGTTCAGCGTCAGAATTTAAAGGTTTATTAGTGCCGACTCAGCCGATGAGCTCCGAGCGCTTTTTTACAACACTACGGATCTATAACGATGATATTGATGTATGGAGCATGTGGTGGGTGTGTGTGTGTGCCTGTGTATGTGCGTGTGTGAATTTATTTAACACAAAGTACAATGAGCGGGCTTAAAGTTACAAGGCATTGTCTTCTAGCCAATCTTCAAGAGAGGTGAGTGTGCGGGTGTGCGAGCTTGTGAGTGCGCGCGCGCAAGGTTGTGTGTGTGCGTCAGTGTGTATGTACTCACTCGTACGGCGGCTGTGTGAGCAGGTGACGCAGCTCGTGCGCGAGCCGCGGCTTGAGTCCGGGCAGCGCAGCGCCGCCGCCCACCACCACTATGTTCTCGCCGAGAGCGCGACGAGCGTCGATTGGACACTACGCAACCACACGTATTTATTTCACCACGACAGACTATAAAAATTACTAACTCTTGAAATTACACATGCAGTAACTTATAAAATTCTCAATCTGCACATGTGTGTGCGAGTGTGCATGGTTGTGTGTAAATAAATTATCAACACCTTGCTTAGCAAGAGCTCCGGGGCTGACAGTCCCGGGACAAGCAGTCCCCTCGGCTATATTGGGAACTTACCTACACTCGTAACACTCTTCGTCTGGCAATCAGCCTCCGACTCAGTACCGAGGTTTGTGGGAGGTGGGAACACGGGGGTCCTTTTGGTAGGTACGTTGAGCCCCTAGGACACCATGGACTTTCCTGTTATTAAAGTGCGGGCCGGCTTTCACGCGACGCCACTTTCAATGACATTATATGTCGGGCTCACCGTCAACGTACCGTCTCTTTTAGAGCCGAATGGTGTCGTGCGTGATGATGTCAAGACATCAGATGAGATGTCGTTAGTGCTCCCTATTTAGGGATCTTTCTAACATCACGTGCGACCCCAAGGTCGGCAATTACCGCCAGCTTGGTACCTCGCCGCAAAGACCAAATTTGTACGTTTTCAATATGTAGGAATGTTCAACGTAAACTGAATACGTCGTATACTTTGTTTTACTTTGAACAGTGAATTTTATTCTTGTGTATAGGCCCTAGTTTAATTTTATTTATAATAGCGACCCGCCCTCACTTCGCTTCGGTTTATTAAATTTAAAACAATCGCAATAAGATATTTTCCTGCGGTAAAATGGAGGCTATATTTTAAGTTAGACCTCTAGCAATACATCGGTGAAAACTGCATTCAATTTCATGCAGTAGTTTTTGCGTGATGCGTGTACAAACAGACAGACAGACAGACAAAATTTCTAAAAACTGTTGTTTTGGCTTCTGTTGCTCTAATAAAGTCTCCCTCCATATTAGTTTTTTTCCAATATCTATAATGTACAAACATCGGCCTGTTACAATTTTATTATATGTATAGATTAAAAAAAATATTGTATTATGTTATGGTTCGTTAAAATATGTAAATATATAATAATGCGTCAAAAAACAATGTATTATATTATAGTTATGAATATTGTCGTATTGATACAGATTGCAGAGACGTCTCTCTGCAAGGTATATTGCATAGTTATAATAATAATATTGTTTTAATTATGCAATTATTATATATATCAAATTAAGTATGTAGATACATTTTCGAATATGTATATAATATATATGTATGTAAAGAAAATGTATTTCTTCGATTTTAATTTGCCGCTCATTCCGGGCGCCATCGATGTACAAGGTTATCGATCTTGTATATCGATGTAGGGTAGTCTATGGTTTATAATCTATGATGGTCTGTAATGTGTGGGTAGATGACGATGGCGTTGTTGATTTGGATAGTTTAATATTATTAATTTGTCTGTTGTCTGAAACGAAAGGGATTGACGTTTGAGGAATAGACTTTAATGTCGTTTCTTTTGTTACGGGTAGGATTTTTACTATAGAATACTGTGCTAAACCCACCATTATGGTAAATAATTATATGTGAAAGAAACAATAAACGGTTCTTTTGTTACAGAGAAACTCAATATTGTTTATTTTATAGTGTCAATTCTCTGAAACACTATTATATGTACATGTTGTAATGCTTGCTCTCTCTCCTCGCCAACAGACGGCATTGTAAGTCTCATTAAGCAAATTTATTAATATTGGTTTCGCGCGGGCATTCTTGGAAAAAGTAAGACATGCGAGAGCCAAATAAAGACTCAGGAGCCGAATAACGGTATTTGGAAATAAATTTTGAGATTTGTTTTAATGGGATAGTTTTGATAATTAGTATCGTCTTTTAATTGTTAATTGTTTAATTGTTAATTGTTTAATTTTAATTGTTAATACAACTTTAATTGTTTAATTGACGGGCCTTAAGCGACGCCCTTTAGGACGATCAGTCACGTTGGGGATAGGCAAGCGCCCTTGCCAACACACTACGAGCTGAAGTTAGTGGGCATATCGGGTTATTTCAAAATAAGCATAACGGAAGACGATTCTTGCACAAAGTTAATTCTTGTGCGACGCCATAGTCTTGATCTCGGCTGCCAATCTTTTGACTCCAGTTCTGAATTGCTGCTGAATCTTCTGTTTACTTATCGCTGTGTATCCTTTCATATCCCTGTTCCTAAGCCGCGTTAGACACAAAGACTTGGTTCGGGAGTACAGTTGAGGACATTGTTGAGTACATTTCAAGCTAGACTTAGTTTATCCACTGCTAGATACAGGTCTTCTCATATACATTGTCTTGTGTACGAGAAATGTAGTCTTCAAACAAGGCTTGCAATAAATGATATTTATTATTGTTAATTCGGGATAATAATTTCAAGCTTCGGAATAGATTTGGACACAGGCTGTAAGTAAAAATACTTCATACTTCATTCCAATTTAATTTGACCAAAATGCAAACAAACATGGCGGCCCGAGGTAACTGACACAGTGTCCAATTTTAAACAGGGAGGTGATAATTGTTTACATATCCATCATGATTGCTGCAAGTTTGCCCTAGATTTTAAGCTAAAACTTGCGATATTTCATTTATTTAGTTTTGTTTTTGGCAAATTGTATTGTGACAATTTGACATCCTGCTCATTATTTATATCAATTTAAACCTAGCATATTCATAAGCGATCAATATCCCACTGACGTGCATAAGGCACCGCGACACGATGCTCTGCAACGATGCGAGCTCGTTGTCCCGCGGATCAGCGGCCAGTACGCGCGCCGGCCTCTGTACCGTTAGGTACGTTTAATGTACGGTACAATCTGTCATGTCTGATCGCGATTGATGATGATAGCGCTGTGAGGGAGTATCACACATATCCGTGTCCACATTGTAGCACTCACCTGCATAATGCACTGCAGCACGATATCCTGCAGCGAAGCCAGTTCGTTGTCCCTTCGGAACAGCGGCTCGGCGGCCAGCTCGCGCGCGCGCCCCGACACGGTGAGGTCGCCGCGCGCGCCCCACGGGTACTGCACCGGCCGCGCCGGCGCCGGCCCGCGCTCGGATTGCCACTGCAGTGCGCGCTCGCGACTACCCACGAAACATGTCTTCACTGAGGAAACGGGAGTTTTCTGTTTATTTCTTTGTTTTATTGTTATTCATATACATTTAAAGAGAAAGCTCATAAGTAATTATTTTATTTATTTATTGTTATAAGCTATGCATACACATTCTAAGATTATTTCAGAGTACGCTATATTATATAGCATCGTTTTCAAACCTGGGGGTCGCGATCCCATACACATTTAGTCGCAGTTGGTTAGCGAAAGTATGTATGAATAACTTATGTATGAAAAAATCTTTTATTCATTAATTATTAAATAATAATAATAATAAATACTCTTTATTGTATACAATTGGTTATTACAATAAACCTACTTTATTACAATAATTTATGTGCACAAACAATAAATGACAGAATACAATAGGCGACCTTATGATAGAGAAAAATAAAAGGGATATAGGTAGTGCAAAAGACCGAAATCCACAGATGGATCATGTTCAATATATACTTATCGATAATAAATATAGTATAATAAATACTTATAATAATAAATAGCTTAATAATATATAAATACATACATACATATATACATCTATACTGCACCCAATATCAATTCACAAATAAGTTTAAAGTTCACAAGTAATTTATTATATCACTAGCGACCCGCCCTCACTTCGCTTCGGTTTATTAAATTTAAAACAATCGGAATAAGATATTTTCCTGCGGTAAAATGGAGCCTATATTTTAAGTTAGACCTCTAGCAATACATCGGTGAAAACTGCATTCAATTCCAAGCAGTAGTTTTTGCGTGATGCGTGTACAAACATACAGACAGACAAGACTAAATTTCTAAAAACTGTTGTTTTGGCTTCTGTTGCTCTAATAAAGACCCCCCATATTAGTTTTTTTTCAATATCTATAATGTACAGACATCGGCCTGTTACAATTTTATTATATGTATAGATTATAAATAATTTATAATCAAATGTTAAACGGTAAAGATATGATTAGAACCAAATTTAATGTTATACCCCTTTATTGTTAATCATTAGTGGTATCCATTCATAATAAAACAGTCAACGGGGTGTTTACAGGCAATGAACAATGTGCTTCAGAATTGTTTAAACTTTATATATGCCTTATACAAATGGTTAAAGTTGCAAAATGACGGTAGATACAGACGTTAACGAGTCTCGTTACCTTTAATATCCTCGATGATGTGTTCGGGCAAGTCTAATTTGGTGTTGTTATCCTCGTCGAGCAGACGGGCGAGTTCATCGTGCACGGCCCACGCGCCCAGCGGCTGCGCCTGCAGCGCGCGCAGCACCGGCACGCCGTGCACCACTATGCACACACCAGTCAATTCCTCAGTAGTTATTTATTTTTAATGTAACAAGAATATCATGAAATACATGTAATTTGTTTGTTATAATATAATAAGCTTTAGTTTACTGATATCTTAAAATATTTCACACTATTTGTGTAGGACCTTATGTTATGTGGGATGCCAATAAAAATATCGGATGGAATGAAAATCTCCTAATTTATTTTTTCCAATTTTTCACAACTTGTTTTTCCGTCTTCCTTAACACAACGCGAGCTAACCAGCACCTTTAGCCATTCCCAACTTCCTTCTCGCTCGCACAAGGCACACACTCCTCTGGTCCCTTTCCCACACATTCCTCGCGAGGCCGTTCGTTTCTAGCTATATATTTTTTATTTATATTACATATTTTTAATTATTACGTCATATATGAATGCCAGCGGTGCCTGGGACTTCGTTCGCGTGTACTCGTGATTCCCGTGGGAACTCTATAAAGGATCTGGATAAACCCTGGATATGGAGGATGTTAACCCGGCACATAAGCTTAAACTATGTCAAGGTCCATTAACATTCGTCCAGACAGACAGACAGTCGCACACACAGACATAAATTCTAAAATCGATTATTTTGGGCTCCGTGTCGTTCGTAGAGTACACTGCGATGATTTTTTTTCAAAAATATGTCATGTTGAGACACGGTCCGTTACGATTTCATACGGAATATTGTAAATTTAATTCGACTATCTTTCGTCATTTTTCTGACAGAGCCATTATCCCGTCGCTGTAAAATTTTTGTGGTTTCTGAGCGAAAAACTGATTTAAATGGTTTATACAGGCTTCTATTGAATGTAATTTTACTCCATTTAGAGAATTTTGCAAAGAGCGGAATAATCCGAAGGTGCTATTGTCTGGACTGTATGGAGGATGCGTTAAAACTTCACAGCCAAGGTCTATCAAATTTTGTTTAGTTATCAAAGATGTATGCGGTCGTAATGGAAAACTACACATTTTCTATTCACTAATTCTGGGCGTGTTTCTTTACGTGCTTTTTTCAATTTTATTAATTGCTGACAGTAGACATCAGAATTAATCGTTTGGCCATGTGGCAACAGCTCGATTACACAATGCCTTGCCAGTCCATCATACAGATAATATGACTTTGTTCGGAGTGGGACCTGGCTTTGGGACTATTTGTGATGGCTCACCTTACTTAGACCAAGATCGGTTACGAATATTGTTATCGTAGGTGATCCACTTCTCATCGACTGTTACCAATCTCTTCAGAAATGTATCGATTTCATTTCGTTTTAGCAACATCTCGCATATGGAAATTCTATTCACCAAGTGTCTGTCTGTCATTTAAATCATGCGGCACCCAAACATCTAGTTTGTTTTTACAAAATTCAGTTTATGCATGTGATCCAGAACTGTTGTGGTGAATGCTAAGCTCTTCTGCAATTTGATGACTGCGTATGTGTCGATCTGCTTTAACTTTTTCAAAGATAATATCAGCATTTACCTTAATAGGAGGACTACAGCGAGGAACAACATTCACATTAAAATTACCAGACCTGAATTGACTGAACCATTTTTTACAGTAGTTTTAGGTAAAGCATCTTCTCCGTAAACACCACAAATACCCTCCCTTGTCGTTATCATACTCTTGTCGAAAAAAAATTGTAAAACATATCTTATTTTCTCTTTATTAACTTCCATTTTAAAATTGTTAAAAAATATGAAAAGATAAAACTTTTAACTTGTAATTTCAATTTGGCGCCATTACAAAAAAGTCATTTGTCAAACGATATATCACTTCCTGCCAGTGATCAGTGTTGCCAGAAATATTGCACGCTAAAAACATACGTTTAGAAACTTTTCCGACTACCTATTTTACATATAATAAGGTAAGCAATGAGACTCGTTTAAATAGATAAATAAGAAACGACAAGACAAGGTTTATCTTACCTGCGGCAACTTCGGCCTCGCGCGCGCCGATGGAGACGACAAGCGCGACGGGTGCTCCAAGTGTGAGCGCGCACAGCCGCGGCGCGTCCGCCCACACCACGCCCGACACCTGTAATATGCAATATAGATATGGAGACCACAAGCGCGACGGGCGCTCCATGTCTGAGCGCGCACAGCCACGGCGCGTCCGCGCACACCACGCCCGACACCTGCACCACCACTCGCATTCCTCATTACATACATTTATACAGGTTCTGTAGGAACGAAGACACCTGTTTTTTGCAGACCTGTGCGGCACAAAGGCTGGTCTGCGAGCACTTCTAAGGCGTTTATTAGAACTTCACAATAATAAACTAAATAACTTTGATATAATAGGTATGCGGAAAAGTTCGCGGCCATTTGAACGTAAAAGTGGGAAAGGGAAAGTGTGGTGTTTACGGAGAAGATGCTTTACCTAAAACTACTGTAAAAAATGGTTCAGTCGATTCAGGTCTGGTAATTTTAATGTGAATGATGTTCCTCGCTGTAGTCCTCCTATTAAGGTAAATGCTGATATTATCTTTGAAAAAGTTAAAGCAGATCGACACATACGCAGTCCTCAAATTGCAGAAGAGCTTAGCATTCACCACTCAACAGTTCTGGATCACATGCATAAACTTAATTTTGTAAAAAAAAACTAGATGTTTGTGTGTCGCGAGATTTATATGACAGACACTTGGTGATTAGAATTTCCATATGCGAGATGTTGCTAAAACGAAATGAAATCGACATTTCTGAAGAGACCGGTAATAGGCGATGAAAAGTGGATCACCTACGATAACAATATTCGAAAACGATCTTGGTCTAAGCGAGGTGAGCCATCACAAATAGTCCCAAAGCCAGGTCCCACTCTGAACAAAGTCATGTTATGTGTATGATGGCCTGGCAAGGCATTGTGTATTCGAGCTTTTGCCACGTGGCCAAACGATTAATTCTGATGTCTACTGTCAGCAATTAGTAAAATTGAAACAAACACTTGAAGAAAAACGCCCAGAATTAATGATTAGATAAGGTGTAGTTTTCCATCACAATGATGTCCGACAGCGTTGATGACTAAATGAAAATTGATGGATCTTGGCTGGGAAGTTTTAATGGATCATCCTCCATACAGTCCAGTCTAAGCACCCTTGGAAACGAATAAATGGAAACTTGTAAAAGATGTGAATTGGAATATCAAGTTGTCAACAATTGCTTTTTCAATGATTAGGAGATGGGATGGAAAATGAGCTCTAGGTAATCTTACTCACTTTATGTTATATGTTACACAGAAGTCTTCTTCATCTATCAACATTCAACATTAATAATATTGATATTATTTGATATAATAATAATAACAGTAAAGATATTTTTTATTTACATATTTTTTACTATGATAATGTTTACCTCATAATGTGTGAAGAGCACTTTTGCTAACGTTTCTCGGAACAGCGTCGGAGTGAGCAGCGACTCCACGACGACCACTTTGCGCTCCTTTGGGTTCACAAGCACGTGTCTGAAATAATATAGGGTTCAAGAGATCCTTAAATAAATATTTTCATTTCATGTCCCATCCTATAGAGTAGGAAGTGTAAAGATGGAATAAGATAAATTTTACATAATTTTCATTTTATTTTATTATTTATAAAGGATCTCCAATGAGAGGTACACACCACGTGCAAATCACTTAAAACTATGAAATATATTTAAGTCCCTACAAAAATAGTGTGAAATATTTTAATATGTCAGTCGGTACACTAAAATTATTATATCAAACTAAAAACTAAGATGTATATCATGATATTTTATTAGATTTTAAGTAATTGGTGATCAATTTACCCTATGTCCATAACACGTCCTGTAATTTATACCTACGTATACCTATAAACCGACCGTTTAACTCGCGTATCGCCTGCGCGGTAAGAAGGGAGCGGGGGGAAATGTTAGCGGATGGGTGAAAGGGGTGCGCGGAGCAGAGAGCTTACGTCAAGTGCGGCAGTGCGCTGGCTGTGCTCGCAGCGCGCGGTTGGTATTTTTGTTACGGACGCTTGGACATTAACGCACAAGGTATACGACTGCCAAGATAAATCTCAAGATGAATCGCTCTTCCAGTTTTGCGAACAAAATTAACAAGCAAGCTAAACAAATAGCATACAATGTATATTCCTTTTTTAAAGCCAGAAAACAAGATCATAATTCTACAGAGTATCTTGAAGACGTAAACCTAAACAAACTTGTTGCTAAAGCTACAGGACTTTCGGTGACTGCCATATGTAAAATAATAAAAGAAGGAAATGAACTGAAAGATGAACAAAATAATGTAAATTTTAAATCACCAAAAAAAATTAAACAAATCCGAAAGAAAAAAATTTTAGTTGACAGTTTTACAGAGGGCGTTGTTAGAAGAAAAATAACTCAATTTTATACGGTTTTTAAGAAGGTTCCTACATTAAAAATTTTGAATGCGAAACTCAGAGAAGAAGGAATTTTAAATTGTGGCCGAGAATATTTGAGAACATTGATTCATAAACTTGGCTTTCGATTTAAGAAATGTCAATCAAAAAGAAAATTACTGATTGAACAACCAAACATCGTATCGTGGCGGTGGCGTTATCTTAATGCGATAAAGAAGCACAGAAGAGATCAAAGAAACATTGTTTACCTCGATGAAACATATGTCAATTCGTCATTAAATGTACCGGCGTGTTGGCAATCCAATGAAGAACGAGGGGTGCTGTCGCATATTGGCAAAGGGCCACGTTTAATTATTGTACATGCTGGTGGACAAGCCGGATTTATCGATGGAGCTCTTTTAATTTTTAAATCCAAAAGCAAAACCGGAGATTATCATAGCGATATGAATTTTGTAAACTTCAGCAAATGGACTAGAGAAAAGCTATTGCCAAATTTACCGCCAAGCTCAGTTATTATTATGGATAATGCCGCATACCACTCGGTACAAGAGGACAAAAAGCCTACAATGACATCCACAAAAGCCACCATGCAGACCTGCCTGCAAAGACACAATGTTGAATTTGATACGTCTTTAAGAAAATGTGATTTATTGAATTTAATTAAACAACACGCGACAGAAAATACTTACAAAATAGATGAAATTTTAAAGGCGGCAGGTCATGAAGTCTTACGACTGCCTCCATATCACCCAGACTTGAACCCAATCGAATTGGTTTGGGGGGATATCAAAGGACAGCTCGCAAAAATTGAAATTGATTCTAATTTAGAAAAAAAGAAAAATACACTGGAACAGTTATTTGCCGAATTCTCTGTAGAAAAATGGGTTAACTGCGATAAACATGTACAAACTATTGAAGATGAATATTGTCTGCACGATCGCATCGTTGATGAAGAGATGGACCGATTTATTATTAATTTGCAAGATTCTGACTCCTCAAGCTACACAGACAGTGATGATGATTCAAGCGATATGGATATTAGTGACGAATAGTCCTATAAAAATTTTATCTGTGGTTAAATATTTCTTAAACGGAGTTAATTATTGTTTTATGATTTTGTACCTATGAAGCTATTATAAAATATTTGTAAAACTTAAAAATAAATACTTAAAAAAAAGATACTTATTATTTTATTCTTTACCAACAATGTCTATCTCGAGATAAATCTTTGGATTATTGACTCCGTGTGTAGCGTTACCCGCCCCCGCTCCCTTCTTACCGCGCAGGCGATACGCGAGTTAAACGGTCGGCTTATACATACGTATGTACGTATGTAGGTATAAATTACGTATGTACTTACTAACAGAAGCGTACGCGTACTAAGGTGAAAGACCTAGGCGAATGAGTGTGGTTAGTGTTATGCACATGCTAGTAAATTAATCACTAAATATTTATTTTTAAAGTAGTAAAAAGATCATGTAATATATGTTCATTTTTAGTTAAATATAATAGTTTTAGCATACTGATTGACATATTAAAATATTTCACACTATTTTTGTAGGACCTTATATTATATATATGTAAACAACAAAGTGTCATACATAATGTATAATGTCCTGCATTCTACACTGTGCTGAGAAAATGGGGAGGGATAGCATGGGATGAGATGGGAATGGACTCTGGCATACCTCACTCACTACCAAAACATACACATACATAATGTATAATGTCCTGCATTCTACACTGTGCTGAGAAAATGGGGAGGGATAGCATGGGATGAGATGGGAATGGACTCTGGCATACCTCACTCACTACCAAAACATACACATACATAATGTATAATGTCCTGCATTCTACACTGTGCTGAGAAAATGGGGAGGGATAGCATGGGATGAGATGGGAATGGACTCTGGCATACCTCACTCACTACCAAAACATACACATACATTGGGGGAGTAGGATAAACTGGGAATGCAGTATGTTTTAAAATAACATAAATGACACCATAACATAGTTAACCTGAAGTATAGCAAATGCAGCATGTGCACGAGGTTGTCATACAGCTCCTCAGGGGTCTTGTAGTCCTGCACGCGCTTATACCGCCTCTCCGCTGGACACCAGAACTCCGAGCGAATGATGCATCTTGGCGCAGCCTCACCAGTGAAACCAAACCTAAAAGATTATACACAAAAATTATACACTAGGTTTGGAACTAGTGGATTTTCCATAATTAAAAAATATATACATGTGCTATAATATTACATATGGTGAAAAATATTTGAAATCCTTTGGATAATACCACTTGGAAAATCATGTGTACCTCTTGACATCCTTTTCAGTAAAAAATAAGAAAAATAGAACTTCAGTAGGTATTATAATTATTAGAATTAGAAATAAGAATTAGAATTAGAAATTTATTACAATAGATAAGAATAATATTAAATAATTACGAAATATAAACAATATACAATATGGCTTCATCCAGACACATTTATTTTTCTTCAACTATTTACTACAATATAAAAGATGATTATAATTCTTTTACTAGATTTCAGCATATCATTATATTCTTTTTATCATTATGGAAAAACGTAGCAGACGAGCATACAGTCCACCTGATGGTAAGTGGATATGACCATCCATGGGCATCCACAATACATGCCAACATCAGTCCAGAATGAGAAGTGTTGGCATGAGCCCAGATGCACTGCCTACCTTTAGAAATATAGGGAATGGATTTGTAGAATGGGTTGGAAAAATGGGCAGGGATAGGATGGCATGGGAATTGGCTTTGACATATCTCACTCACTACTGAAACACTTAGATACATTGGGAAAATAGGACAGTGTGAAACACAGTACATTTCAATGTAAGGTCTCCTATGACGCTTGGAGTAACCCTTATCTTGCTAGTAGATAGAGCCAGCATGTGCATGCAGACATTATAAACATAAGAAATGCGATTTTGTTATTTTAAATCTCTATTTATTTCAAATCTATTGTAACAATACAGTTATTAAAACGGTAAATTATTTTATTGTTAAGTTTTTATAATTTTATGGACTTATATATATTTCGACGATAATATTCTAAACGAAATCAAGACCTTACATTTAATAATTCATTGTGGCTAACTTTCAATAGGAATTATCAAGTGAAGAAATTAAATTGATGGAAAAACTTTCTTACAAGTTTGTAAACGATACAGTTAACTTTAATACATAAAAAAGTCTATTAGGATATAGCAATTTATTTCATTTCAGTTCTTTCTGATGTACAAGTATTAAAAAAGGGTGTGTTTAAAATGACTTACTTTGTATAATCTGTGCCGAGGTCTAAAACTACTGCCTGCTTCTCCTGTATCAAAGCTATTCCTTCGTATAAAGCCATTTTAATCGTATAGCTGTTACATAGGTTTAGTGTTAATTATTTTATTGGAAAATATTTAAATACTTTGAATAAAAATTAAGAAAATATTAGGTAGTAAATATTATATAGTATATGAAATGACTTCATCCAACTGTCAAAGTCAGATTTGATTGACTGTGTTTAGTGGAAAAAAGCGTAAGTCTAGTCTCAGAAACATTAATAAATAATTATTTGTGTACATAATTTATAACATTTTTAATCTAGATAAATTTTACAAGTTGCAAGTCAACCTATAAAACCTGTTTGGGTCTCAATAAAACTGAAATGAAGAATAACAGCTATAAATTATTTAAATATAGTCAGCTATTATGAAGCTCAGTTTTGTTTTAAAGCGCTTTCTTCGTTAA
This sequence comes from Sesia bembeciformis, assembly GCA_943735995.1. Classification (NCBI taxonomy): domain Eukaryota; kingdom Metazoa; phylum Arthropoda; class Insecta; order Lepidoptera; family Sesiidae; genus Sesia; species Sesia bembeciformis. Next base: position 13,972,913 of record OX031044.1, read on the forward strand.
TGCAAATGTCATCTAAAAATTGCGGTCTAATTTACGCAATTCTATTGTTTACGCATTATTTTTCGCAGTTATGTCACAGATATCATAATTTATTTTTTGATTCCAATTTAAAATGTTTTTATGGTGTAATATATTAAAGTAGGAATATTCAAGTAAAGCCGCCTACAACTGATTATTTTTTATTTCGCGGAAAGTATGAACAAGTTTTATTTGGTTTTGAATAGAGATACATAGATATCGACGACTATAAAATAAAATATATAGTAGGTACTATATGATAAAATATTCTGTTCCGCCGAGGTTTTATATATGTTAGCCTGTGTAGGTAACGAAAACAAAAACAAGTTTCTAAGAAAAAGAATGTTGGTGTTGTAGGTACTACCTACATAATTAACTTCGGAATCTAAGACAAGTTATTCTCTAGGCAAAATTAAGTTCTGCAAAAGCGAAACCGATTATAGTTCCTTATTCGTTTATTCCGTCCATATCCGCCCTCTAACCCTTTAATAGATATATATAGTTATTCAAAGTTGATTTGATTTAATTAAATATAATAGTCATTTGATCAATAATTTTAATATCAGCATTGACTAACATATTCATACTCTTTGGACGATATTTCAAATCTTGGAAATTTATCAACAAGACTTCAATCCTTTTGGCCTTCTGACATACACACATTTTTATTCCAATTTTCAATATATCCTAAATTTATTCTGCATTTGAGGTCTTAATTTCCATTGAGGCCTAAACCTGTAAGTACCAATAAGATGTTTCTCAACCATTTCCTTGTTTATGGTTAAGACTAACCGAGCCGTTGGAAACTATCCTCTGCAAACTTTCCACAACTTTGTAAGTTGTGGAATGAACTGCCAGCTGAGGTATTTCCGTTACGCTACGACATAGGGCTCAAGAGAGCTGTGAACAGGATTCTGCAAGGTCGGCGCGCGCCCGTTGATTTTAAGCTTAAGTTCTTACAGTTTTTGTCAATTTATACCTATTTACATTGAATATGTGTGGTGCGTCATATATAATTATGTATACATAAATCTATCTATCTATCTATATATATATATATATATATATATATATATATATATATATATAAATGGATGTTGGTATATCTGATGTTAATAGACTTCGACACCGTATGACCGATCACCATGAACGTTGGCACATATATATATTTTTTCATGGAGAAGGTTTTTATGCTATCGACTTTGTTGTAACTTGCCACTAGATGGCGCTGCAGCACATCAACTTCTATACCGTTCAACCAATCGCAAAAATCATATCGACGGCAAAACAGAATGATTTGTGATTTTATATACAGAGGTAAATAAATATAGACAGGCAGGACAACGTCTGCTGGGTTTTGCTAGTAAAATATAATATGAAACCGAAATAATAAACTAAAAAAATAAATAAACATACAATATAAAATGTTTATAGAAATGCCATGCAAGACAGAATCAAAAGTTTCTCGATATAAAATCAAAATTTTATACCAGGAAAGTTTCTCGAATGGATTGGACAACAATGTTGTGCCTATACGATTCTCGTATGCGACGAAATTTCATATGATTCTTATCTGCATCTTTCTACAGGTGATTCAAAACTTGATGATAGATAACAGTGATCACATGATGATAACAGTTGTTTTTACTTGGCAAGCCTTTTTTTGACCGATTTTTTTGACCTGCATGCGTTCGAGAAACTGTTCTTGTGTAAATGAGCCTTAAGACCGGCCACCATACACGATTTCTCACTCTTCGCATCCACCCATTCTGGTTATTTCTTTACGTGGTTAGTTCACCTATACCCAATAACGGAGAGACACAGGCTGATGGTATACTGTGATATGAATATTTATTTGTAGGTTTCTGCGTGAAATAAATTACCTACTCAATTCACTAAGGCCTAGATGAACTTCCCTGACAAGGCCGTTGTACCATTAAAATTATTCACTTAATTGAATATAAAGGCTGAGCAGGTATTTGTGTCTAATTAATTTACAGTTTATTATTATAGGTGTAGTTTCTGCCTTTGTGAGATGCAAATCTTAAGGGTGCCGAAAAAGTTGGTGGTTCGACCACCAGTAACGTTCTCCATACTGTCGTCTGTTACGTCAACAGCAGCGCGCGGATCGCAGCACGCTGGAGCCCGCGGGGGAGTCTCTTCCCACCCCGTACCTTCTGGCCAGCACACAACGAAGTTACCAAAGGTTTCTACTGTGGGTTCTCGCCGACAAACCTACGTTAAGTGCTTCGCGAAGATGATCGATTCTTTTTTCAATAACTACTCTTGATGTAGACTCTTTTATGAATAATGTTCTAAAAAGATTGTTCCTGAAAGTTGAAACGCATCCTACGTACGAGTATAATAACAAAATACTTACAATACTTACAATGCAAAAATGTACTTTTAACTTGTGATGGGCGCTGTATTCAAATTGAGGCTTTTCACACATATTTATCTCGTTAAACGGGTCTTAATAACCGAAACGTCGAGTAAAATAAATAAGGTAAACATTCGCGTTAAGACCCGTTTAAATACTACATAAATAATTGAGAAGATGGCAAGTGAATATCTGACAAGGAAAAATGTAAACAGTTTTTAATGTATTTGACAGCTGTTGTAAACAATATTATAATAACTCTTTATAATATTGTTATAAAGACAACATTATAAAGAGTCGCTTTTTCAGTTTCAGGAACAAACTTTTAAGTGAAAACTGTATCTATTGAAACTGTAAACATAGTGAGTAGTTAAATGACTACCTGCTATTCAAATAACTCGTGTACAGAGCATACCTATTCAATAGATTTTTACACCTATTTATTATTTTCCTTTTGCTTATTGTGAACATGCAACTTTTCGAATTATTGCTCGCTCGCCTTGTTGATATTTAATTTCAATATTCAAAACTAAACACATTTTTGATATAGTTTTATAAAATGTATGCTATCTATAAGTTATAATCGTACAGGGGCCTTACCACCATTCCTTATAGCAGTATTATTTTAACCTTATTTCTCAATTTCGCACCGCGGCGGCGGCGTCCACAATGTAACCTTACTTTATTAATGTTTTAGCAGGAAGTTTTGGTGACGTCAACATGATTCGATAGCTTACTGTAGTGCAAATCGGAACGTTGTATGAAAGAAATGGCGTTATACAGTTCATGTACCGTTATCTCGTTTTGTTTTTTAGCAGGGATTAGACAAATAATTAAAATAATTCGTTCTATCGCAGCACTAAGCATTAATACTTTGGTGGAGGTCATGGTACGAATATGAGTAATGTTGTTTTAAGCCTGAAACAAAACATTCCTGCAACAATATTGTTTTGTAAAAGATGGTGGTGGGGCCCCAGGTCTGTGGAATCGACTGCACAAGTAGGTGAAGTAGGTAGGTATACACATCACATACAAAATCTCTGCGCACTTATGACTTAATGGTTTGATGAAATTATAAGACAGTGTAAGTTATTAACTAACTGTTTATTTTATACAAATTCCGCTATAATACATATTTACAAACATAAAAACGAATGAAAAATGTCACATTATAAAAAGCTTGAGCAGGATCGGCGGCGGCGCCGGGCGGCCCGCGGGCCGCGCCACGCCGCCGCCCCGCCCCGCCCCGCCGGGGGGGCCGCGCTACTACCTACGTAACCTACACCACAACACGGGCACGCAACACTAGCGAACCAGAGTGCACACGCCCGAAATGCATGGGGCATCGGCACCTGCTTCGCTGTTCGCATAAACATGCACCAAGGCCGCGTCCACAGTTCCTCTGTTTCGAGCGCATTTCGGGCGTCTGTCTGCGGATTCGATATTGTTCCCCACCTACATTGTGACCTACACTAGGATATTGTTCTAAACGCTCGCGCATTAAATGATGGAAGTGATCAGTCGCGCTTTGAAGTTGACTATCCTCTCTGAGGTCTGCGCGAGTCGCAGGATGAGGTCCTGGATCAGGTTGGCGATGCCGCGGTTGGCGATGATGAAGAGCCTTGTGATGGGGCCGGGCACGCCCTCGGTCAGATTATCGCCTTTAGCGGCGCCCGCGTCGTCGGTGCCGGCATCAACCGCGGCGCCGGCGTCGGCGGTGGAACCCGATGATGAACCGGCTACCAGCTGAAACGTTAACACAACATGTTTATTTACATGTTATTATGTTATTACATGACCAACGAATTGAGGCAGTTTGAGGTGCCTTGATATTTAGAAGTGGAGAGACAGGCGTATGGTATGGTTCGTAAGCGAAATAGAACCTATCACAAAGAAACTGAGTTGATATTTATAGTTTTTTTTTTTTATATATATACTAGTGGGCGGACGAGCAAGCGGTCCCACGTGATGGTAAGTGTTACCGCCGCCCATGGACACCTGCAATACCAGGGAGTATGCGGGCGCGCCGCCGACCTTGCAAAATCCTATTCACAGCTCTCTTGAAGAACCCCATATCGTAGCTTAATGGAAAGACCTCTTGAGGCAGTTCGTTCCACAGCCTACGGGTTTGCGGTATAAAGTAATTTTTGGACCGAACAGTACGCGACACCTCCGTATCGAGGAAATGCGGATGGACCGCACTTCTGTGACGGGAGGTGCGGTTGTAGAAACCCGAGGTGGGAATTATATTGAACAATTCTTCAGAGCATTCCCCATTGTACAGGCGGTTGAACACACAGAGAGACGCAACGTCTCTCCGACTGCTGAGGGATTCTAAACCACCCGTGAGAGTGGGAAATACTTATTGCTTAGTTCCATTAAAAAAAAACATGTCTATCTCACTCTTAGGTATTTGATGAAATTCTTTTCATACATTTATCAAAATAATAAGGTCTTATAATTAATTCCATTTGTAGTAAAATACATCTATGTTAGTCATATAAATGAAGAAAGGTAAAATTAATATAAATATAAAAGAGTTTGGAAAGAAATAATGCCATAAAGCCGAAGGGTGAAAGGACACGACGAAGTTCTACAACGGATTAAAAAGCCATTACACTACAACCACACAAACTATAAGTATACCTACGAGCACAAGCTACATGAAATACGAATAATTAACTCCTTTTCGCCTGGTCCGAACTGCTCCAGACAGCTCAAATTTGCTCCAATATTAATATTAGGGGGTCTTCTACAGCATTCTACGAAGCACTATTAGTACAACTACAAAGAATACAACTACACTAAGCATCAACGACTTCAGTGTTCTCCAAGTCATGTGTGTGTCAAATATACTTGTGTGCAGTTTGGTATATATGTAGGTACTTGTGGAGGGTTGTTGGGGTCCAGTGTGGCGGTGTGCGAGGCGGTGAGTCCCACATTCAGTGAGTCAGTTCCCGCAATGAGTCTGAACGCGGAGCCAGCTGCGCGCGCCACCGCTTCCGCCGGACGCTGTAACATCACAAACCCTCTCGCTCGCACAACTTCAACATCTAATCTAGCCTTTCATACCTTCCTGATTCATCTTAAACTTATATCCATCGCGGAAGAAATTTTCAGTCATTTGGAAAACTCTTTCGACAATTGATTGAGAGAGAGTAGCAGGAAGTTATCGGAAAGTTAAAAAAGGATAAAGTGAAGTATGTTATAGGAAATAAGATAAAGTGTAAAGATAGATATAAGTTAATCCGAAGATAAAAAATACTAACAAGTTAAAAAATAATTTTGATCGACTTACCCTGACGATGTCGAAGAGGAAGTTGCCGGAGCCGCCGCCGGAAGAACCGCCGGACGCTCCGAAACTCAGGAATCTGGAACATTCGAAGCAGCTTCAATAAATAAATTAATACAAACTAGTTGATTATTCGTCACAAGAAACAACGTAACAGTATTACACGCAACTGTTACGTGAACGAGCAAGTTTACTCGGTATCCAATCACTTTATAGTAAAATATCGAATCGTGAGAATCGAAAAGAGTCGCAAATAGATACAATAGATTGAACTCTCGCTTATTTATTGTCTGGTGGCGAAGATAAAGCAAAACGGTTTCTCGACTTTACCGAATATTCTTTTGAATGCCTTTTTGAACCCCCCTTTTCAACGCATAGGGTAAGTAAATACCTCTTGTTTCTGTTTTCTTCGCTGTTGTCAGAGTCATCGAGAGTGATCTCGTCGATAGTGGCTGAATTGGTTTGTGCGGCTGCCTGCTGGTCGTCGCTCGCGGCCGCCTGCAGGTCGCCTTGTTGATTTTCACCGAAGGCCACTCTGACTTCGGCTTGCTGTGATTCCGCGCCGGACAGCAGCTGGTTTTCGTCAGCAGCGACGTTCTGAAACATATCATAACGGTTACAATCATGCTTAAAAGATGTTTTCATGATGGTATGGGTTCCGTGGAATGGGCAGTGACATCCATGCGATGAGGTGACGATGACGATGGAGGCGCGCGGTCTGCGCGCGCCGGCACTGCCGTCCCGGGCAGGTTGGGGTTAGTGCGTGAATGCGACGCTCATACCGGCAGGAAGAACAGCGATCGCTTGCGCCTGTCGACTTCGGTCGTAGTAGCAGCCGTAGTGGTAGTTGTGGTAGTGGTGCTCGAAACGACGGGAAAATCGTCATCATCGTCGTCATCGTCGTCATCGGCGAGATCAATAGTGCCCCCGCCGCTGCCATTGTTGCCACTGCCGCTGCGGTTCCCGCCAAGGAACGCTCGCAATACAACTGGGCCAAAAGTCTGCAGCACCATGCTCGTAATCTGCTGTACTTTTTGTTCGATTATCTAGAACATACACCGCCCTTAGGATACCGTCGACCATCCATTCTGAAATCGACACAACTAGTGCACAGCCTGGGGATAAAACTTCAATAATCATTAAACATTAAATGAACAGTCGTTTTTTAAAGGTTTACTTGAGAGATGGAAGTTATATAACATTAACCAAACGTCTTGTTTGCCGTGGTATTAGCTGAACGTGTATGTATTGCATTGACACCAGTAATTCTTATAAGCCTCTTTGATGCTGGCATTTTTCGTGCTACTTGCAAGCAATCGAGTGTTTAGTGAATAGTGAAATACTAGGTATATTACCTGTGTTAGCGTGGGGAACAGTTGTCGCAGGATGCCGATGGTGCGTTTGTTCCGTTCACTGAGCTCGGCACCAGGCGCTCCTAGGTTTAATGTCGCGAGGGTCTCCTGCAATACAACAGCAATATAATAAATCATGAGTCTGTCTGTACGTCACTTCTGAATTTCTTACTGTATCAACATTATTTTTGTGTAAAACATTTCTTTATCAAATGACGTTGACCAAAAGATTCCTAACAACTGCACATTTGTTTGAAACATTCGTAGGAGTATAATTATGATTTTTTATTGAAAAGTGAAGTTATTATGCAATATAATTAAAGAATTGCAGGCAATTACGGACACGCGACATACATAGTGTTTGGATGGACGGTGATGTGCCGTGTGAATCGGAATTCGGGTCGTTTGTTACTTTGTTGAACATCTTCGACGTTAATGCAGAAATTAACATTGTGACAGAAGTAATGACGACAAAATGACACGTATATTGCTCCTTGTTGGCAGCTGGATCAACGACATCTTACCCTTAGATGTCAATAGTAATTGATGTGAAACATATTAGTCTATTTTATTGTTTTCTGGCGAGTTTCATTGGAATTGAGTAAGCAACTTTGTAAAGAGCTACTTTTGGGGGTTGAGCGAAGTATCAAATAGCCATCTAACAACACGCTCGAACTATTAGAAATGCCTTAGCAGCTTATTTTCAAATTATCTAATTATAGCTACGTGACAACAACAACATTTATATTTTCAGGTTTAGGGGTTCAATATAAACACGGCGACTCACTCAGTTGGTATTGCAGATGTCGTAGCGCGGCGGTGACAACTTACCGTCATGTGAATCGAACGCCCGTCTGCCACCTCTAGTATAAATAAATAAAACTAAGTTGGTAAGTGGATAGAGAGATCTTAAAATGCTAACCTGTGCACTGGCAGCGGGAGCGATGATCTCGATGATTTCTGGTGTATTGTCGTCTGCGGCTGCTGCAGCAGCTGCAGCTGCGGGGTCTGGTTGCGGTGCGGGATTCGGATCGGGATTAGGTACCGGCGCGGGCGCAGCGTGTACCGTCACCAGCGCTACGCATATCATCACTAAGTACGATGTCGACCTCATTTTGAGTTATATTCTTTTCGAAGTCTCGTTCTCTCCGTCTAAACTCTTATTGGCACCTGTTAGAAAAGATTTCCGTTAGTTCCTGCTTACTGAGATCCTTCTTAATACGAAGGACCGCTAAGTTTATGAAATAGAAGCGCTAATGACCAGCTCGGTACCGCACAGATGTCGTAGTGAATGTGTTTAGTGTGATGCGTTATTTTGTATTCAGTGTAGGTATGTGTGGTCGAGCAAGCGCCCCGGGAGGTGAAGCCGCTGACACACCGACTCTTGACGAGAACTTTTATTTGGTTTTAATTAATGATATTTTATTGTATATAATAAACACAGTAAGGAAAGGACTTCAGAACTATTTTTAATATTTTTCGGTTTGTTACGCAATTATGTTCTTGATATTAGTTTCTTCAGTATTTGTTGACATTCGCATTTCAACAACATCAGAAGCACCAGCTCGTGACCATCTAATAATTGTTTATTCTATTAAGACTAAATTAAATGCTTGCATATTTCATCAATCTCTTAAAATTCTGAAATTCTAAATTACTAAAGCAACGTTACAAATCAAAGACAACCGGTGAGGTTTCACAATTTTAAGGTCATTGGAATGTGGAACATTAAAAAGGTTGAATGGTAAACGGTTGTTAACTTTGACCCTAATATTGATTTTTTAAGAAAAAAAAGGAAAAAAATGTATGCAAATTAAAAAAAGTTGATGCCTTATTGTGTTGAGGTGAGAGGCGGCCGCCTGCGCAGGGGGTTTTCCACGCGCTCTGATGTAATTCACCGGTATTCATATTAACAGTTTCGAAACCAGCAATTGCTTCACGCTGGTAATTAATTGCCTGTGAATGTTCGTGAATGTCGGCTAAGTGATATCGCGGACATGTGCTGAACTGTAAGTGCCCATTACCAGTTCCTTATCTCAGCGGCGCTTCAACAAACAGTTCCGAAACGGAAGGAAACCGGATTTATATAATTAGGCAATATAATTTATATTGAGGTCATTTTGAAGCAGTTGCCGCGGCATACATTTAACGATTCCACGATGGCCGCCCGTGTGAGCGGGTGCAAGTGTGGCAACGCCGACGTTCGGCGTCGATGCAGTTTTTTGTGTCCGAATGTATTCATTAACGGACGAAGCTGTGGCGAAATTGTAGCGGCATCTTACAAACTGTAATTTGTTGCTCTGTATAGCAGACTAATAGATCGATTATGTTTAATCGGCTGATGTTATCGCGAGTGCAGGCAAGGTCGCCGGTCGCCAACTCGCGCCAACCATTCGTTCCGAAACTTGGCTAGCTCGCAGCAGACCTCTTTTGTTGCTGAGGTTGTGACCTCATGATTTATGTCTCCGTATTATTTAAATTTGAAATCACGTAAGTTTTGTTGCGTTTGCGCAATTGAAAGCCGTTAAATATGCAAATTGTTGTTTCAGACATCATTAAATTAGTCGTTTGTCGCGTGAATGACGAAAATTTTTACTGAGGTCAAGCGTAGGAACATGCATGAAGCAAGTTACACTCGAATGTACTTTTACGAGAGCATTCTTATAAAAATCGCAAAATTCGACTTTTAATTTCGAGAGTAAAGAATTATACAGATAAAATAAAGTTTCAATGCTGTTGTAAGAGTGTCGCAAGTATTTCTGAAAGTGCATTGTTATTGCAACTGCACATTTTAAATTATGTTCTATTTAGCTGCTAACTGTTAGTCTACGAACGTGCTCGCGATTTATTTTAACAAAATTATTATCTTTGTCCCATTCAAATTTTGTATATACTGTATATTTTATAGCCCATGTATCCACTTGTTACAATTACAAACATAAGATAACAGATGTCATTGTATGTTATTATGATTTATATAATACATATTGCTGTACTATTGTTCCAGTGGCTCGTGTCAATACTTAAATACTACAAAAAGAGATCTTAATTACATGCCAATCTGATTGATTGTAGTATTTAACATTCTCAATTAGAATCGTCGCGGAAAGCAATTATTCCTACTTTATTTGTATTTCAATACAATTACATATATTTTTTTATATCGTTGTAAAAGGTTGATATGTTGTAGCATGCCATTAATAATGATGGACCGTAGTTGGAGAGGGACATCATCACTCATCACTCAGTGTAGCAGAATGTGGTTGAAGTCACTGATTGATAACACAGATAGGCGCACAGACTGAGAAAAATAAAACATGAATAACCCAACATTTCATTTCATTTCAACTGAAAAATTCGTATCTACTTGAACTGACTTCATAGTTACAGTTTTACAGATTGAGGTTTCAACTCACGGTTTTGAGTAGATGAGTTGTTTAATGAATCTGTTACGATATTAACTACAATTGAATTTAGACTATTATAATAATGTTTAACACGGTTTTCAAAAGTACTCTTCGTCTGGCCCTACAAAGTAATTTGATAATAATTTTAATAATCGTATGGTTTAGATATAAGTGCGTATAATGATAACACATGTGTGTATAATTAAGCCTTGCGTGGCGAGCCAGAGCTAGTGTTGTGTTGCGCCACGGCATCACGCGCCGGCGCACAAATCGTGCGCCTTATTGACTTAATGTGGTTTCCAATTTTCAGAAGTTTTCATTAAAGAATATCATAACATCACTAGTATCAATATAAAGCAGTCTTATCGTTCCAGAGATCAGTTTATTAAATTTTTGCAGTGATAAACAATTTCAAAGTTTTTGAGTGTTGTGATAAACATCATAAGGTATTCTAACTGAAAAATAAATGGGATCACGTGGCTACGGAACATTTACCAGTATTAGTACAGCGGCTTGCGAGCTAAAGTATTTTGGTATTACTGCGATCATGGCTAACCAATGATGGTCGCACTATTCGTTGCGTTTCGTGATAAATGAGTTGCATGAACACTGCACCGTATCATAGCCATAACGAGCAGTGTTTCGAATTTTGTATAACACTCGTACCGTTTCATCGTCCAGTTTATTGCCTAGGAATTAAGTATAATAACAAGATTACGTGTAATATACTTGCAGACATAACGCAATTGCAAGTCCACTTAGGATTATCGTCTGGTTGCTTCACAGCAGACATGGCCACGAACTGGAGCGGTTTCTACATCATCCGCTCAAAGCAGCGCATAGCGCGCTGTCTGAACGGATTTGTTACATTTTAATTATTGGAGCGCACGCACGGCCGACTACTGTATGGCGAGTTTGACAACTAGTACTAGTTGTTGATCTTGTTGTTGATCGACTCCGATCCATTTCGGTCGATAAGGGCGAATAGGGCAGTTTGTTCTGAAATAAGTATCTAAAGTTTCGCACTTTTTGTTAAAACGTTTTATAGACGTAATTTTATACATTATTTAGATATTACATAGGTTAGCCTGAAAAAAGGAATGCTTCGTTTTGACGCATCATGACATTTCGTGCCTTATTGAAGAATTTTAAAGATCCGACCAGGGTCGAACTTTTACCATAGCTATTTGGTAATGAACTTGTTAAGGTTTCCATTGTCTTGCTCCACTATTAACTTAGCTTTAACTAAACATTAATTTATTTTAATTTCGTATCACCTTGCGTATTTCAAAATGAAAGATATATAATAATTTACAAATAAACGCGCTTGGTAACGGTGTCTATAACATAATGATAGGTGTCAAATATCCGAAGACCAAACTCTGGCGACCGCGACCCCGATGCTTCGCGTTACATAACCACATTAGACAATGCACTGATGACTACTATCTACGCATGCGCGTCAACATTACTCATTATAGTGTTTATTACCGTATAGCATTTAACATTATTTTTCAAAATATGGCTTATAATAAACATGTCCTCAAAAAGATCTTTGCGTTAACTTGTTTTGGCAGCACGTTGTAAATTTTCGTAATCTTTTATTATTTCTTCATCAATTGCTAAATTGTTACGTGGGATGTTGTTCATTTTTTAGATAGATTTACTATAGATACTGGCAGTAAAAAAATACTCCATTTAGCGGTTTAAGTCGATATCTAGCGGTTGAGCGTTAACTGAGAGAATGGTAATAAATTTATTTACTGTTTAAGTTGTTTTTGTTGACAGGTCTCCAATATATTGTCCTGCTATTGTTACAGATTAAGCTATGTAATATGAAATCGATACACTAAGATTTTAATCAAAATTCTTGTAACTGGCAACCAGATGTTTTTTACATATTAAGGACAATCAGACTTCTGGTTAAAATTACAAGTTGTCTTGTTTATTGTCAATATTACATTTATTTGTTGTAACATGTACATTTTTAATTTAAACGGAAATTCACTGAGTAAATACATGCGTTACAGGCGTTACAGGCGTTACAGGCGAGAGTCAAGTTCTCAGTGTCCATCACCAGTCCATCTATTATCCACTGCTGGACATAGGATTGGACATGCACAAGGCAATGTGCATGTATAGCCTGTATAGCGTATTAAAACGATACGCTGGCTAAGCGGGTTGGCGAGTCCACACTCTTAGAGGTGGTGTAGTTCCTTAGGACTTGTGATAGCCGCTTTGTTATCTCTAGTCGCCTTTTACGACACCCACGGGAAAAGATGATGGAAAAAGTCTCTCAGTGTACAATCAGAAATAGCTTAACAACGTGGAAAACAATCATCTCGACTACTCAAGATTATTGTTGCTATTATCACCGCATTATTCGATAATTGTGCACATTGTCCTCTTCCGCGACGCAACTGCGAGTCAATTTGTTTCAAACAAATGCCTTTATTTCCTAAACCGTGGTTACGTGTCACAATGGGCGTCATGTAATGTTTAATTTGAAACATTTACTTCCTTCGCGATTAGCCCACTTCCTTACAAGGCGTGTCGTGTGCCGAATGTGTTGTATTTCAACATACGTAAGTGTTTTGCGCGTCTCAGTTTTATAACTTCATGAGATGGGAAGAGGATAGAATGGTGATCCTCGAAAATTTAAGGATTTATTATTGACGCAAAAAAAAACTTGCGAACTCTTTATAGACTGCGCAGTTTATCTTATTTTGAATTAAATTTTATTTTATTTAGAATAGATTGAAATAATGCTATATTTTTCCACTTCAACACAAATCATTAGAAATAAAAAAACACAGGTAACATAAAAAAATACAAATTAAAAAGAAGCGAATTAATCAAATCAAAAGCAAAATGTACTGCAGTAGCAAAATTACACCTTGACTCAACAGAATGTCACAGGATGACCATGACGCTGATTTTCAGTCAAAGGAACTTCCCTCGTGGCTACTACTAACTATTAAATGATTGACGAGCGATGATAGCACAGGCTTTCGCTACATGTAAGAGGACTGAGTATCTTGGTATATACTCGTACTTTCGATTCATATTTGTGAGGTCATGAGTTCGAAGTGTCACTGACTGTCTACTGAAGTAGGTATTTTTCGTTCAGTTCAATAATCAGAAGCTCGGCGCTAAGGAGAACTAATCAATCGGCACAGGACAAACATTGTGAACTGCGGCGCAAAACCCCTCGTAATTAATAGCTAGCGGTGGCTCATGCCTTGTGTTAGAGAACTAACCATTCGATTCCATTTTAAAATTTATAACAACCTGCTAAAAAGTGGAATTTCTCTTGATTGCATTAATTACGGAAATTGTATTCTAAAGTTTTCGCTTGTATCTTTTCCACGAGTATCTTGCTACAGTTTTAATTTAACAACAAGCAAACGTACATTTACGTAAAATTTCTTAAATTAAATGCCTTTAAAGTCTACTTTAGGAAGCAACGGAGCCTGTGTTTATATCCGCAACACGTGCAATTACGTCAAAGCATTAGCTGTCATTATGCACGCGCCGACACTTCGTCGCAACTATCATATAATTATGTATGTACAGTCTACATAATGATAAATTCAAGCCCTTCAAAATATTAGACTTTTTATCTACAAGGAATTTTTGGTAATTAATGCAATTTGGTAAGCACATGGAAAGCGCTATGCTCGAAATTTATTTGCTGCACAATATCCGTAACGAAGAAATACACTGAAGAATTAAAGCAGCCGACATAACTCAAAGAAATAGCAAGCTGCAGTCTGACGAAGGACCGAGAACCGATGGGGGAGACTAGTCCTTGAATGGAGCCAGGTGGATTAACGACTTGAAGAAAAACTCCGGTAGTGGTTAGACAAGAAGAGTAGAAGACTATTTTTGGTGGCGGAGATTGGAAGAGGCCTATATCGGCAACGAGCGACCCGTCCTCGTTTTGCTTCGGTTTATAAGTTTTTTTTTTAAATAAAATATAGCCTATATTAGACACGAATAATGTAGCTTCCTATTTATGAAGGAATTTTTGAAATTGGTTTAGTAGTTCCAGAGATTACCAATTTTACCTCTTTATTATATTATAGTATAGATGAAGAGATACAGACTGATGATTCACAATGGTAGTGTAAAAGTTACGATTAAAGGAAGACGATTAGTGTACGACAAGAAAAGTAAGTCAAAAATATTTTTGGACGCACAGGGAATTAACGATAAGTCGAAAAATACTTAAATCGCAGAAAGATGACAAATAGTATTTCGGAAAGTAAGAGTTGATTGTAATTACATAGTGAGATTTAAGAGTTAATGATACTACTTAAATATTGGAATTCATTGCAAGCTAGTATCGCTGATATTGACGATGTCAGTAATACTGATTAATCATAATTGCGTATTACTTGCAGGCGACAGTACGAGGAATGTCACTCACTTTTTATTACCGTCACAGGATACACTTTGTACTAACTAGTTCCACTTCTGCATCGTCGGTACTGAACTTCAACGTTGATGGAAATTAGAGACGATCTCGATGAGGTTGATGTAATCGCGTATTGCAAGATCGAAGGTTCTAATCTTAAGTTCAAGTCGCATTGAATTCTAAAAATATGCAGGTTCGGATGGCTGGATAAAAATATTGGCAAATTAACTAACTTTAGAGATTAAATGGCACCTGCAATAATGTTTTACAAAGAGAAATCACTATTTCACTATTTATACCAATTACATAGATTTATTAGCTGTTCGCCCGCGGCTTAGTTAGTAAATCTATATGTCTTAAAAGGAAGCTAATATCCAAACTTCATGTTTCTCGCTTTAACAGTTTCAGCTTGGCGTTAAAAAGTCAGTTAGTCAGGACATTTCTCTTTATATGTATAGATAAATAAATATGGATTCTTATCCTGTTCCAGTAATTCTTAAATACGTGACTTTGTCAACTTATTTATTTTTATACGTTTTGAACTAAAGTATTATAGCATTGGTTATGTTTAAGACCTTGCAGTTGCCACGTACGAGTATAACTAGATACGCCGTTGGGTTTGATAGCTTTATCTACGAATAATGAGTAAAGTAACATTTCGAAATGGCCGCAAACATTAAGCCTAGTAAGGAATGAGTAGGAAGTAAGTTATTATCTAATGCTGCGCTATTCGAGCTCATTCTCTGCACTGTGCACTTATTGAATCACAGTTTGCACAGTGAAAATGGTAGAGTAAGAAATAAAATACAACGGCTTGTCGTGGGTTAACGAGTTAGTTAGATGACCAAAGGCGACTTGTTAGTGCCTTTTGATCACCTACGAAGATAATCACCCAATTAAAGTTCACTCAACAATCATAAGGAAAATGTTTTCTATCTTATAACAGGTAGTCGGAAAAGTTCGCGGATTTCTAAACGTATGACTTTTACGTGCTATATTTTCGGCAACGCTGGTCACTGGCGGGAAAGTGTTTTTCAATTATTTTCCGACAAGAGTATGAATGCTTCTAGTGTCCGAAAAGAGATTTGTGATGTTTATGGAGAAGATGCTTTATTTAAAACTACTAGAAAATAATGGTTCAGTCTATTCACGACTTGGTAATTTTGATGTGAATGATCAAAATTACCATTACACTATGGTCGTCCTATTAAGGTAAATGTTGATGTTATCATTGAAAAGAAATGAAGCAGATTGACGCATAAGCAGTCATCAAATTGCGGAAGAGCTTCTCATTCACCACTCTGGATCACCTGCATAAACTGAATTTTGTAAAAATCTAGTGAGTGGGTGTCGCGTGATTTAAACGACAGAAACTTGGTGAATAGAATTTCCATATGCGAGATGTTGCTAAAACGAAATGAAATCGATCCATTTCTGAAGAGATAGGTAACAGGCGATGAGAAGTGTATCATCTATGATAACAATGTTCGTAAACGATCTTGGTCTAAGCGAGGTGAGTCATCATAAATAGTCCCAAAGTCCCCACTCCGAATAAAGTCATGTTATGTGTATGGTAGGACTGGAAAGACATTGTGTAGTGCCAGTGGCAATAAAGCACGTGCAGTGTTGTGTAGCTCTTGCCACATTGCCCAACGATTAATTCTGATGTCTACTGTCAACAATTAGTAAAATTGAAACAAGTACTTGAAGAAAAATGCCCAGAATTAATGAATCGAAACGGTGTAGTTTTCCATTACGACAATGTTTAGTCAAAAAACACCAAAACAAAAATTGATTTACCTTGGCTGGGAGTTTTAATTATCCTCCATACAGTCCAGGCATAGTGCACCCTCGGCTTATTATTTATTCCGCTTTTTACAAAATTCTCTAAATGGATTAAAATTACATTCAAGAGAAGCTTCTATAAATAATTTAAATCAGTTTTTCGCTCAGAAACCCCAAATATTTTATAGCGATGGGATAATGTCTCTGCCAGAAAAATGGCAAAAGATAGTCGAATTAAATGGACAACATTCCGTTCAATAAATATTTATGTAATACAAAACAGTATTTATTATTTTCACTATAAAAAGGCCGCAAACTTATCCGACATCCTAATAAAATACAGCTTATTGTAGCCCTTTTCCAAGTTCTATTTGTTGTAAACCCTTTGTAAAGATTTATCAAGAATCTGCTCAATTATCGATTTGATAACTTAAGCAAAAGGTATTTCACTTGATTGAGTCATTCCGAGATAAGTATGTCAGTAATGCGTGTCTCAGCGTCCCGTCGCAGCGCGGCGCCGGCAATATTGCGGGAGTCGCAAGCGCGGCGCAAGCGCATTACGAAGCATTTCAATTTTATGGACGCTCACTTTACAAAAGTGGATAATTCATACTGTTTTACAGTGTTTCGTAAATAGGTTACTACATCTCGTTAAAGTGATAACTGTGAAAAAGACTTTCAATATCTTATTTTTATGACTCGTCTTGTCTGGATTCCTCTTAAGTAGTGAATTCATATGGCGAAAATATGCGTCCAATGGAGGAAGATAATGTCCCACTGCAGGGTAATTGCTCTTGCAATTACGTGGGGTTTCCAACCATAACTCATCATCACGCGGACCCAGTGCAGTTTCGGGGATATTACATATAATTGTTATAATTCTCCGATAAACGACCCTCCTCACGATGTTTATATGTTACTGGTAGTTGTAAAACTATAAAATACTAGCGAGCCGCCCTCGCTTCGCTTCGGTTTAAAAGAGCTATATTTTTCAAAATTTCATAATAAAATATAGCCTATATTAGACAAGGATAACGTAGCTTCCTATTAGCGAAAGAATTTTTGAAATTGGTTCAGTAGTTCCAGAGGTTACAAACACACAATTTTACCTCTTTATTATATTAGTATAGAAATCATTAATCAAATAGTCATGAAACCGCGTAAAAGTAATAATAGGTACCGTAAATAACAAAGATGTATAATACTATTTGTCAATGACATTGTTTGACTAATTTTTTAGATACAAATTAATTTGTCTGTCAGGCAAGTTAATTATATTTAAAACCTTTGACCATTTATATTATTAAATCTTTATTTTATTTGTTTCGTTAAGTTTAATATTTCGCCAGCCTTGCGGGCAAGTCTTGCTTGATAGGTAGATAATTAAAAAAAACTTTAATATAAAAGTCTACCATCCTGTTGTGTTTACAAAAAGATATATGTGACATCGTCTTGGAAAAAAAGAACTTGTTATCGGGTTGAGTCCTACTTACGTTGTCACAGCATGTTTTTATTTACACATAATCTTGAAACAAGGAAATTTTAAGTTACAAAATCTTAACCAAAGTCAATAAGTAAGTACCGATAATAATTCAGTGATTATAATACGCTTTAAATAGTTACGGTTGATTAAACTAAATATATATTCAAAGGGATCGTCTGTTTGACTGAACGAACGTATTTAAAGTATGACTCTAATAAAATGTATGTTTATGGTTCTATGAATGGATTTTATTCATTCAATTATTTAAAGAGAAATTTTTTATTTACAAAATAACATCATATTGTGTTTCTGAGCGTAATACAAAGTCTTACAATTCCTGTTTATGGTTATATGGTTATGCTATATCATTTTTTTAAGATATATAAAGCAATCAATAACATGTACTTTTTTTTTAAATTTCACTTTAGTTTCAATATAATAACAGTAATAATTTTTCTTTTGGCTTTTGGCGATCGCTCCTTTATTTATAACAGCACTAATTAAACGGCAGATTCTCGTACAACACTTTATTTTATTTCTTAAACATGTTAGGCGGAAGTGCGACGCGGGCGTCCACACGCTACTAATGACCGCATCACCACCGCTTATTGCGATAGTGATGGACCTCCAACACACATTATAATGTGCCAATGTTTTATTTTTATATAGGTATATTTTTCAGACAAAACCAGCGATATGTGTGAAATATCGAAAACAAAAATGTGCATTTACGAGAGTTATTGCAGTTTACGCATTTCCTATATAATTAGTATTTAATTCAAAGCTCGTGCTTCTACGGTGGGCGTCAGAGGGGAGGGGTAACAAGACTGAGGGGTGCGAGGGCAGTATGTTTGCACAACACCCTTTCACTGCACTGACTCGTTCCCTGCTTCGTTGACTTACTGACAGAGGAAAAAACCCAAAACTTGAGCAGGCGCCCTTCACACGCCCCACTCACACCGCTGCGGCACATGTGGGTCAATTGTGTGGAATAATACGAGTACTCGCTGCAAGCTGTTTTGGCAATATTGGATTATGTCGTTCATATTATTTTATTAGTAGTGCCCGCGACTGGGCGTAGTTTAGGAGTTAAACTTCGAGAAATCCCTTCTTAGTGAGAGACTAAATTATAAATGGAAGTTATATTCTAAATTTTATATTTATGATTCCCTTCCCTACAGATAAATCAATCAGTCAGGACATTTCTCTTTACATGTATCTATACATGTAGATATTTAAACAAACTATGCATTGCAACATGGGTTTTTGTTTTACTGCCTACCGATATGGACACGAGGTCGTATTCTTTGTCAGTTATATTATGACAATAGACAACAACCTCACTAATGGATGATAAGTAATGGGGAGTTAATGTCAACGCACAACTTTCCTAATTTCACTCGTAACGGTAACGTGCGTATCGGCCCGACGGATTTGTGTAATTAAACTGTATGAACAGCTTTTCATAACATAAACATAATTAACATGCATATAGTTCCCAGTACAAGACAACCTACTGATGTGTCGTGGGGAAATACCTAAATGGGAGGAAAAGAAAAATGGGAATTTTCCGGTAGAATAATCTTCCTTTCTCAAAGTTGCCGGGAAGGGATTGCTAGAGAGGCACGGCGAGAGATTGCTATAAAACGATAAGACCTCCTGGTTGTATTTGCTTCTGTAAACCTTGATTTTGTCTTATTGCAACTTTATACAACGAAGAATATGTTCTAATAACGCCAATAAGCTACAAGAAACATGTCGAAACATGTTACACAATAATTTTATAATACATAATATACATTGTCATATTTTACAAAAAATATTTAATGACTATCGTTTGACTTTCTAAATCCACGAAATGATATACAGGAAGTTACCGATAAAGTATACGGACCTATTACGTAATTATACACAATCGTACACTTCGCGTCGGCCTCTGACGGGGTGAGAGAGAGATGGTATTCACCAACCGAGTGAACCGGGAAGTGCAGTGTTACTTGCTGTATGTGGATCTTATGTTACGTATTCGTGAGGCTGTCACACGGATCTTGTTTTATGTCACGACTGGTCAACTGACCTATATAATGACAATGGTGAATAGGTTAATATTAGTAATTAAACATAAAACAGAATTATAAAAATAATAATAATAATGCAACACTCAATGACACATATTAGGCTTCTCTGTGCTGAAGGTCAGGAAACGAATAGTATTGAAGATTGTTTTAATGTAAGTTTAGTTTACGTCAAGGTCAACAGATGGGGCTGTATCGGTTCTACATCGCGGTATGGTTTCGTTTCTGTGTAAATTTTGAATGTTGAATTTTGGTTTGATTTAGTATAGTGAAATTTATATGAAAAACCATACTTCTGATTTTATTGCTCACCTCGGATTGGATCAGAGTTCAGAGTTTAACAAATCGATATCGAGATCCTAACAAAGATTGTTAATTAACTTTTTAAACTTACACTTTTTGTATACATTTTAGAATCAAAATCTGTCCACTGTGACTGAACGTCACTATTATCCCAGGATTGTACGCGAAGCGATCGAAATTAAGAAATATAAAAATTTCCATCTGAAGATGGATATAAACAAACGGTCGTCAACGTGGAATCCAGTGATTAACAAATTTAAATCTTGCGATATACCGTCGGAATATGTCCGCGGACATTGTTAGTGTAGTGTGTCCGCGCCTTTCCGAAAATGAAGATCAAATGTGGGTAGTTCATAAAACTGCTCGCAGCTCCCATCCTGGACTGCTCGCCACTTCAGTCAACTCGTGACCACGGCCGGTGTAACCCGCGCCGAAACGTCGAGTAAAAAAAAGGTAAACAAATGCCTATATTATCCGCGTTCAGAATCGATTTAGAATATAAAAAAATGTTAATATTTGTCCGATTGGAAATCGAATCCGGGACCTTTTGCACAACAAGCATTAGTAAACTGGGCTAAATTGATCGTCTATAAGTCGATTTTATGCATCATAATTAAATTTATCAATTACTATAATGTATGGAATGTATTGTCCGATGTATTGTTGTTGTATTTGTATTCTTGTTAGTTGTTGGTTAACTGCAACTACATGTTCCGCATTGACTGTTACAGACTGCAAATTTGTTCTCAATAACGACAAGGCATGTAACGCATAAACCCGTCCCTAGCGAAAGATAGAGCAGAGAAACTCGCCTTTTATTTATTGCATTGCATAACTGACTTTCGTTTACTAATGTCAGACTTTAAAATAAAATATATGGATAAAGTGAACACTTTGAGTTAGCGTGTAATGTGAAATTACCCGCCCAAAATGCTCAAAATTGCAGTCTGTGGCATATGAGTGAGTGGCGGCCGACGGCGACGGACCGGCGTGCGGTGGCGGTGGCAAGGACGCCGCGTTTCGCGGACGCGGGTAAAAGTGAACCCGTTCGCATTGGGCGTGCCCGCTGACGTCAACACAGTTAGTGAATTTCTTGCGCTACGCTAGGGATCCGCATGAAAATGACGAGCCTTGGGTAAAGCCTGTAGGCTCCATGTACCTAGCAGTGAAGATACGGGTTTAAAAACCTGTTCCGGGCAATGCGTAAAGGTTTAAAAATATCTTGGTAAAGATTTGAGTAGTTTTTTTTAAAACCAACAAAGTGTATGAAACCACGACAAATCTAAATATTTTATTTTTTGCGAAACCCTAGTATCGCATAATTTATTCAGACCAGCGTGTTTTTATTGCTTCCACCGAGAGTGTACGTGAGAACCTGTGCGCAGTACGTTACACGACAATGTTCTCACTCGCTTTGAATATAAATTAATACTGGACTATTTATAGATGTATTTATATTATAATTGTAATTGGTATTTCAAAAATTGTTATTCATTTACTTTATCTCGTAATCTTATATCGATGTTTTAATTTTCTTTTTTTTGCAATCAAAAAAAAACTTGAATCAACGCTTGTATCAAAATAATTAAATCTCTTCGAGTGCATAATATTGGTAACTGTCTGATGACTGTCTATTATAATTTGTCGACCTTGTGATAGATGCGCCTGACCGCCGAATGATAATAAATCGCTCAATAAAAACTATTATTGATCTAAATAATGTTTTTATTTATATCTCAAGAGCAGCAATCAGTTGCACAACACTAGTAGATACTGTATTAAAGCACGCCTAGCACAACTGTATAAAAGTGCTAATACTTGGCAGGGACACTGCTTACTGAAGTGCCCCGAGGGCGATGTGGAGGTTTACTACATTTCAACATTTCATACGGCAAAATGAGCCCGTCAATATTGAGCTTGCAGAAGCATGCGCGATATATGCACCGACAGAAAAACAAATTCCAGGCATGTTATAGGAACTTCGCAACGCCGTAATAGTAGAGTGTGTGGGTGGATATACGGGTCATTGGTTGCGGTGCATAGCCACATGAAGTACAAATACTCAATGGAGAAGATCTACTAGTGCGATCAACTGCAGCTGGTGCAGCCGTAATTTTAATTCGCGACCGGCGCTTCAGATCCACATCATGTACAAGTATATGAACACGTCCAGAAGTCGAGTCGTTTTTATTTTTATTGGTATTGAAATAAAAACAAATTAAAAGAAAAGTTTGTACTTTATTCCGAAATAATATAAGTTTCTATCGTGATCTATGATACTCTACCATTTATTAGGAAGAGTAAATATTCCCGTTTTATGAATTGTTCAAAAGTAATTTTAAAATTGTTCACAAAGGTGAGCAGGAAATACATATGTGGTAGGAACTTCCAACCAAGCTTGGGAATTTATCTCGGTTATTTATTAAAGGCTCTTAGACTCCCTCGTGGTCACGACGGCGGGCCTGTGTCCTGTGACGGGACTTTATAGGCTAATATTGAAATAAACCAACATTCACATGTATGAGTATTAATATATATTATACAGATATAAGGCAATGCAATAGAATCAGCCTTCGGTATCCACTGCAGGACATGGGCCTCCTTATGCTCAATGTCTTTTTCATAAGGGATATATGGCCTTAAAATTTCACGCTGGCACTGGCCAAACGACTTGGCGAGGCCACTCTTTCAGAGGTAGTGTAATTCCTCAGCACTAGTGGTAGCAGCTTTAATACCCCCTAGTCGCCACGACTTCCGCCGCGGGAATACATGGGATGGTGCTATTCTATGCTCGGCCGAAATCTCACAGCGCGCAGATGACATTCATAAAACTTGATGTAAGAATGTTGTTTGCTTCTATATTGTATACCCTTAAGGTGGGACACATGGGCGTAGCCACGGTGGGGCAGGGTGGGGCTCTTGAGTGCATAGGGAAGAATAAGTAACATACTTTCTTCATTACACTATCTCTATTTAAATTATAAGAAACTTGTTTGCTTTGCCCCACCCTGGATAAACTACCGACTATGCCCTTGGCTGTACTATCTGAACTATAACAACGTTGAAAACCACAATAAAATAATTAGATTTGATTCGATATGATTTAATATTTAAGATAAAATATTTGATATTTAGGATCAATTAACAATTCATTGGGTTGGACTCGCTGACTTCTAAGTAAACCTTGGAGACGTCCGCTCGTTAGAACCCATATCGCGTGGGAAACTGTTTTATTTAAAGCGATATATTCCAAACCAAACTAGTTTTAACGTTCTCGTCTCGTTTATTGCAAAATCTGTGCAGGAAATTGCTTTTAATTCATAAAGTTATACATAATTTACTGATTTAATCGTGACTAACTAGTTATTAGTGAATAATGGCTTATTAAAAATAAATATAATTTGTTTCTAGAGTATCCATTATAATTTTGTATTAAACGGTAGTTCAGATAAGCAGATTTGTATTGTAAGTGAAATGGAATGGGGGTATTTGAGCGATGTTCCACCTATGAAGTAATATGACCTATTGACCTTCAATTGTTCCCTTTTGTATATTTGTAGGGCTAAGTTTACTCTAATAGAGTGGATTCGCCAATCCACTTGGCCAACGTGCCGTTTTAAGACCATACATAATTCACACAGAAGACAATATGTATGAGGGTCCGTGTCCACCTTCATAAAGGATAAAGATAAAAGTGAACGATAAAAGGGCTTTTTATGGTTTATTATTGGGCGTATAATTTTGATTCAAGAAACTTTATTTTTTAAAGACACTTACAGAGGTATGTAATATTAGAGAAGTCTAAAACGCACAACATTAATTTAAAAATACAAGTAGCCCTGCACACAACTAGTTACAGAAAGCAAAAAATCATATAATAACACGATAATTTGTTGTCGCAATTTGATGCATACATTTTATCCATCAACATTGCCTTTAGCCGTCTGTCACCAAATCCTTTCAATATAAAGCCGATCTCAGGGTGAGGGGTGACCTGCGGTGTGCGGGGGAGGGTGTTATTCGATACAACCTTGTACTAGTTGCTAACGAACAGAGTTCTTTTTAAGCTTATTTTCATTTTGTTCGATTGATTTAATTTGTTCCCATACTCTGTGTTAAAGCCTAAGTGGTGCAATGTATTGTCTACGATTCCTAAGAAATATTCCAATGACACATAATTGAGTTACCTATGACGTTTTTTTAAAAATTCTCAATGTTTTATAGACAATATCAATGGTAGAAAAATCAAATCCTAACTAATTAATAGTTTCCTTCCCTAACTAATTAATAAAATTTAGCATATTTTTATTAATAAAAGGGCAATATTAAAAATCATGAATATTATTTACATGTATTAAGTATTAAATAAAACAAAAAAATAATAGACAATAAAATACTTGCGCGTTGATGTCTTTCGTACGTTCGTAGCGCCGTGCCGTAGCATTTCCTCCACTACGACGTAGCCTCTACGACGCCAATTTTTTGTATTCATTTGTTTTAATATGGCGACGATGGTGAATATTGCACTGATTTCGTAGAGATCCGTTTGCTTTATTAACTGACACACTTATTACAAATAAGTACAGCTTTATTGTTGAATTATCTCGGACTGTGGTATTTGTAACCGCAAAATATAAACGATAGTCATAAGGTTCGAAATTTTATTAGCAATTATTCGTTATGTTTATGTTATCTTATTACGAACGGACACGACGCGCCTGTGTTGAGCCAAACGAACATGTTAAATAGGTATGTCTTATATATATGAATGCGTCCTCGTTAGTGGTAATATTGTGAAATATTAAACTGAGTCAATCAATTGTCATTGTCGAGTGCTACTGATTGATCAGGCGTGAATAATTAAGAAGCTTGATATTGACTGTGAAAGTTATATTAAAGTAAGAAATTTAACAAAAAATAGACAAAGTATATCGCGGCCGCGGCATTGACCGCGGGGTCAGCGATTAGCACGATTATATTTTTATTTAATAACCTGAATTAATTAAATTATCGATAATTATTAGTGTTTATGATAGACTTAATTATAAATTAAGCTTTAGATTTCCTATTTATGTAAAATGTAAGTATCTAAGAACGGGAAATAATTAGGAATGAAATGTGCCTACTTACTGCAGTAAATTATTAATAGAAAAGAGAGCTGATGGGCAAGTGGTCCATATAATGATGGGTGGTCACGTCTACTAATGGACCCTTGCAACATTAGGACGTGATCTTGCAATACCCCATATCACAATTCTTTCGAAGAGCCCAATTAACAATTAAATTAACCCAATTTAAATTAAGTGGTAATTTAGACTTAAACGCCAAATTATTTATGTTAATTATGTATTCATCAGTTTTAATTCTGCACCATTACGTTGATTTTTAATGCAAGATAGAAAAATGACAATATTTTTCCGAAACGTGTTCTAATTTTAAGAGTAAAAGTCCTCAATGACTGCTATTTTTGTTAAATATATAGTTAAATTAGTTAAGTTAATTTAAATAGTTTATGAAACTTAATTTATAGTTTATCATATACTTATAGTTTATGAAGCAGTGATAATCTAGAGTTTTCAACTGTTATTCGCGAGTTTGTGAGTACATACTCCGGACGATAGCAGTGAGTTTCTACTTTATTTTAATTATCACTAGCTCGGTGGTGAAATAAACCATCGTGGAGAGGAAACATAAGAATTAAAAAAATCAGAATCCGCGTGGTGGACTATGGTTCGCGAACGCCCTCGTGATTACTAGGGAAGATTTGTGGTCCACCGTACTATTAAACTGATATATACATTATGTGAACAGCACTTCCAATTTATTGTAAAAAAAAAACGGCTGCGGTTAGTAGTGAATAACCGTCTAGTGATTCATATTGCATGCAAGAAAATAAAACTTTTAGAACTTTTCAGGTCCTCTTTTCTTTAACCGTAGAATGTAGAGTCTACCATATTATATCCCGTGGGCGGGTAGGATCTTGCGCCGGCTCACGTCGCCGACGCACGGGCCCATTGATTGTTCGCCGCTTTATAACCATTATTACAATATTTCGCACACTGTGCACTGTCGCCAAACGTTTCTCTGTAATTAATTATTTATTCATTGCAATACAATGTTCCGAATTTTTATATTCCTATAAATACAATAGTTAAAAACTATTGTTATTAATGCTTCCTAGCAATCAATACCTTTCGAATATTTGATGACCAATTAGCCCAGTTGGGATTGGTCTGCCTGCTGTGCAATAGGTACTGGATTCGATTCGTTGTCGGACAAACAATTATTTAAAGACAGGTGTTTCTTCGGGTCTAGGTGTTGCATGTGTTGTGCTCGTCTTTGTATGTATGTATCTCTAGACTCACGACACAGGGAATCCTAATCCTAGTGTAATAAGAAATTGAGTGTGGTAAGAAAAAAAAAAATTTAGGAAAAACTTCAAATATGACATTAATTTCCGTTTACGATAAATATGTCCGTACAGTTTAAGATTTACGTATATTTTCGTAATACATAGATAAGAACATTTATTTTATATACTTGTTTTATTGTAAATGAAGACTTTTATATGGACCATTGTATACAGGCTTTAAGGAATTAACATCAATTTTACAGTAAAAAGTTACTTATGTAATTATTTATTTTATAAACTAATCTAAATTTTTCTTGATTCGCATTTTAGTTAAGGAGTCTATCGTTTCCTAGCGTCATGTAGTACCCTCCTTGACCGTTAGCTGCATGTCATACTGCATCATCCTCTGACGTCACGCCACAAATGAGATGCAATAATACTCTGATTTTATTTGCCTACTATACATCGATCGTAGTATAAGCAAAATTTTTTCTCTTTTAAAATAGCTATTACTAAACTCGTAAACTCGTAACAGACAAAACTTGCATAATAAGAAAATAATACAAAACGCCCGCAGGTAATTAGACTTGCAATATGATGAATCGGGCAATAAATAAAGTTAGAGCAAGCGTCTGTAAGGTAGTGTGGGTGTTGCTGTGTGTTTGTGTGTGTTTCCCCTTTCCCTTTCGTCGGCGGCCTCCTTCCCGTGGGGAAAGTAGCACGTGACGCGTAGCCGGCGCTCGGCAGAGGCGTCGTTTCTCGAGCGAGCACAAACCGACCAATCATCGCGTGCCTCTGACATTACGTCAATTATCGCAACACATTGCCATTCCGCGAGAGGTTTTGATATTTAGACAATCTATTCAGGTTATCTATTCACTATAGTCTATTTGTCTAAAAAATGACTTCACAATATCAAAAATATGTAAAAAGTGGAGTCTAATTGGATATTAAGTTATATCAAAACTCGTGTAAAATCTAAAATGAACAACTGACATTGATCATATTATTTATGTATTCTTAATATTATTTATGTATCTTTACAAATTATTAGGAAATGAGCAAACTAATTAATTATTGTTAAAAAGGATTTGTTTTCACGAAGGTCGCTCAAATTGGAAAGCCATTGCAGAGAACAAAACTTGTCAGTTGTCATTCAGATCTTACTCCTTTCATGGCTGACTAATTCAATTAAAACTCGATAAAAACTGCGGTTCGAATTTGACATTCACGTTTATTATTGCTATAAAATTGTATTGCACGTTTAAATCTAAAGCACTTAATCGTCTATATAACAAGACTTAATCTGGAAATAATTTTCATGTCAAAACGTACTTTATAGTAAGCAAAAATTAATTTGGTATGCGAAAATACAATAACCAAAGCGTGAACTCCATCTTACATAAATCAAGAAGATATTTTTCGTGTTTCTAGCGTGATTTATTTTAACAATGTTATTTTGTAAATAACCGCTTGTCATCGCGCACTTGAACCATATCCAATGTCACTGTTCGTTCCGTGCCACGCTCTATATATACGCGCTTGTCGTAACGCATCGACCTTCAATCAAAAATAAATAAATCACACCTAATTAATATTAAAACCAGCGACATGAAAGTCTATATTCTAATATTAACAGTTTAACTTAACCACGAACTAAGTTAATTTTAAATCGCATTTTTTAAAATATTGTGAGAGTCGATCCAAGAATATATAATCGACATTACAAATTAAAAATGGCTATTGTTATTTCGAATGTTAACGTAAAGGGCGAGGTTGCTGAATCCTTTTGATGTTTCCAAGGCGTCGAGCAAGGCTTCCTTTAATGTTATTGTACGAGTTTAATATAATGTACGAGTTTAATATACGAGTATGTACTTTAATGTACGAGTATGTTATTGAACACCATATCGGAAATCGGTAAAAGGCAATCGGTTAATGTTATTGTTTAATTATCGTTTTCAATTATTTAAATTAAGAATCTTAGTCTGTGAGCTCAGTACTGCTGGGCAAAGGCATTGTATTCCTGGATTGACGGAAATTAATGAAAGTCTATTATTGAAATTAATGATTAATGAAGTTAATGAATTAATGAAGGAAATTAATATTTAACAAGATATACAGAATAGGAGGTGTTACTGCTGAAAGTAATCACTTCCATGTACCAACGGCTAGTGAGAGGATTCAGAAGGAAATATAGGTTATGCAATAAAGTAATACAAGATTAGATACATATTTATGTACATATAAAATATATACAATTCTACCAATGTATATACAACTAAGTATACATACAAAATAAACATTTACATGTATGTAATGGTACATATAATAAGGGAAATCATAAGATAAGAAATATGACACTGAAGAATGAAAACGGTCTTGGTCAAATTTTTTTAAGACACGTTTAATAAATGTAGTTATTACAAAGTTAAACTTCGTAAGTTAATAGTCACGCTCACTTAATTTACGTCAAAAATGAAGTCATTAACTTAACTATATCATGACACAATTGTGGTGAACGCGTAAACCACAGGTGCACACAGTTTAAAGAGGAGCCGTAAAGAATTACCATACAAACTCATAATATTTCACGCACCAAAAGGTAAGCCCGGTACTAGATTCCAATGTAAGTACCTACAGTAAGCACTTGTCGGGAAATGGTTTCATTAACAATCTCTATGCATCAACCTCATTCCGAACCTTTAATGAGAAGTTGCTATACTGTTTTTTCTTTATATTATTTATTGTTTTGTATTTGTATATGTGCGTGAGTGCATGTGTGTGTGTGTAACGGTCATAGTGTGACGCAATGCCTCTTACGCTGCCACCAATTACATAATGTTACTGCTCCGAGCTATATAAATCAACGGTATCCCCTCATTATACGACAATTTATTTCTTTATATTATTATAATAAACATTATGTTTTTAAATTATCACTAACTGCGTGATTTTATTGTGGCCTTCCGTATGAAATTGCTGTTTGTTCTTAATGCCCACTTTGAACTTAGATATCTTGCGTTTGGTTTGGAATTCCAAATTTTAAATTGTATTTTAATTGATTAGGACATTCTTTTTCGAAACCAATTCCCGTTTGGTTTTCCGTCAAACGACTTTATGCTTAAATCTCGTTGCACGCAGCACGCAGCACACAGCACACACAGAACGCAGCACAGACGGCACGCACCATCAGCGATGTGGATGGACCAAACGCCGCAATCTAACTCACGGTGCGTTTTTGGTTTGATCATTTCCGTTCTGGAAATTTCCACTTCAAGAACGAGCTCTGTGGACGAGCGGAGACTGAAGTCTAAAATTGATTTTAATGACTAATTAAAAGCAATAGTGGAAGAGGATTCATCTCAAACCACGTCTGAGTTAGCAGCGGCCTTCGTCGTAAGTGACAAAACGATATTGAATTATTTTCGTCAAATTGGGGAAGTGAAGAAGCTCGGAAAATGGGTACCGTGTGAGCTTAAAATGGGTACCGTGTGAGCTTAAAGAAAGTTACCAGATTTATAATATAAAATGTGTACAAAACCTAAAGTTTGAAAAGTTATAACTGCGTGATGTTGTACGCGGGGGGTTTCCTTGTTCGATGTGTTGAAGATTTTGAACGTAGAATTCATTGGCAATACCATTCATACAACATGTACTCGCCAGTACATGTGTTTACGTATGTAAATGCTTTATGTCAGAGGTTACCCACGTCGTGACGTCCGCACTTGTACAAGGATTCACATGTCACAGGTCACAAACAATGTAGTGAAGCCTATGTTTCGCTAGTACATAAGCAAGTTTCGTAAACTCAACAACACTTCATTTTTTTAACATTTGGCAATAGAGGTCACGTATGTGATGCTGCATTGAGTAAGGACAAAATACAAGTGCCGTAAAGTGAGCCAACTCTTCCGTTTACACGTAAAAAGAATTTAAGAGAACTCAGTCTATTGGTAATGGCAATATTAAGGTGGTCGGTGTAACGCGGACGCGAGCGAGGACCAGTTTTAGATTGACACTACAAATATGCAAATAACTCGGGCCCGTGACGTGAACACGCTGGAGGTAAACGCTATTTATATCGCAAGACCATTTATACAGTGCAGACAGCAGTGACGTAACGTTTTTGGAAATGATGTCATCCCTCAAGAGATTATTTTTTATTATCGGGCTATTTTTCAAACGACGATTCTTTTCAAATTCTGTCACATCATTATATATATTTTTTTTCATTTACCGTGGCGCTAACTACATTAATTTAAAAAAAAAATACTTAATTAAAAAAAAGCTCAGTGCCATAGGTCGAAGATTGAACTTATGAACTTACGAATTTCAATGAAATGTAAGCTTGTAAGTCAAAAAAAATCTGAAGCACAACAGCAGCTATGATTTAGTGCAAACCGTTTGTAACGCATTATGTTTCTAATGCGTTTGTACGAAGCTGAACTACTGTCATCTCTATGTATGGAGTGTGATGTTTGTGCAACTTCTCGTGTCTCTTATATAAGCACCAGCTGATCAAACGAATAATCGCATATATCAAATTATGATAATATCAAACGTTCGCCAATATGACAGTTTTATTAATGTGACCGATTTGATGTGATGCGAGAGAAGGTTTCCGGGTCAACAATTCAAGAATGGTTCCTTTCCTCATTTATTATGCTTATAGCAATACTAACTTGTGCCCGCGGTTTCGTTCGTTCGTTAGAAGAATTAGGTTTAATACGCTTTTGCAGTAAAGAAGTTTCCACCTACAAAATTAAAACCTAAATAAAACTCTAAACTTTTATTTTCACTTAAACGTTTAACAGCTGACTTCAACTAATTACATGTCTCTTTCAAAATATCAAATTCATGTTTGGAACAAGATCTACCGTATTTACTAAATCTTGGTTCTAATGTTAAAAAAATATAAAAACAACAATACAGCGAATATTGTTATAGTGTTGTGTTTGTGCTCGTACATACACGTTGTTTTAGTGTGCGTAAACTGGAGAACACTCAGTTGGGTTTCCAACGGCGCTCGCCGCGGCGCACACTGCAACAATCTGACCCGCCTTCGTGAGATGAAAGAACTACAACAACAAATAATGAGATCTAGAAGCGCCACAGTGTCGCACCGCCTCGACAGCTGGAAAGTCGGTAGCGGAGTTAATGAAAACGTTACGAAACGTCGATCAGCTCGCGGTTTGGTTAAATTTTATCTATTTTGTATCTTGTAAATTGACTGTTACTACACAGCTGATTAACTGCCAGTTATAAATGCAAGTTTGATTATTGTACAATCAGTTATAGAATAAAAATGAATAATAATAACAAAATATAATATATTGCTCGACGAGCTTGTAAACTTTATTAAATAACTAGCGACCCGCCCTCACTTCGCTTCGGTTTATTAAATTTAAAACAATCGGAATAAAATATTTTCCTGCGGTAAAATGGATCCTATATTTTAAGTTAGACCTCTAGCAATACATCGGAGAAAACTGCATTCAATTCCATGCAGTAGTTTTTGCGTGATACGTGTACAAACATATAGACAGACAAAATTTCTAAAAACTATTGTTTTGACTTCTGTTGCTCTAATAAAGACCCCCCATATTAGTTTTTTTCAATATCTATAATGTACAGACATCGGCCTGTTACAATTTTATTATTGTATGTATAGATATAGGATTTTCTTTTTATATCTAAAACTATAGATGTCTGTTAATAACATAATTATTTGTACTAACTGATGTTATTAAAGTTTATATTATAATTAAGGTTACAGACGTTTCTTAGTAAAAAGTAACGAAGCAACCCTTAAGATGTATAATTTAAATTAATATACAATATGCTATATATAGTGTATATGCTATACACTATATGTATATATGTTGACATCTGACCTGCGTATGAGCATGAGCTTTTACAATAATAAGAATACAGTACTGAATAATAAACAGTGTATAATGTAAATGTTTATTTCAGTGTAGTTGGTAAATAAAGTTTCTAGTATTATTAATATTTTATTTAAATTTCAGCTTGTTAATGTGACTACACTAGCGTCGTAATTATGTTACAATATAACAAATTGTTTAGAACTGACTCACTGCGACACGGTGTCTGCGACACGGTGTCGCAGACACACAAAGAACTTTGAAAGTAAACATTTATTTTCTTTTCAGTTATCAAGTTTCCATTCAGCAAGGTCACTACAAATAACTCACCTGGTTTTCTCTCGCGCAGTTATTTCTATATTAAAATAATCTCCTATTATTACCCCATTAATATACACTCAACTTACTTGATAATGAACATCAAACATATTGAGGTTTTGTTCGACAGATAAATTGGCCAAATCCGTTTGAAATAAGGGGGTTTTGAATAAAAAATTAATAACGTTATAATTACATACATTACAACTTTACGACCTATATGATACTAAAATTGTGTAATTAAAACACCAGTTAGAGGAGGTATTGTACTGTGACGTGTTTATTGCAAATTACTACATTATCTGTTACACGAAACGCTGGATTCACATTGAAAACACGCGCGATGTACAACGCACATCCCAATATCTTAGACAATTATCACCGTAATGAATTTTATAATCATAGGCCATACGTATTCATTACTAATAAAGTATCAACCATAATTATCGTATTGTTGTACATAATAAATAGGTACATAATCATCGCGCAAAATTAACCACTTTTTGTTGTATACAATGTTGTGATTGCATCTCATAATAATTTTACGAATGACCTTTAATGTCAGTAAGCAGTTTTTTACTTCTTTTGTTACTGCGTTTATAAAACTAAGTAAACGTCTCTTATATAGTGATAAAACTATAGTTATTTACGTGTATATTTAGTTATGGATATAGGTCCTTGGGAGAGACCTATATCCAGCAGTGGAGAGACACAGGCCGATAGTATGGTAGGTATATTTAGTTAAAAAGCTTTATTATTTGACGACTTAATAAACGAAGCCTTAATGAATCATCGTAATGAAATTTTGCACAAAGTTATATTAGAACAAGGAGAAGAATTATCATCGGAAAAATCCTTCTCCTTGATTAAATTTTATCTTCGCTAATTTTATTCTGAATTTATTACAAAGTAACTGCTTTGTTTAGATTCTTCCATTACTTAGTTTATAAATTTCCACAGTAGTCTTCATAAAGAACGGAGTCGCGGGCTCTGATAATAACTCTTAAAAACCTGATTATTAGAACTATCAAATCAAGCATTAAACTCATAACTGCGTAGATTTACTATATATCCGATTTACTCCACTGCTTTACTATGACATACCACTCATTATTTATTGACGACTAAAAGATGGTGTGCTTATTAAGTAATGTTTATTAATTTTAAGGATTTCTAAAATGATAATTATTATATTATCATCTGAAATAACTACTTCATTATCATTTGTTGAAACATTAATTGGCGGGTGTTTAGGAATTTTTATACTGCATCTAAGCTGTTATTTCATGTAAAATAAAAACAATAATTAGAAGCGCGGTCAAGCTGCTAGAGACGATATCTACAGTATATTCATAAAAATATTACTACTACAAATAAGTGCGAGTAAATTCACAGTAATGTTTGTGTGACGCTCAATAGTGGTTCATAGGCGATTGTCAACTGGTTGCGTATACAGTGCTGTACGTGGTGCGAGTAAAATGACAATGGTGTGTGGCGACACGATGACTTCTGCGCAGGTGTAAGATCAAGGACAACTTATTGTTGTCTGTTATCTTGAAATCACACTTGCGATTTCCTTGTTAACCCGTTTAGGTTGCTTATACTTAGTGGCTGGATGTAGCGAGCGGAAGGTCGTGTGTGGTGGCGAGCTTTGGGAAAAGCTTGCATCCAGCAGTGAAATCTGATAGTAAAGTAGTACTTTGGATATCAAAATATTATAATGTCAAAATCAAGTCAAGATGTTAAAATCTCAACGATTCCCCTCAGTTTAAAAGGTAGTCTTTAAACTTTTTAAACTTTCGCGTTTGGTACATATGTATTTTATATTGTAAATCGCGTCTAATCTTGTCAAATTAACGGCTTTTGGTTAAAAGTTTAAAAGCTAGTCTTATATAGTTTTCTGCGACGTTTTTTGATTACAAAATGTATTTAAGCGGAACTTTTGTTTTTCTCTAGAAAAAAATAGGAACAGATTTAAATAGTGCATTTTAAAACGTATTTTCTTTATATTGAAGTAGGCGGACAAGCAAGCGGCGTCACGTGATGGTAATTGTTACCGCCGCCCACGGACACCATGGGGTATGCGGGTGCGCCGCCGACCTTGCAAAATCCTATTCATAGCTTTCTTGAAGAACCCCATAATTGTAATTTGTATCTGCATGCGAAAAAGTAAGCTTGTTTCTACTTGCCCGATAGATAATAGTATAGCTAAATGTTTCCTAATATGTATGTTCTACTTTTATTAATGTGTACTTTAAATTCAATATCAGTTCCGCCGATTTGACCGGAAGTGCGTGCGCGACGCAGGGCCGCGATCTTATAGAGATGTGCCGAGTTGATGAATGATATCCATTTACTCACAAACCTATCATATTAATTGTAATATAAATACAAAACTTGGTTAATTTGTTTCTTTGTTAGATAAGAACTGAATCGATATAAATTTGGTTTACGTGTAGTTCTTAGGACAGATTCACACACAGGATAGTTGTATTCCTAATTGTTCATGGATGCGAAAAAGCCGACAATGGCTAGCAAAATGTTATCGTGACCAAATAGGACTCATTACGAAGTTAAATACATGTGTACGCACAACATACATTTTACTACATGATTACTATATGACTACATTTTACATGATAATGTTACTTACAAATATAACATATAATCTGCATATATGAATATATGTAAATGATCATTCACCGAATTCACCATGGTGGTGGCTATATGGACTTTGTGCCAATCTGTGGTGACTCGGTGGTTGGGGCTTTAAACGTTTGACAGTTCAATCTAGTGACTGAATACAAGAAAGGTATTTGGTTACTTGTCTCAATAATCTTCCTGGAGATAATTACATAGGAAATCAATAGCTCTAATGTTGTTTCTCTTTCCAGGTAAGATTTTGATTGTAAGATTGTTAAATTGATGTCGAATGTATTAATTGTATCCACATTGGATTTAATTAAAATAACCTTTTTCCAGAGCAACGCAATGTGGTTTTGATTTCGTAATTCCTACACATTATCTCTGGTATTTGTTAGAGCACATTATATATATAAAAAAAAACAATGTATCAGAATAATATATTGTATACTGTAATCAGTTAAACACAGATAAATTACAAATTCAATACACGTAAATAATAATATAGTAAATATATAATATAATATATAGTTAATTATGATGTACTACATAAATAATGTAAATTGACGTATAATTTACATAGACAACATATATACCTATATACGAGTAGATGAAAAAAATATGATGAGTGTTTCTAACGAGATTATTAGACATTTTAGTAACAAGAAAACAAGTATGTTTCGTCGAGGACAAAGCGAGATGTAGTTGAAACAGGTGACGTTCATAAGGTTGTAGGTCAATGATGGCGTGTGACAGTGATGGAGACTGATGGCCTGTGACCAGGCCAACGACCGCATTCATTGCGAGGCTAATATCTCCAGAGGTCAGTACTGTCCAGTGTTTGTCATAAATGTTTATATACAAGTATCTTCATATTTACACGGGTAAAGGTTTTTATTTCTTTTTACCTCCGTTGTAAAGTCAGCTTTAGCAACAGTTTCAGTAATTTATGCCAGTTTTAAGCGCTTTCCCGTTTGATGCTAATTCAGCAGTATTTGTTTACTATTTTTAAAATCGTACATTTACATATGTGTAGTGTGTGTTGCAAGCAAGAACTTTACGTATATTAATTAGGCACTACTAGTATGTTATTCGCGATTAGTCAGAGAGCGAGTAAACAGCTGAAACTACAGTATGATCGTCCTTTTCAGTGGCGTGAATTTTATACAAGCAGCCGCTTGGCTCACTTGGGCGAAGTCGTGGACGATTTCTAGTGTTGGCATTACTTTTGATATTTTCCAGTAGGTTAAAACAATACAGACCACAATTTTAAAACCGCCACTGATAATGGTGTACTGTGAAAGATATAATATGAGACTTGGTTGCTGACGTGGTTTAATATTTCCTTACACTTACTTCTATTTAACAAAAAAGCACTGAACAATCTAAACGAATACACAGATTTTCTAATAGGATTCTAATAGGTTTTATTAAAATATGAAAACACTCCCTTATCTAGAACGCGTCCGGCCTCGAGCCCGCTTCCCACAAGGCTGCGGTTGAGCAACAACACATCGCGTATTGCATGTATTCAGCGCACATCGCCAGTAAGTGACCAGTGTGACCACACAACAAGCATCACTTGTGTCTTTACCGGTAAGGGAAGAGATATTTACACAACAGATTTTCGCCTTCGGACCAACTGTGAGGTGGTTTGCTGGCGTTATGTTAAGAACTATGTTGTGCTAATGCAGCATTTTCGTAATCAGTCCTAACTAATATCACAAATGCAATAGTTGGTATGTTTAACTAATAACCCGGGACTTAAATGTCGATTAAGATGTAGGATATTTTTAAGCCGGTCAATGCGGACGAAACTATGAGTAACAGCTAGTCTAGATACACGACCAATTATACGTATAGAGGATCTATTAGCCCAAATGGTAGTACTCCTGGCTGCCATGCAAAGAGTCACGGGTTCGATTGTTTGGGTCTAGGTGGTATATGTCCCTGGACCCACGGCACAGGGTATCTTAGTGCGCCCATTCAGTGTGGTGTTATTTATTTATAAGATAACTCAGTTATCCTATAAATAAATAATCCCCACGTAAATTAAGTAAGCCCAACGTATCAACTTCGCTGCCCAGCTTGATTGATTGATACTTTACCAGTTACCACAGACACTTTTGTATAACGTTTTTCATTCAATAATTATACAAATAATATGTTTTTCATATTTTTGTGATAATTGTTTTTCTTAGGCATTTTCAATCTAGTACATAATGAACATATTGTAGTAATTTTTTTTATTTCAAAATGATCTATTCTATACGTACTGCGTGTGTTTGTATTATCAGGTAAATTTAAATACTAATTTACTGATTTTATTAAAGATTGTATTGATGGCACCATTCCCGTAACGTTGCTAAGGACAACGTGCATAATTGCAATTGAGCGGTTGCGCAGTAAGACCCGCCGATGAGACGAGGACGCGCACTTGACCTCCGTGCGTACACGCAGACCTCTACTCGACCGTAATATCACATATAGACATGAATTAATGGGAACTTGTCGCTTTATTCACTTGTCATAAACATGCTAATGTTCGAGATTACTTTACTGATTATAAAATTCCAAAATATTTTTAACGACACAACTTATAATTGACACCAGCTGTAGATAGGTAGGTGTTCACACTGTAGCCAGATATAGTGGCAATTATAAGACTAGACTAGTCTACACCATCGATAAGGGAATGGACTAGATGACACATCATAGCTTCTTATCAACGAAACCTGGCTACTTCTTACTGGTTGTAAAGCAGATGAGGAGGGGTTCATTAAAAAGTCAAAATTGAGACTTGTGTACTACGTACATAAGATAGCTCTTATGTACGTAGTACACAAGTTGTAGTATGTTGTTGGCGGGCACGTCAGAGTCTAATAGTTCCATGTGGAGGCTACTCCACATGGAACTATTAGACTCTGACTGCCCTAGAGTGCTTGTATTATATAACATACTAGCGACCCGCCCTCGCTTCGCTTCGGTTTACAAGTTATTTTTTTCAAAATTTCAAAATAAAATATAGCCTATATTAGACACGGATAATGTAGTTTCCTATTTGTGAAAGAATTTTTGAAATCGGTTCAGTAGTTCCAGAGATTACCGCCAACATACAAACACA
This sequence comes from Sesia bembeciformis, assembly GCA_943735995.1. Classification (NCBI taxonomy): domain Eukaryota; kingdom Metazoa; phylum Arthropoda; class Insecta; order Lepidoptera; family Sesiidae; genus Sesia; species Sesia bembeciformis. Next base: position 14,011,753 of record OX031044.1, read on the forward strand.
CAATTTTACCTCTTTATTATCTCGTGTCACTTTATGTCTCTTTATTATATAAAATTCTCGTGTCACAATGTTCGTTCCCGTACTCCTCCGAAACGGCTTGACCGATTCTCATGAAATTTTGTGAGCATATTGAGTAGGTCTGAGAATCGGCCAACATCTATTTTTCATACCCCTTAGTGATAAGGGTTGTCCACCCTTAGCGCGATCTGTTGGGCAGCCACAGCAACGCGTGGCCGGGCACAGCTAGTATTACTATAAATGTAGTTTGTACTCTCAAATCGATGGTCTAGTTACACACTGATGTTTCTGGAACCTCTTGTACCGCTCAGGACTATTTCGGTTATTTCATGAAGCTGTTACTGGAATATTCTGAGGTTTAAATAAAATTCGATCTTGCGCTATCGAGTCAGTTATATATTCAAGTTATGATTTAATTATCGTAGGTAATATTTGATGTATTTACATATTATTTATTACATGATATAAGTATATTATATACTCTAGTTATAACGCTATATTATACTCCTTATTATGGGCCATATTATACTTTCCCTAGTATATGAATCTCAATTTCTTTTATATAAATGTTTCATTATAACAATGCACATCCTTCTAAAAGGTGGCGAAGATATTCTGTTATGGAAATTTTGAAAACGAACAAAATAGGTTTATATACTGAGAATTACTGAAGGCAAATAGAGTGAAGACTTGTTATTATTGTGCGCAGGCTCAAGTAATGTGTTGGTGACATCATCCTAATAGCAAATTCGACTCCTTGTTATCTTTACTTATATCCGCCTTAGCTCGAGCACTAAATTGATATTTGATACTTTTCTAATTTGCGTTACGCTTAGGTTTATATTATAATAAAGATAAGTTCAGACTTTAAAATCAAGTATTTGAATTTTTTATTGTCATATTATAAAATATGTATGTTTTTAGATATTTTTATGATATTTCTGAAATATCAATATTGTATATAATTACGTGATGTCGACACCGGCGGATGAGTCCAATTACGTGATGTCGACACCGGTGGATGAGTCCAATTACGTGATGTCGACACCGGTGGATGAGTCCAATTATGTGATGTCGACACCGGTGGATGAGTCCAATTACGTGATGTCGACACCGATGGATGAGTCCAATTGGATTCGTCGACAAATATTAATGACTGATAGTAATGTGTACAATGACAATAGTAACCAATATCTGATATTAGTCATTACATAATATTAGTCATTTACATATAATACATCAGTCACTTGTTGAATTCACATGACGTTGTCCTTGATAAAGCAAAGGGAGAAAGCTCTCCAGCGCTACAAAGACAGGCGAAAGATAGACAAAATTATTACTATTATCAACTTCAATTAAATTTGTGTTTTAAGTGTGTCTGGTATTATGTAAGTGACTGTGACCCAACGTGTTATGTCTAATTTAGCAATCATGTTTTGCAACAGCCCTAATAGTTAAGCGGATAAGTGAACTATGTGTCGGGTCGAAAGGTCGCCGTTGCCCAAACCTCATAAGTATTCAGCGCGCGTTTACGGTCATGCTTTCGAGTTGACAAATACGATGTTTACCAAATTTCTAAGATACGTCAGTTCTTGACCGAATTTGATTCTTTTGATAGACGTTTGCAATAATCTGAGCGCTGTAGGTCATGATCTCGCCCTAATTAACACTTGTCTAGGTACATATTATTATCTTTTATCGGACAAATAATTGTAGCAACTGAGCAATTCCTTGTAGTTATAATAAACTGACAGAAACCATAATCATAGATAATCAAAAACGGGTTTAACCAATACGGGCGGCGGCGTTGGGATTTATGCATTCCACAAACAAAAGACAAACAATGAAAAGTCAAAGGTCATTGCTTGATTGGTTAAGCAGTAAAGGAAGAACTTCAGCGAGGTAGATAAATGCTTGTTAGACAAGCAAAACGACCCTTTTGTTGGCTATTTTCATGTAGGTTGTCACCCTACATGAAACATCAAATTTCATTTTGTTCTTTCGAAGAAAATGTTGAAGCAAAGAGCAGTTTAAGGGGAGCACAGACTTATTCTGCAGCGGGTTAAAGTCGGAGCACAGGGGTAGGCAAAAGGGTCATGAGTACCATACGTTCATTTAAGCACATTTTACAGTTTGCTGTGCAGAAGGTTGAAGGCACTGTGCCCTGCGTGTCGCAACATACGTTTATGCGGATTATTTTGCAAGCGTCCATCTGCGGCCGGCGATGCGCCTGACATCGCAGATTGTATCAACCCGGACAGACCACTTTAGCAACACGCCAGACATCGATTATCGATTACCGGCTGTAATCTATCAAAGATCCACATTAGTGCCGGTCACTTCTCTACTGAACTCAACTTAATCCTTGCAAAATTGCTTAAAGACATAACGAATGTATAATTCGATGTTTCTAGTTTGGTATAGAACAGGTTTGTTGAGTAACGGTGGACATGTCCGTCATATTAATGTGTGGCGAGGAGTGGAAGCGGTGATGCGCTGTCGTACTCGAATACGTTTAGGGAGCGACAGTGGAAAGTGAAGTGAGCGAAATGTGTGCCGAACACGTAACAGCAGCGACCGGCGACTGGCGACCTATTGTAGCCCCAATAATATCTCGCGGCTGTTGCGATCTACGATATAACTATAACAGTACTCGATTCTAATTTAAAAACCACATTCGCTTTAAATTACAATGTTGAAATTTGAAACAATTATTTTTATTGAAACTGAATTTAAATTCTTTCCGCCTCGTTGATTACGCTTTGAGAATAACACAGTCTGAGACAATCTTGCAAGGACAAAAACACAAATTAAGCAAAACTGAAAAAAAAGAAAGCCAAGTTACCTGAAAGTATTAAGTAAAAAGTAGCGCTTAGTTACGAGCGACACAGCATAACTTAATCACTTAATTATAATGAGCTTCGAAATACAGACTGCAATGAACACGGCCGCAATCTAAACGAATACGTATCTTGTACAAAGGGTTGCGTTGATATCTCTTAAAGGACGGTCAAAGACTAATAATGAAAAAAATATGACGGCAGATGAGGGCCTCGAAGAACCCTAAAATATATTTGCATTGTCTAAATGTAAGATTATTGAACGAATTTAAATAAATGGTTTAGTTGCAAACGGAGGTGCAGTGGGAGGTCATAGCCTTGACCGTGCATTTCGCGCCAATAGCGGCGGCTGTCACGGTGAGCAGCGGAACCATGAACGGCTACCGGAATCGAAGCCCTCGCGCGGCCGTTGACAAATCAATCATTGGGAAACTGTGGTATTTACAATTAAGACATTGCACTGAAGGAGTGTCATGCTGTTACTCGTTACAGTATCCACTTACCATCGGGTGGACTGTATGTTCGTCTGCCGCCTTGTTTCTATTAAAAAAAAATCACACACGACTAACATTTACATTGGTTTGGACGAGGATAAAAACTTACTAATCGTTCAGTAAACAGTCAAATCAAGTTGCCATAACTCTACGCCCAGACAAAGATCAAACGAAGGTCACAAGCACGCGTGATCTTCAAGTATCATAAATTTATGTTTATAGAGGTGAACTCGCAAAAGAAAGATCAATAAAAAAGCGAACCAGAAAGAAAGTAGTCCTCCCATTAAGGGGATTTCATGTGCGCTATGACTTTGTTGAGAGAAAATCTATAGACTATATCATAAATATATCAATTCTACGTATATAAGCGGAAGGAAGTGAATTAAGTATGATTATAGCTATTCTAAAATCGATTGTTTTCGTGGAACTGTGCTCTATATACTGATTTGACACTCAGTTCCGAGATCGAACAACTTTCGCTATAATGTTACCAAGCTTTGCTTGTGTTTGTTTATTATTTAGCAGCCATTTGTTTACGGTGTCTCGAAATTAAACTTTGGTGACCTTGCTCGCCATTTCCCCGGATATGCGGCAGTTAGACAAGTGAATGCGTTCCGGACGGACGGCCCGATGTGGCGCAATCCGTGGCTAAACGCGATCAAGACTGAGCGTCGGCAACGCACGTGGACAACGTCGGATAACACAAACTTAGCTAGTGAAGGTGGTAAGTGTTTTTTAGGAACTCTGTGTCTGGAGGAACAAACTGCCGTTAGTGTCAATGTTATCGAAATCGGTTTCTATCGGCCGTTAGTTGGAAACCCGCGAGTGTCGAAACTCGTCCAATGTCGGCGGCGAGGTTGCGCCGAGGTGTAGCAACGAACGCGAATTGCATTCGATTTAGATCGACGTCTAATTATGATTTGATATGCCGACACTTTTGTTACAATCCAACAATGTCACAGGACTCGTTCACTGATACATTGCAGTTTTCATCACGTACCTCTGGGTTCGAGCGGTGTTTCCTTATAGGTGGTTCACTGGTCACAGAGATGGGTCACTGGTGTGGTGTGTGGTGTCGGCGCGCGCGCTTCACTTTCGATCTCGTTTCGTAACGGGCGGCGATGCGGAAACGAGCCGCTTATGCAAGCGCACGCGCCGGTGTGTGCATGTCTTCGTCAGTGTGTGCGGGTACGTTACCGAGCAGCGGCGGGTGGTCGTGGAGCACTGGTCACTGGGTACTGACGGGAGGCTGTGGCGGCGCGGGAGTGCGGAGACGCGAGCGTGCGAGTCGGGCGCGCGCAGACAAGTGTTGCGCACCGCCGGCAGCCGCCTCTAGCCGCCGCGCGCGCCTCTCCCCCCCGCTTCCACCCGCGCGCACCGCGAACGCCTCTCACCTCCCTTCAGCGCTGAACAACCCCAATGCGTCGCTTTAACAAAGAAGACTTCGTCCGGCTTCAGGACTGTTGCGTCCATACATACACACAAAATTCTTTTTTGTCAATGTATGGACGATGCAGACTTTTGCTGCAACGATAACTTCAGATTACGTCACTAGTATCGTCTTACCAGATGTGCTTCTGATAACACAGCAATGATTCTGTAATGCCTAATAAGAAAATGTAGAAAAATGGGTTTGGGAAATTTATATATAAAAAAATAGGAAATCTCAAAACTTACAAACAATTTGCATTGAACATTTATGAAAAAGATCGAGCAAATTTCCAAAGAATATCATAGAATGTAAGTGGTTAGTCACACGACTATCCGTTTTAAGAACAAATGTACACACACATAGTCACAACAGATAATTAAAATCTTTCCATAATTAAATTGAAACAAGTAATTTTTCCCGGATATTGACCGTTAGAGAATGATTCATTGGATATTTTAGACCAAGTTGCTTAATTTTGTAAAAATGGTTTTGTAATGTTCTTTTTTTTTCATAATAGTTTCCTCGAACCACATTTGGGCCGCACAAGAACCATGACTACGTAATTACATAGTTATACCATACCTACGTAATTTATTACAAGCGCATAGTATATGTTATGTAGAGATGACTACCGCTGTTCGCCAATAGGTCAAGTTTTATATCAGTTTGCAGTCGACCTACGATACTTTGCTCTAGGTGTCAAAATAATATCATCAATACTTATTTTGCTAAATAGATGCCTTTTTTATTTGAAGTGATCTAAGATAACTAAGATAAGTGATCTAATTTATTTAAGATAATATCCCTGCAGTAAATACACACTTTAAGGCTGCAGTACCAACTATAGGCATATAGCGATCTCGCCTGGATGAAAAGCCTGGAACAATCAAGCGGCACACCCAGGAGAGACAAACCAGAACGGGTGCAGTTTTTTTTTAAAAATAATTGAATCGAATATTTTTCTTAAAATTTTGAGAAGTTATTATTTTCAGTTAACTTTGACACTTCATGGTGTAAAAAAAATGTTCCTACACAAACGTTATCACAAAAGTTGGCGCAACTAATCAAGATTTCAAAATAATATAATACTTCCTACGCCATGCCCGAAAATAATTTTTTTTTGGTACTTTTTTGAACAAGAGTAAACAAAAAATTAATACCTTTACTCTGTGAAAATGGCATTCAGAGCTTTTAGACAAGATTTATGGCAGACTTCTGGCCCGGGGGGGTAGTGTTCCGCTTTAGGGAAGCGAAACCGAACAATAAAATCCCTAATATTGATAAATAGTTATTTTAGTGTATATTTGTACATTAAAGTATATATTATATAGGCCTTTGATGCCTGAAGTAAACTAAATAAATAAAATATAATAAGATTAGTGATCAGTGAGCTTATCTGCAAGGACGGATCAGTAGGTTGACCGTTGTTCTCAAAGTTAACATTAATACAATTTCACAAAGCTTTTTCAATAATTATAATATTTTAGAATTCATTAACTTCTTAAGCTTCGTGATCTTTGTTTGCATCATTATACAAATACCTGCGATTTATTCTATATTATAATGTGCTCTTTGGAGTGTAATATTTGTATTTTTTTTATAAAGAAGATCAGAAGATACAGCATGTGATAGTAAATGGATACTGGTGCCTTCGTACTGACTAACAACAAATCATTCAAGATACTATTAAAATTTTATGGCAGCGCATATGGATTACAATAACATATTGTTTTTTTCGGAATGTCTAAGTTCTTGTGACCCTAATGGCCTTTCAAGAGTCACCGGACATGTTAGGACACAGCGTCTAGGGCGAGCGCAGAAGGCGCTCAGCCAATAGCAGAGAGTGTGTGCAGCAACGAGCCTGGGCTCCCCAGCCGGTAGTCCGGCGGAAGGAACGGACCTCGGCTTAGGACGTTGCTGTGCGAGGGTACCGCGGGATGGCGAGTCGATAAAAATGGGAGCGGCGATGCTAAAATATCGAAATTTGTAGTTATTAAGGATATTTCCCATTATGCAGGTGGTAGAAAAGTTACCTAAACATAATTAAGAATCACAGGTCTTTTAGGTCTTCTATCATACATGTGTTAATTTACAATGAAAATATTTCCAAATTATATGCTAAGTGCCCGTGCGTCGGATATTGCAACCTAAGGTGGTGACACGTAGAGGCGTCAGTGATTTATTATCAGAGAAAAGTAAGTTATAAAAGTGTCACAATATATCTTTGTACTATTCACCTTAATGGTTAATTATCATACGAATATAACTATGAAATCGCTGTTTAAAAAAATTCTCGCCTAGTGACTGATGACATAACGTCGCCTCAAGGACTCGTCGAGGGTCTGTTGCTTGTGACATTATGTTAATGAGTGTCAGGGGTAATGTCCAGGGGTCACAGCGTGTGAAGCAATGTCGAAGTGCGAGTGACAAGCAGTAGAGTGTCTAGAGAAGAACGCCCGACACACGCTTCCCCGGTAACACTCACCGTGCAATGGTTCTGATAAAGGTGGCTTGCGTCGCTCTCTGGGCATAATCTGGTAAAATATCAATGCTGTGAATTATCTGCAGCATTGCTGAGACAGAATGATTTTATTGTCTCGATATACAGATACATTTAATGTATATTTTATTATTCTCGACTGATGTTGGTATGTATCGCGGATGTCTATCTATGAGCGACAGTATCCACTTACCATCGGGTGGACTGTATGAACGTCTGCCGTCTTTATTTCTATAAGAATATAAAAAAATAACATACAATCATAATATCAAACCACATAACAAATAAAAAAATTATGTCTATTAAATAAACCCAAAGTTCCTTAAATTAAATCTAGTTACATGAGCTCGCCAATTAGTGAAACAGATACATATACTTGTGGCCACTAAAAGTCAAATCAATTTACACATCAACATATAGTATATTTACGTGCGTAGTTGTTGAGTTGTGATAATTATGTTTCATTCTTTCAAACTCTCGATTCTGTGGGCATGAAGTTAACTTCGAGCCGGCGTATAAAATTAACACTGTTTATTTTCATTGTGGTAATATTGAACGGGCTGGTTTGTACGGGCTGCGGTGAGGAGAACCCTGAAGAGGGGCGGGGGATAGGTTCATGGTTCGCACAAGCACGTCACCGGCAGGGCGCGTTACGAGTAACAAAGTAGCCGCCGGAGGTCGCCGGTTGAAGGTTCGCTTGCGACACCGCGCTCCTTCTCACCTCGCGATCTCACTAATTAAATATTTTATTGTTAATCAGCGTTTCACCGTCTCCCCCCGCACGACGCCATGACGCCCCTCAGACACCTGACCGAAGAAAATAAAACATGAAATTTGTCACAGTTCGTTATGTGGTTGTGTAATTGAGATGTGGTTAATTACGAAATACCTACTTTCGAAACATCTCAATATAGTTTCGCTGTTCGATTATTTATATCTTTCGATTATTTCGAATAAAGTAGGTATCTTTAATGGTTTGAGATCAGCTGTCACTGTTACCATAATATCGAAAACAAACTAAATAAAATTCTTCGACACATGAAGTGTTCCGTTCACACATGTATTACTTTTACTTCTCATATTTTAGGTACAGTTATTTATGTTAATCGATGAGGATAACGACCCTATTCATTTTATGCATTACGCTTATGCAATCGGTAGAAATCCGAATTGGCCATTCAATATGAAATGAATTTCAAGAGACTTGCAAGGTCCGTCACGATGTGACGATGCAACGCAGATCCGATATACCGCATACTGCCAATAAATTAAATAGAAGGAATATAGCTAGATATACACCGTATATGTACACTTGACGTCAAACGAAACGTTTACTCTTATCATAAGTAGTGTTTACATTTGTAAACAGGCGTATTTTTTAGCGAATTCCAATAAAAATAGCTGGCTAGACTAGATTTACCTTTATAATCAAATAAGTTTTAATCAGCTGCAAAATTATACTCTGGATTAAACTTTTCAAAGAATACCAATAAAATAACGAATGCTTTTCAAGCGATACGTTGTTTATGTTCATGAATCTTTCTAACTTTTATTTAAGTATTTATATTTTCAAAATCGCACTAAAATAAACGAAATCTATCTTTCCTATTGGTAGGGATCAATTAGCGCGCGATTTCAAAACCTACCTATTGCAGAGATCACGAATTTAAAATTTGAAATAAATCAAAACATCTCCACTAAGCGTGACCATCTGAATTCAAAATATTAGTTCAAAATTATCGTCTTCAAAAATCCCAAACAAAATTTTCAACATCTATAGCGTCCATCAACATCCAATTGTAGGTATCCAATTTCAGCGGGGTCATCGTCCGTCGTGTCGCATCTGCACATGTCCGCGCGCGGGGTGCAGCCGGTGCCGTTCTCTACCGTGTTCCTTTCACGTTGTGTAACTCGGAGCGAAGAGGCGCCGCTCGGTGATAAGAGGAGCGAGCAGCGGAGCGAACTCTTCTCATCGCCTGTTACCAATCTCTTCAGAAATGGATCGATTTAATTTCGTTTTAGCATCAGCTCGCATATGGAAATTCTATTCACCAAGTTTCTGTCATTTAAATCATGCAGCACCCAAATATCTAGCTTTTTTACTAAATTCAGTTTATGCAGGTGATCCAAAACTGTTGAGTGGTGAATGCTAAGCTCTTCCGCAATTTGGTGACTGCTTATGTGTCGATCAGCTTTAATTTTTTCAATGATAACATCAACATTTACCTTCATAGGACGACCACAGCGAGGAACATCATTCACAACAAAATTACCAGACCGGAATCGACTAAATCATTTTTTTGCAGTAGTTTCAGATAAAACATCTTCTCCGTAAACACCACAAATTTCTTTACGAGCACTAGAAGCATTAATTCCCTTGTCGAATAAGAATTGTAAAACATATCTAATTTTACCCTCGTTAAATTTCATTTTAAAAATGTTAAAAAATATGAAAAGATACAACTTTTAAGTTGTAATTTCAATTTGCCGCAGTCAAACGGTATATCACTTTCCCGCCAGTGATCAGTGTTGCTAGAAATATAGCGCGCTGAAGTGATACGTTCCAAAAGGCCGCGAGCTTCTCCGACTGCCTATTATATGAGATAACTATAATATTTTAAACTTTGCAATATCTACCACCTTGTGTTGTGTAGTAACGGTAAGTAAAGGTAAGTAACGGTCAAAAATATTTTTATTTCTTATGTATTAACTTGGCCGTTTTGTATGTTTTTGGGTCCTTTTGTATTAATAATTCGTTAATAATAGTTTATGGGTCAGTCGATCTGTAGTCGTCTTATAGAGAGAAGATATCCTCTGTTTTTCAATTTTCCTAATTTTCTTATCTAACAGCGATTAGCGTTGCACCACACATATAGGAAGTGAACGCTACGCTCATTGTTAATCATCTCCTTTAATTTAGCTATGTAGATCTTAATATCTTAATTTAAATATAGTTTCATTTTATCGTATTTCCCTAATGTACGTACGTGTTTCGGTAGTAAGTGAGATGTGCCAGAGCCCATTCCCATCCCATCCTATCCCTCCCCATTTTCTCAACCCTTTCTCCAAATCCATTCCTATATCTCCAAAGGTAGGCAGCGCATCCGGAGGCATGCCAACGTTTCTCATTTTGGACTAATGTTGGCATGTATCACGGATGTCTATGGGCGACAGTATCCACTTACCATCAGGTGGACTGTATGCTCGTCTGCCGCCTTCTTACATAAAAAAAACAAAAAAAAGTTATAATTACCTACTGCGGGCATTTAAGGTAGTACCGAAAGCAATCTACTAATTTCTATGATGTTTCTAATTCTCAACTTTGATAACTCGTAATTTACCCTACTTCAAAACTTTTTGGTCGATAGGCGGAAGGAAGTGTCCGTCCCGTTTTTATTGATTATTAATTTTGAATATCCAATTAATTAATTAAGTTACGTAAAAATTAAGGAAATTGTACTTTAGCTGGAGTGACTTCAAGGAAATCATCTCGTTACGCAGTTGTTGTTACGGTAATAGTTGCAGTTGTCCTAATCCTAACATATACATCCTGTTATTATCTTTATGAAACATCAATGAATGTTTAATTGTTGTGTAATCCATCATGTATCGTATCATGCTTGAATAACTAAACCTAATGTTACTGTTAGCGCGCAATAAATAGACTTCTTGAAGTCTTGCTAACACTACTTGTTTTTGTTTTTTTTGTATAGAATCTTTTATAAAAAAATATTATATTTCTTATAGACTATAAGAAACGTAAATATGGACAATAAGAAACCTAGGATTAAGTATAAAGCAGGAAAACTGTAAATCTGATGTTACTCGCGCCCATTCATAAAGTTAAAATTACATCACACCCCTTGTTTGTGTTGGAATTATGTCACAAACTCGCACCGTCTCTATGTCTGGTTACATTCTCGTTTTGTACCTGAATCATTTCCGGCATAATTGTTGCAGAATTACTTTCCATGTCAGTATATATTTACATTAGCATCCTTTAAGATCAATCGCATTACGTAATGAACGTGTGTTTACTCGTAGTGGTCTACTGACATGAATTTGTTCGTTTTGCTCGGAGCGGTGACGTCAGAGATAGGCAACCTATCTTCGGGGTGCGTTCGGCGACACTCACTATTTAAAGTACAATACGAGCGTGAAGATAATATAGTTTAATAAGAAAAGTCGCAGTAAAAATTAAAAGTAATAAAGGCTAAAGGGTTGATTCTTTGATTCTTACCTAATGACAGTACAACAGATTAACAAATCTCTACAAAATTTGGTATACATGTTGGCCGTCAGATGAATTTACACTTAGGATAGTTTTTAATCCTAATTCCAAACGAGCTAAAACTGCTGATAACAGCTAGCTGTTTAATAATGATTCAGAATCGTTATTACGTCACCAGAAGCTAGGAGAAATTCAGTAAATGACATTAATTATAGATTGCAGTAGAAATGAAATAGATACACATAAACGCGGTTACTTTCAATCCAATCTTAAAACTTTTATTTTATATATTATATTCATAATTTTGTTGAAAATATCATAAATATTATTTTTTCTCAAGTTTGAAACTTCAAACAAAACTAAATTGGAACAGCGAGCACAAGACGAGAAACTTAGGTAGAAAGGCCCCGGACCAGTTCTGTTTGCAGAAACGATTATGTTATTAGGCCAACGGTTGTGACTCACTTGTGTACGAGATTTGAAGCGATTAGTTTAAGCATAACCGCTTACATTTGCGTGTTACAACATGTGTATTTTTAGAATGTTATATATTTCTAAGATCGTTTTCGATAACACAGATTTTCTGATGTTTCCACGCATTGCTTCGTAACCGAACACTGTTCTGCGTAACACGTCTTATCTCAAGTTGCAGCGTCTCGTGTGCTCTTTCCAGTATAATTTATTGCAATGGTTCGACTTCCTTTTATTTAAAATCGATGCAGCCATTACGAAACTCGGTTATGTATAACCGTAATGTCTGTATCCACGATCACACATCCCAAAACCACCTCTTTCTTTCCTATTTTTGTTTTATTTGCAACTTATTCAATGCAATGCAATGCAATACAACCAACCCTTTCGGTATCCACTGCTGGACGCGAGCCTCGCGGCTGGTGGCAGCCGCTTTGTTATCAATTACTGGTCCTTTACAACACCCACACGAAGACACTTATAACTTACTTGATACTAAGTTGACCGAGATGGTGCTTGCTTTATTTTCTTTCGATGTTCTTTCCATTTCATTCTTTAATGTTTCTTAATTGATGTCACAATTATTCTGCGAACCCAAAAGTAGAAATGAACCGCCAACTAACATTTTCCACTAAAGATAGTCTTCAATGGTGTTGTGAATAACATCCCGCTAGGTCAGGGCACTCGTGTTCCTCTAATGTAGGTGAATATAAATATGGGCGGCGGTGACCACTTTCTATTATGTGGGCTGTCTGTCTGTGACATCTGCAAAAGCAGTATTTACAAGAGGAGTTTCATTTTCTTTGTGTAATTAAATAAATTATTTGCGGAGCTGACGGTCAAACTTTACAAGTAAGAAAGTTGTAACGAAATAAAAAGGCCACGGATTTGTCACAGACAGGACCTTCGATTAACCTGTATGTAAATATAAAGACAGCCAAGTTAAAGACAGCCTTAGGCTTTTTAGTGGTAAAAAAAATAATTTATCCATTCAGTCACGATTAGGTCGTCTAGGTGTATAAAATTGCAAATGACATAGTTTTGTAATAACTGTTATTCGGTGAAGGAATGATAATTGGCACAAAAACTCGTCTCGGTTGTGAGGGTATCACCGCTGATGGCCATTACTCCGGCGCGGGCGCACAACAAAGCGCTGAACCGGGTTTACGGGTGAAGGACTGGTTGCGACACGCGACTACGCCTGCATCAATACTCCATATAACTGCTCCTAGCTGACGCAGCCGCTGACTTGTAGATGAGATGGGAATAGAGATGGTGCTAATTTAACTATAACACAATTCGTTCAAATCATTCGCACAGAAACATTTCAAACAGAGATTTGAATTGGGTTAAATGTACTAGTGGATGGTTCAGTATGGGAATGCTCGTTACGTGTGTATGTTTTATTATAGGAGAGGGGGCAGACGGGAAGTTTCGCACATGATGATGATCACCGTTGCCTATTGGACACTAAGGTAGAAACAAGCAAAACAGTTTATCTCCGGTAATACTAGACACAATCCGCAAAAAATACACAAACCACATAATATAATTTAAAATAAAAGTACATAAAGAAACACCGTGAAAAAACCTATCGGGAGCCCACTGTGGGATGCGCTCCGGTCACGTGCACCGACAACTTGACACAGTTCGCCGGTGGTGGCTGCACGAGAAGAGTCGAAGATTGTGTGTGGTAGCGAGCCAAGCGAGAGGCCTATATCCAGCATTGGAGAGATATAGACTGATGGTATGTTAGTAAAATATGGTTCACATTATGTTAATATATAAATTTACATTACATTGACATAAATGTAAAGGAAATTTAGTGCGACCTGGCGTAGTGCGACCTGGCGTAGTGCGACATGACGTAGTGCGACATGGCGTAGTGCGACCTGGCGTAGTGCGACATGGCGTAGTGCGACATGGCGTAGTGCGACATGGCGTAGTGCGACATGGCGTAGTGCGACATGGCGTAGTGCGACATGGCGTAGTGCGACCTGGCGTAGCGTGGAGGTGCGGAGAAGTCCTTTTCTGCTATTGTTTTATTGACCGACAGTAACGACAAATTGTGGTCTTATTTCTCTTATATTCGATATTGCAACGTTGCACCTGTACATAAAACGTAATAAAAAAGGCTTCGCGTCCTCTCTCCCGCCAAGGCCGAGGACTACAGTTGGTACATGCACTTAAATATAACTGGTCGATTTTGTTTGCGCAAATATTAAGGAGCGTTATAATACGCTTCACTTTCTGTCTGCAGTTAATTACAACAGGTTTATAAAGCAAGATACTCGTATTTGTAATCTTAATTCTACTCTATTTGTAAGATTTACTCGTAATTTTGTATTATAAGTGTATGAATCTTTTAAGAAGCTGTCCTGATAAAAATGTATGCTTACGGAAGTGGAAGACAGATGTATGTAGGTACACAGGTGGATTTTTAATTGTGTACACTTTGAACGTTGATTCTGTAAAACGTAGTGCTGCATTGTAGAGGAAATATAACAATATTTATTGAATTTTATGTTGAAACACTCCCATGTCCTGCTCGACTGCCTGAATATTACAAATGCCTCAGAATTTTATCAATTCTCAGGCGTTGTTCGCCTTCAGCATCTGCTTAATTATATAATTGAGAAATTTTTACTTCCGTATAAACTCAGTGAAATCACTTTTATCACCAAGTCGCTATAAAGTTCTTTTTTTTTACTGCATACAAATATAAGTCCAACTCTGTACTAGATACTTGTATATTAAAATTGCTATTATTAATGTATGCTGCATCATCGTTAATGGTGAATGGTACTGCTTCCTCACTCAATTCTCTTCCCCCAATGCTGCGTACGTGTTTAGGTAGTAAGATTTATGCTAGAATCCATTCCCATTCCGTCCTATTCTATCCTCATCATTTTCCTAATCCTTTCTCCAAATCCATTCTCTATATTATATCCAAAGGTAGGCGCCGCATCTGGTCGGCCGCCTTCTTTCCATAAAAAATATATATATGAAAATGAATATATCCTGTTTTTATTAATAATATCATTAGATCATTGGCGGTTTTATTCAGGTTAAATTAGGTGGAAGCATCAAAAGCTGGGAATTTCTTTATATTTTATTGCCATCAATTGTAAACGAAATCGATCATCTCTGAGCGTCATGTTGTTCACTCGCTGCGCTATATTTATTACAAGCGCCCCGCCCTCGCTTCGCTTCTGATTATAAGTTTTTTTTTTATTTTATTTTTTAATTTCAAAATAGTATATGTCCTATATTAGACACGGATAATGTAGCTTCCTACTTGTGAAAGAATTTTTGATTACCCCCAACATACCTACAAACGAACACACAATTTTACCTCTTTATTATATTAGTATAGATTGACTAGCAAAGTACCCGCGACTTCACGTTCACGCGACGGCGTGAACTTGTGATTTCCGCGTGAAGCCGGCACATGAGCTACCAACATTCCAAAAGTTGTTGTTTTGTGCTCTGTATCATTCGTAAGTTATGGTGTAACGACTTTTTAAAAAAAAAGAAATGTACAGACACGACTTCGTTATGATAGGTATTATATGTACAGAGACGCTGCACTACATTTATTACTGAAGTGTGTTGTGTAAGTTGTGGGTTTTGTGAGAGCAGAGGAGGATACGAAATGCATTCAAATGGATGCCAATGAGAAACACTTTATGGATGCGGTGCTGCAATAGGTCACAGGTCGATAGCTCACTTATATAGAGAGGTTTAAATAATACTTAATATTAAACCTGGGTTTTCCTAGAGTTGACTCTACACGAGTCTTAGCCCGTAACGTCCCACTATAG
This sequence comes from Sesia bembeciformis, assembly GCA_943735995.1. NCBI lineage: Eukaryota > Metazoa > Arthropoda > Insecta > Lepidoptera > Sesiidae > Sesia > Sesia bembeciformis. Next base: position 14,027,563 of record OX031044.1, read on the forward strand.
GGCATCCTCTAGTACATCACTAGGGGGGGGGGGTCATTGGTGTGCGCATATATATTTTAATTACACTAGTATTAAGATTGTTCTAAATTTTCGCTGCGTTTGAAAATATTTTAATTTCATACAAAGAAGGCGGCAGACGGACATACAGTCCACCTGGTGGTAAGTGGATACTGTCGCCCGTGGACACCCGTGGTACATGCCAACTCCGGTCCAGAATGACAAACGTTGGCACGCCCACGGAAGCACTGCCTACCTTTAGAGATATAGAAATGGATTTGGAGAAAGGGTTGGGAAAATGGGAAGAGATAGGATATTGGGAAGAACCTCGACCAGAAACTATATCTCTCATGTGTCTCTCAGGCTTTGCCAATGTGTGATTAAGTGGGAACGTTTCTTCATTACATCACTAAAAAATAAAAAAAGAGTGTTTCCTTTTTGATACGTTTTTGTGTGTATTTTGTTTTTAAGTTACTTTGTTTACGTTTTTCGTCCAAAAACTGTAATTTTAATTAAACATTTAGTAACTGTTTCATGTTTTGTTCATTATTTAACATTAAATTTAGCTTACGGTGCATTTCAAAGATACATTTTTTAATTGAAATCTAATTTTACAGTTCACAAAATTAATTATTTTGTTGAAACTACAAATATATAGGTATTAAACTAGCTTTTGTCCGCGATTTCGTTTGCGTGGTCTACATGTGTTAATCCATATTACAATATATCATTTGACAAGTTTCATTGAAATCGGTTAAGTCGTTTCGACGTGATTAAGTAACAAACATTCAAACATACACATTTTCGCATTTATTAATGGGATTATTTTTATTTTGTTTTGAGTAGGTTAATTAATACGAGCACAACAGTAAGTTTTCCATTTATTTGTATTATTTGTTTGTGTGTCCTCCTCGCTCACTTTCTAGAGTTACTTCAATTTATTGTTGTTTTATAGGAGTATTATAGAGGATAGTGGTCAAATTTGAAAAAAAATACTCGGACAGCTTTTACTAGTAATCGGTGTGTTAATCGAGGACAATGCGAGAGTGACAGATGTAACAATGAATTTATATTAAAACATTGAAGTATAAAATAAATCCTAAAGGGTATAAAATAAGAAGACCACCACTAGTTATCTCATGGAATATTTTTTAGATATCAGTAACAAATGTTAGGAAATTTTTCATGCAATATTATGCAACTGTACGTATACTAATATCGTATTGTTTGTAACAGAGTGGCCACTCTCGCACACTGTTATACAATCGTATTGTATGACTGTTTTGTATTTTATAGTATGTGCATCATGTCAATTTATCGATATGAGATTCTATCGACCCCTTGCAGAGCACAGGGTGTCTACCTCGAAAACACGAAAATTGAAGTTTCGGCCGATCGAATAACTCACTACAATATATCGGGCGGAACGAAGTTTTATTTTTTATAAAAAAAGGCGGCGGACAGCCATACAGTCCGTTTGATTGTAAGTGTGACATCCGCAATACATACCAACATCGATCCAGAATGACAAATGTTGGCACGCCCCAGATGATCTGCCTACCTTTGTACATTAAGAAATTAATTGGGAGAAAGGATTGGGAACATGGGGAGGGATAGGATAGGATGGGATGAGAATGGGCTCTGGCATATCTACCATTCACTACCGAAACACTTACGTACATTGGCGAAATACAATGAGTAGAAATGTAGTACATTTCAAGATAGTCTTCTTTCAGAGAGGGGTAACGTGGCCAGTAGACTACGCATATCGGCTGTGAGAATGTAGCATGCACTCTCTCCCTACATGCACTATTATGACATTTGATATTTGACATGTCAGTTCATTTGACATTTGAAACTACTGCGATCGTACGAGACAACTATCGTAATATAAATTTATAATTAAACGTCAAATTTCACGACAATAATATCTCACCTTTTAAATACATAATTATAATCGGAGACACCCGATATATACGTATAGAGTTATGAACCAAGGAAAGCCAGAGTAGGGTTATAATACCTCTTCACTCGTTCGAACTTCGGTCGGGCCCGAAAGTTCGGTCGCGTAAAATCAGAGTAGACCCGCAGAACTACCATAATAATAACGAGGTGATTTCTGGTCATAGTCCACCGCGCGGGGTGGATTATGACATGCTCGACACTTTATTGTTTCTCAGGCGGGTATACCCTACGATGCTACCTTCCCCGCTAATATGTTAACATGATTATGTTATGAACTTGGAATGTGTAATGGGGTACTGATAAAATTAACTAGTATAGTGATAAATTAGCTATTCGTTATTTACAAATTCGTACTTAAGTAGAAACTAAATGTTGTGCGTCAGGGTTTGAAGTCACGATCCCACGAATGACAGTGGAGAGGAAATACCCTTGCGCTATCACCGCTCTTATCAATAAATACATTAAATTTTGCGGAGAGAAAATACTATGACTCTTTCACAATACTTTATACTCTTTTTAAAGATAGCAATACAAACTAAATAATAATATTATAATATTATTGATACTAATCTTCAACACAGAGCATGCACAAATTTGGTCTCTTTAGCATTGTTAATCATTCCGTGATATTAAGTTGAATATCATTGCAGATAGTTGCATATCGTAGTTTTATAAAGTCTGTACATCAAAAGGTGCATACAACATTCACCAGCGCACGTTGCATTTGGTAGCATTTATTAAGGTCGGCCTGGTTCTGCAGCTGCACTTGCTTCCTGCTCGCAGCGTTAACGTCACGTCACCGAGTCGCCGCCGTCTCAGGATCTATCCGTGGCATGGATACTTTCACGTAACGGTGACCTTACGTAACGAAACATGACCTATGCGAACAACTCGCCATTGTTCCCAATAATGCAGGTTATGGATTTTTATTGATTACGCTGAAGTCAAAGGTTAAGAATTACATGATTTTATGGATGTGGCTATTTCTTGTAATCAAATACCGCCAAGTAATCTGTCATTATCGCCAAGGTCTGTCATTATTAAGTTTTATCTGTCCTCTCAGTAGGTTTCCAGTGCCCATTCTTCGTCCCATCCCATGCTCATCCCATCGAACCAGTATAAAAAAAAATCCTTCTACTTCTTTATTTTATTTGTTTGTTATCGCACCATGTACAGAATTACAAATTAAAACAAACTTACGAGTATAACTATTATACACAGACGCATAATAGTAGGGTGTAGCATAGGGTGTAGCAAACAGGAGAGGGCGTATCTCTATACTCAATAATAAAATCTAACTTAATTGACCATTGTATGTGTAGGCATATAAACTATTTTTTAATACGTCTACTATTCGAGTACTGCATTTCTTACTCCTCGTCACACTTGAACCAACAGCCTAAATACAGTTCATTTCTCGTTTACCATTTTGCTGTAAATATAATGAATGCGGTGTAGTATAAATGCATGTAAAGCGGTGATAGCCTAGATGTATCTATTTTTGACTCTCATTCGTGAGGTCGTGAGTTCAAATCCTCGCGAGTTCAAGGCCCATATCACTGAATTCCTATTAATTAAAAAAAAAAATAGCTCGCCTATTCCAGATTTAAGAAGAAATCTATTTGTATCTACCAATCCGCACTGAGCCCACGTGATAGATTATGGCCCGAAACTCTAGTAATTTTCTAGGGGAGACTATGCCCCTGCAATGGTGCGTTAAAAAGTCTGATATTGATAATGCAAGCTGTTTGTGAGTAACGAATAAGCACTTTGTGCATGCACAAGCATGCTGTATGACATGTTCTCAAATTGTAAAATTGCGTATATTCTATTCATAAGTCTGTTAAAATTAAATTCTATAGTATCTTATAAAATGGGAAGTGCAATCGGATGCGAAAATGTCCTCATACCCTATTACCCAATTTTCCAAACACTAATTCTGTATCACCAAAAGTGGGTAACGCATCTACTAAACGCGCCAAAGCTCTTCATTCTTGACTGATACACTCGTACATGTCGCAGATGTCGATGAGTTAGCGATCTTCTTGCTAGCTAGAGATTACATCGTATCGTTGAGTAATTCGTGTGTGAGTGTACAATAAATGTAAAATATTTACAAAAATATAATCCGGTGTCGTGGCGCGCCCACGCCCATGTCGTGGCAGGGTGTTGTGTCACACGTCCACGTTGCTTGTGTTTCCTCGCACACATCCGCGCACATTATCTTTTTCTCAGTATATTTCCTAAACATTCCCAAATCATCTCTATTGGTTTTATCCGAAAACAGCGAAACCAATAGAAAAGGCATTGCGTATGTACCTATATGTGTGAATGTGTCCCCACTTACCCTAAACTGCCAAGCGAACTGGAGCAAAGGGGTGTTAGATTCGTTATGACTCTGAGAGTGTCATAGGGTACATGACTTTAAGTGCAATACAACATTACACTAAGTAGGTGCACTATTTATCAGATTTCATAATTCTGAACTTTTGTATTTTTGTTCAATTTCAAATTAAAATGATTTATTTGTTAAATGGCAATCTTGTTTTTTGTTACAAATTATTGTTACAAGTGTCATTTCACTAAGTACATATAGTCGTATGTGATTTATTTACAAATTGTTATCTGCGAGTTTCGACTTTATATATTGTAATGATATAAAGTAGTTCATTTGAGATTAATATATACGATTCTATTCAACTTAGAACGATATAGCTCAAAGCTCGTAACTTACTTTTAGACATCCAACACACATTCTAACTACATCGACTTATGCACTATTATCGTGTGTGGGCAGACAATTGCTCCAAATCCGCTTTTAGAATGGAGTGGTGTCATTTGCTGCGACGTGCACATATTAACCAAGTGCAGGTGAGTGGACGACCTTACACTAAAAATATAATTCACAGCTTAAACTACTAAACTTCAACCTCGCAGCTTTCGCCTAAAAAGTTTAAAACAAGGTGTGCGACAATTACTTTTCACGAGACACGTCTTGAACTTTCAGCGGCAATTCGGGATTCATATTTTGATATTGATTTGTACTCAATCTAATCTATAATTGTACATAATAAATTTTTAAATCAAATCAAATAATTTATTTTACAAAACATATGGTTTTACAAATATGGTGTTAATTACAAATATGACCCATTATGTGCTGCCCCAGCAGCCATGCAAAATTTAATTGTAAATACGAGTATATACATTGAATTCGTTAAACACTTGACACAATTAATTTCTAAAATATTAACAACAATCGATAAATATATCAAAATACTCATATAATAAAATCGTCCAAATAATGATACCTAAAAGGTGAAATATAATATAGACGGTCAAGTCAGTTCTAATAATTGTCAGAGCGCTAAGAGAATTATCATTCTAATTATTATCATTATTATCATCATTTATAAAAAACAAAAAATATATGTTTATGCCATCAACTCATCAAAACCACATCTCAGCACAACACCACAATTACATTCGTGCAGTGTTCCACTAAATGAAGATATAAAGATAACAGCACAACATAGTGCGGATTAATTAATAAGCGAGTAATCAGTCACTCACGTGGTTTTTTTATAGGAAGAAGGCAGCAGTCGAGCATATCCACCTGGTGGTAAGTGGATACTGTCGGCCATGGACATCCACGGTACATGTCAACTTCAGTTCACAATGACAAACGTTGCCACACCCTCGGATGTGCTCCTTGTCTTTGAAGGTGTAGGAATGGAAGGGTTGGGAAATAGGGAAGGATAGCATAGGATGGAATGGAAATGGGCTCTGGAATAATTTACTCACTACCGAAATACGTACGTACATTGAGGAATAAGATAAAATGGGAACTGCAGTACATTTCAGGGTAGTGTTCTGTGAGAGAAGGGTAAAAAGGCCAGTCGAGTGCCCCAAGCGGCTGTTGGATTGCAGCGTGTCCTAAAACGTGAGGAGATATTGAATATTCAATACGTAATTATCGGCCAAAATCGTGCCAGATTCGTCAAGAAAGTTTGATTAAGACGTACTGTAAGTGACTCAGTCATTTGCTGTACTTCTTGTATAACATTACCTTCCATAAATCTGTTCATTAAATTATAATAATTAACTGAATTTAACAAAAGACGTTATATGATGTCATGACGTAATGATATGCATTATAAAGTATTAATTAGCAATCTACAAGTATATGATACACTCGCCGATTTTTTTTTTTATAGACTAGTGGGCGGACGAGCAAGCGGTCCCACGTGATGGTAAGTGTTACCACCGCCCATGGACACCTGCAACACCTGCACCTGGGTATGTGGGCGCACCGCCGACCTTGCAAAATCCTATTTACAGCTCTCTTGAAGAACCCTATATCGTAGCTTAATGGAAAGATCTCTTGAGGCAGTTTATTTCACAGCCTACGGGTTCGCGGTATAAAATAATTTTCGATTGTCCTAAACTGCATTTATTTTAAACTCTTGGTGATTTTATATATGAAATACGGAATTTCCTAGCAACTAAATTGCGCCAAAACTCTTACTGAATTGCTGTTGCAGATGGAGCCAAAATTGCAGATGGGACACAATTCTCCAAACGGATATTATCTCCTCCGAAGAAAACTAAGGAATTCTTGTGGACAAAATTGAAGTACACTCTATTCACATTAAGAAAAAGTGACGTTATCTGTCGAATGTAGCAAAGAACAGCGTTAATTGGTCTATTGAAGAACGCTCCCTCTCGTGATTGGTCAATAGGTGAAATCATGTGACTAATGGTGACGACATTACTTTTTGCTTAACTTGAACAGAATATAAATAAAATTTTTATGTCAGAAATGTATCTCTGAACATTGTCCAAAAATTTAATAATTGAATAATGTACTTCTTTGGTGTCAGTTTCAAAAAACTAACGCCAAAACTAGGTATGTTTCCAGATCTCTAACATTGCAAAAATATTAATGACAGTGCTAATAAATGTATTGGGAGATATTTTATTAGTAGGGATGTTCTGAATATTCGTATTCATTTTGGCGGATACTCGCCAAGTTTTAAGTATTTGAATTCATCATTTTCTAAACTAATACTCGAATACTAATAGTAAAATCAAGTGTAAATTGTAATTAAAATAGGTTTTCTACAAAAAGAAGTACTTTTACGAGTAAACATTCGTTTGAAAATTCGTTACGTATCTGATTTTTTTAGTTTAAATAGTGACTGATTTTATAGTACAGTAGGTTAACAAAATGGTACTTACTGATTGAACTAAAAAAAATGTTTATAGCACTAACTTTAAATTGAACTACAAATTACTCACTAATTTTACAAGTAAGTGTAAGTTAAGTACTATTCGTAATCGTATTCGCGAATAGTGATTTTTTGTTATCCAGAACATCCCTAGTGAATAATGATGTTAAGAGAATCTGAAGGACACGCGACACGTGTCGCAACCAGTGGTCACGTGATTATCGCGCTACATGTCACAACACAAGCCTTATACTAGTTGTGAGGCCGTTTTGCCATAGCGATGACGATTTAGATAAATGACCATATTATGTATGTATGTGTATTTACTGCAAGGCTGTATGTATGCGCTACACGATGTAGCACATTTTTGTATTAATTTTCTTACTAAACGTTCCCGGAGACTAATCTTCACTCTCGAATATGTTTTAGAGAGATTACACTCAGAAAATAAACCTGAATATTAATTGTATTATGTTACGACTCGTTAGGCTAAAAGTAATTTAATTGTTGAGGTGTACTGATGTATCAAAAATTTCATGTGATCCAAAGTCATTTGTCCCGAGTTCACAACAATGGAAAAATATAAAGAGATGGTATAAGATGATATTGTATTAAACGAAATTTTTAAACAATATAACATAAATATTATTTTACAAATAATTTTGTTTGGGGAAAATTAATTTTAAATAATCTCATGCAATTTAATTCTCGTTTGATGATAATTCGTCGTCTATGGACAGCATCTATGCACCTATGTTATGAGTTTATTTATACCCATATAAATGTAATTATGGAAATTTATATGAAATGTAGTGTATTTGAGTTGCTACAGAAAGAAAGTCTTCTGCTGAATGTTTAAGAGCACTTTTATTCACTTGATACTGTACTCCACTATGCTACGACATAAGGTTCGATAAGCTGTGAGTATGATTTTTCTAGATCGGCGGCGCACCCGCATACCCCTTGTCACTGCGCGTGGGCCCCTTACCCATCAGTCTCCTTTCGTATAAAATAAGTTATATTTATAGGATGGTAACACTCTTAAAAGGAGTACACACCACGTGTGCCTTTTGTAAAATTAAAAATAAAAGTAATAAAGTACAGTTCATTACTTGTGAGATTTAATTTAATGAACAGTAAATCACTTCTGGGATTAATTTGCGGTAATTCATAACTAAGATCTTAAAATAACAGAATAGTATATTACGAAAATTCTGGCGCCCGAAGAAGGCAAAAAAACCAATGTAGTGGTGCAAATGTCAAACGTCAATATCGAGGCGACCGACTACACTTTTAACAGTTTTTTAATTTGAGGGCTTTGTGCTGGAAACGTTACAAAACGCAATATATTGCGATCAGCGTAATGTGAGTTGGATTTTTACAACAGGTTTTACCGTAAAGGTTTGGCTTCTCCAATTGTTACATATTGCAAGTTCCTACTGTGGTTGTGTAATACTGCAAGATTCCATACGCGTAAAGGTTTTTTTTTCATTTTTGGTGCTTGACAAAAAATTTGAAAGATTTTTTAAATATTAGTCATTTTTAAAGAAAATACCAGTAACCAATTAGGTTTCACCAGTAACCATTTAACCAATTAGACTCTACTCTTATATACGTATACTTTCAAATGCACTATTATAATATAATTCAACGATTTAGTATTACGTTTTGAGACTTTTTTTATAACTTACAAATATAAGCATTTTCTTAAAAAATATGGCAGTTGGACGGACAATCAACATTAAAATTTAAGTTAATAGTTAAATTTAAGTTAAGAGTTTTACCTCGTGGTGGTATAACTCTTGTTCATACTTCTCTTTAAGAGCCCCATGTCATAGCGTAACGGAAAAATCTCAGATGGTTGTGGGAGATCGCTCCACAACCCGAGGTTGCGGTATGAATGACCGATCTTAATGACCGTACTGTATACAACGACACTCTTCCAAAGATATGCGATTGAACCGCACGACGATGACGGGAGGTGAGATGGTAAAAACCGAAAATTGAATTAGCTCTTCAGAAGATTCTCCATTAAACAGAAGGTAAAAAACGCAGAGAGATGCAATATATCTTCGGATGCTAAGCGATTCTAAACGGCTTGTGAGAACCTGATAATAGGTGGTCACTATGATGTAACAAAGCTTTCACTATTACTGATTCTAAAGTTTTCTGGTGCAATAGTGATTATAGATATTGATTTGAAATGTGTGCTAGGAGTTAGCACTTGTTTACTACTTATTAATTTATTCTCCTTTAAATTCTGAAAACGATTGAACATATGCACGGACATGACAGTGTATTTAACAAGTTTCGTTAATAAGGTTGCCTTTTGACGTAATGCTAAACAGGTTAGTTAAAGATTTAGTATCGCAACTTTAAACAGTCTTACATTATTCCTGTCAAACAATGTGTTGAAATTGACACAAATTAACATATTCGTAAATGAAGGTAAGGCGATAGTGTAATTTTCATGTGTTGACCTGCGACCGACGCCGCCCCGCCCCCTCCCCTCACCGCCCCACATCCGCACGAGACAATGCACACACACTATTGTACATCTACACATATAATAAAATCATAACAAATCCGTGTCTCTACATTTAATATTTTTTGAAAAAAGTCATTGTAGTTTAAAGTACGGGTGATGCAGAGGCCAAAAAACAATTTTTGCAATTTTTGTCTGTCTGAACGCGCATCACACAAAACTACTGGACGGATTCTGATGAAACTTAGCATAGTTATAGTTTATGATTTACATTTAGGGTACATTATATTCCGATCCGTAACAGATTTCTCACGGGAATCACTCTACGGTTCATTCGAAGGAAGTCAGTCTCGCTGCTAAACAATATAGAATCTCCTACAAGCACCTGAAATTCATCTTACGCACACATACGAACTGCAACAAACAGGTAACAAGCAGTATCTAAACAAAACACTTGTAATATATTATATTACCTAAGGTTTTATGGCTTCAAGTTGCAAATATATATTAAAGCCTAGATTTGTAGGATCTACAAAGAGAATATAAAATAGTCGTAGTCGACATTCATCTTTATGACTTATATCGAGATGTAAAGCATACCGTCCCATGTCTTACCGCGTCCCGCTGAGAGTGGACACATAAACGACAAACTGTGAATAGGACCCTATCTACTCACAGCTCAGCGTCAAGTTGTAAGTGTTCATAAGCGGCGATCTCCACTTGCCATCTGGTGGGCTGACGTATAGAACTCTGTACAGAGAACTCTGGCCGAAAGGTCAGATTTCCAAAGTTTCCGGGCAAAATTGATGGCTGTAAGACACACACCGAACGGCACAAAGTTGTACAAATATTTCTACATTTAATTTTACATGTATTTTATAGTTGAAGGTATCTATCCAAATGAATTAATTAAAATTAAAATTAGAAACATTGTGGTATACCTATACATATATACATGTGTATGTAAAGTGGCTAGTTCTTCCTCCGCTTTTTAAATCTCTGGATGGCGAACTCCTATAATAATCATTTTTATAAAATTAGTTTATAGACTAATTGAAACTTTGATTATAACATAATTATAATTTAAACTGATTATAAATTTAAACATTCGTCCACGTCCTCCGAGCAGCACAAATTAAGTAATACAATTTATAAGATAAGATAGGGCGAGAACTCGCGCGTTGATGTCTTTTGTATGGAGTCAAATGCAAGAATGTTCATGAACTTGACATGTCTTGACATGAACGTTAAAACTAATGTTCATGAATTTAATTTAGAAATCAAGTAACAAAAAAAAATATTTTTAATTCAAGATAAGAATATGTGGCAGTTAAAAATGGAATGAAAAAAGCGTAAGTTAGAGCTTTAAAAGGAAGCTAGCTGTTTGTAACACAATATTTAGAGACCTTTATTATTTACGTTCTCTTAATATTGTCAAAATAATTAACAAGTATTTTATTATGAACACTTCAAGGTTCACTGCAGTGTACGGCGGGGAGGGGGGGGGAGGGGGAAGGGCGTACGGAAGTAAACTGAACTGGATCCAAATAAGTAATGTTGAAATATTAAAACTGTCCGTTTTTTGTACCGACCACTGGAATGGAAAAAACCGACCACGGCACCGTAGCACTACTGTAAGAGACTAATCTGGCTCTGATATTACCATACCAGTTGTGAGCATGGCTACCACGTTCCGAAAATTTCTTGTAAATAACAATAACTCTAATAATTTATACCTAACATATAGATAATGGCCCGAAGTCGTGTTGTGATAATAAGAGGAAGGCTGTGCAATGCAGCGGGACACGATAGTGTCATAGTGTGCCTACATTAGCATTTCCCGCATCATTAGTCCAGAGACACGCAAACTATAACTGCACAGCTACTATACAGATCCAAACAAGTATTCGTATACAAACCAGGAATCGAACTCGGGAACTTTTGTGCAGCAAGCCGCGGTACTATTAACTGTACCAATCGGTCTTTGGTCATTATCTAATAAGTATATACGAGTAAAATGTAACCAACGCGCTCCTTTATGATTCACGGAAAGATGATTCGATCTTGAATTAATGTGGTGTTTGTGTCCAATAGCTGCATATCTGGTATTAGTATTAAATCTTTACACTGGTATTAAAAATACCAGGTCGCAAACTTTGTGAGAGGCCTTTATCCCGCAGTGAAGAGACGGATTGTTTGTATAATATTATACATACTGCATTAGTTAAAAAGAATAATTTTAGATAACGTATTTGTTTAGGTGAAGGGATGCGAAAAGGAATATAAATGAGGAAAGGCCTTCGCTCAACAGTTCCACACAATTTCTGGCTAAGAAAAAAGGAGATATAAGAGAATTAGTTAAGTAGACGAGTTTCACAACTTGTTTCGATTTTTTGTTTTTTGAACAATTCCTACAATTAGCAAAGTCGGAAAGTTCATTGTTATCGGTGTCCGAATCAACGGGTAGCGTTCCACAATGCCTTTCTTTCTGATGTTTTTATTCCATCCTTCTCCCATGTGCTTCAATATCACCTTTTATAGGATATCTGTACAGTATGTTAGGAGCTGGCCGATATAAAAGAGTTTATATAATACCAATGATTTTAAACGCAAATCGAAGAATTTTCTTTTAATAATAATAACGCTAATAATAATGGTCTATGTTAGCAGGTTGCTTCTACTCTCTTGAAGATATATAAATTGATTGACTAAATCTTTGACGTGTTTTTAATAATAAATGGACATTTTTTTTCCCTATGATGACATTTATAATTGTTACAACAAATAAATAAATGAAAAAATAGTAGGTATGTTAGTATATACTTGATTATCAAATAAGTGCTCCTATTTCCTATAGGATTATATTATAGTATGCATGGTTTATAGTATCACCAGCTCTTCCCGGCGGTTACGAGCATGTGGTGTAACGACTAAACATTATCGTATATATGTAGTATGTATGTAGTTCATCCCACGAAGCACACGAATGTGAATGTCATGTCGAACTATCTTTCACATTTATAACATTAGTCAGGATTAGACCTTTAAATATTAACCTTTTGTTAATATTTTGTTAAAATATTAACGACCTTCATCAATAAGTATGATTACTGGGGAATAATAAATTAATAGAGTTGTGGGCAGAGCCCTTCACTTCGAGTTACCAGTTTGCAAAAACAAACCGTCCTTCGAACGAACTAAACTTAATGACTTAACTGCACTCACACTATGCCTGTTAAGATCAAGTTAGGAATGTACTCAAGCTATCAAGTTCTACTCCTTCGCCGTGCACCGGGACGGTCTTGTTATCTAGATTGCTAGAATGACTAAAATGGGACTGAGGAACTTGTATAATAATATGTGGAGTAATAATAATATCTAGTTTTCAAAAAATAAATTTCAAAATTGATCCCAATTAAAATTTCTTTATTGAACACATTTTTCATGTAATACGATGATGTGTTTTCCTTAGGTTGCATCTGTTTGTGAATATTAGACGCATGTGGCAAAAGTGTGTCGTTAAGTGCAGTCCGAAGACATTCGCCGCTGCAGGCGGATGGCGGTTTCATCACTAGATTAGATTGGATCTGAAACAATTTTATTGGCTTTCGCACTCATAGAGCATGTTTCTGAAATTACGAATATTACGAATAGTCACACACCGACACTAGGTCGTCTATGTAAACAGCTTCAGCGGTACTCGCGAGAGTTTTCGTATCCTACAGTTAACTTTAAGTAAGTCAACGTATCGTACCGATGTATTAATTAGGTAATGACGTCGGGACGCTAATTACTTGTACTAGTATTAATAGCAAAGTAGTGTTTTGCTTTAACCTATTAAGCTATATGATAGCTATCCTTCACTTGTATCAGTGACCAATTGATTATCTTTTGTATCAGTGGCCCTTTTGAGCCAAACTGCGCTTAAGTAGACAAAGAGTTCGAATGATTGTTTATAAATATAGCGTGATGTGATATAAATGGATCCAGATAGTCATGTTAAAAATTATTACATCTATCGAGAGCTTCTGTAATTAAACCGTGAAAGAAATGTTCTCGGTTAGGCGGTTAAGTTACGTTATGGGTAGTGTTGCTGAATCAGCACGTTTTTACGAGAACTTCCTTGGTTGGCCAGCGCCGCATCCGCCTGGCAGCGCGTCCCTCACATGCGGCCGCTTGTGCAAGTACTGTCCGCGGCGCATCCCCACTGTGTGGTGCGGGCCCCCTCACTGTGACGGTGCGAGGCGGTGCGCCGCCAGTCCTCGCGCCACCACCATGCTGTCCACACGCTCGCTCGCGCTCCTGCTCGTCGCGCTCGTCGCCGCCGCCGCGGCCGCGCCCTCACCCGCGCGCATCCACACTCGTCACCGCCGGCAGCTCGCCGACGACAACTCGCTGCAGCCCATAGAGGTACGTCCACACACGCCGCCGCAAACCTAGCAGACTACGATGATTGTATACCTAATTACACTTTTACTAGCGCTTGTAATGTTTTTAATTCAAATTTTACTCAGTACCATTTCCCGGTGCGGTTTACAATGTTGTATAAGTTGCAATTAAAGTCTTTTCCTACACCATGTCATAATTTAAATGCCATAATTTATGATAAATGAAAATTTAGTCTCATAATGGTTTTGTGGCTTGCACTACTACAGTAATTGTACACAACCTTTAATATTATCTATTAATGATCATTTTCATTACTCATGACGGTGATTTGATTATTGAATACCATCCGGGAAAAGTGCTCCCGGATGGTATTCAATAATCAAATTGTATTCACTCAGGTGATACATAGACTTTTCTACAGCAAGAGATTGAAAAATGCCAATCGCCCATTGTGCGGTGTCCATTGTCAACGATCAGCACATTGCTCAAAGCATAATTCATATAGCAACCAATTATGTCTATCTTCCTAAAAAGCTCAAGATTGTATGACTGTATGACATGTATGGGACTGTAAGGTATACAAATACCTTCAATTAATTTTATTGTTCAATAACTTTGTCAGCAATGTGTTGTAATTAGTTTCAGTCCCAAACAAACTATTGGTCTTTGTTGGGGTTTGTTATATATTACGTCCATGTAAATTCCATTCCAGCATCCCGTGGTCAGCCTCGCCTCTATATAAACTTACCTTCCGCTACCGCTTTACGCATATACATAGTCATATACAACGGCTTTATTATCTACTTAATTGTATATAATACTAACAGCGAAGATTCTAGACAATATCGCACGTTACGGTCATCAAGTTAATGGTCATTTATATTCGGTGGAGGATAGCAAATGTGGCTCAGCGTCGCGCACCTCAACCCATGAAAGTTTTTATGGTAATAGCGCAGCAACACGTAGTTATTACTACAAGTGTGTCAAGGGCACCTTCTCCGAAGAAGAACCGACGTTTCACAACATTGTCATCTTTAGTTTCTCATTAACTACCTATTTATTACCGTCCAAAAATGTAGTTTTACGTCACACAAAAACATTTAAATCCAACAATTAGGTAATGAAACCAACACAAAAGATGCATCGTTAAGTAATGGCCGTGACGCATGCGCGTACCAAATTTAAAAATGGATTATGGTATTAATTTAACACTTATTACATAAAAACCCTCTCTAACATAATGGTCATAACTTTTGATGGCAGTTATCTATGTTACCATCACTCCCAGTTGCATCTTTACTATCGTACACCACTAAAGGTCCATACAGTTTTCCTTAGTTTTTCACTCTTTTTCTTCTTTCCTGGCATCATAAAGTATCTCCAACTATAGCAATTTATTAATTTAAATCACGAACTTTTAATTCGTTCCTCACTTCGTGTTACTTTGTTACATTTGTATTAGATCGTTTAATAATATAAAGTAGCTTAGGAAAATTACATGCAAGGAAACACTGTTTGTACGACGGCAGCGCTTACGCAATGATCTTCTTACATTCCCCTCGCGTCTGCTCCTCTCACCGACGCCCTTTGACACCAAACGTTTACTTAAAATATATATTCTGCTACTTGTAAACTGGACCTCCATGATATTAAAAGAATTACTGTCACCACATCGTTTTTGGTCACATCTGTTTTGTTATTCTTTTTTTAATTTAAATTATTTTTAGACATAATATCTCAAAAAAGGCAATTATTGCAAAAGTTGTGATGTTCAAAAATCACTTTCTATTGTTACTAATCACAAATTTTTCTACGAGGCAACAGAATTGGCAAATAACAGTGTCTTCATATTAAATACTGAGAGATTTCCGTATCGTCCTCGTTCTCAGACGTATTATGTGTTCTGTGTCATCATTCCTTATATTCATTATTATTTTCAGAATTCTTTTTTTTATCCATTAGGTTCAGAGTTTGACAACTAGTCTTTGAAGTCTACTTGACATTTATGACATTTTCATTTCCTAAGTCTGCTCGATGACTTTTGGCATTTTGTGAGATCCACAAGGGGTCGATATTGCTCATAGTTTGCGAGCAAAATGAGCGTAAATTACGACACATGTTGAGATTCTTTCAATGACATATTATTTACAAATATTTTGAGTAATATTTTGAGTATAGTGCGAGTGATATCCAGTATATTCATTTATTTAACAAAGTTTATTGCACATTGTTGCACAAAAAGCGAGCATAATGGCTTAAGGCATTCTCTACCTGAGAACCTTTGGGTTGATCAGAGAGATAATTGACTGGTAGAGAATGTCATTAGGTATTAAATCCGCCTTTTGTACAGTGTTTGTGTGCAATAAAGTATAAATAAACATATAAAGTAAATAAATAATAATCATAATTGGCTGCATCCTGAATTGATAAATGTTATTAAATTTGTATGGAAAAACAGAAAGATTAACTAGCTCAATTACTTGCCTGTTTGCATGAACTTTGATGATGGTTCCTATGTACATAGAATAGTGAAGTTGTCGGCACTAATTTTTCCATAATATGTCATTTTTTAAACTATTCTATGCCATTTAAATGCCGATTAGAGCTACACGTGTTGCTACACCGACGACCTTATTGTATGCGTCCCGCCTACATTACTCCACTAAATCGCAAGATGTAGCGGAGTATATTAAGATCGAGCCAAAGATCAACCTCAGGGTGGAGTTGCTGGAGTCGCGCCACAACGTCAATTTTAAGTCCTTTGTGGTGCGAGTCCCGTCGCACGATCCGGAGACGTATACCAGGGAGGACTTCTGGTCGAAGAGTTTGGCTGCCGGCGTTTCCGAGGACGACTTCCGAGGGACAACAGACAGCACGACGTATAGTGCACATATTTATATTTAATTCTAAATTCAGTTTGTCGTGTTTATGTATTTCTATGGGCCTTGTTGCCCATAGAATAATCACTCACTTCATATATCGCAAAATATAAATGAATAATGCCAAATCCTAAGACCGTTTTGATTCTGTTGATTATTTTATTTATCTTCGCCTCCTTCCAATCATCGGTGTTATCATTGTTTCCAAGGTTATCATTGTTTCTCATCATCAACGTTATTCTTGTATCTTTTTGAGACAAAACTCAACTGGCTATGTGAAATATTATCTAAACACGAAGTCATCATCACAGTGTTCGTAAACAACATAAAAGCAATTTATAACTTTCTCGTTGATATAATCCAACAATGAATTTATTAAATAATAAAGTTCAATAAATTAACATAAAACAATTAGCGAGGACGAGGTGAGAACGACTGACACACATCCCGCGCGGCCGCCCGCTGCTCGCTTACCACTCGTCGTTATTATCATTATATTATAGTGCCGCGGTGAGAACGACTGACACACATCCCGCGCGGCCGCCCGCTGCTCGCTTACCACTCGTCGTTATTATCATTATATTATAGTGCCGCGGTGAGAACGACTGACACACATCCCGCGCGGCCGCCCGCTGCTCGCTTACCACTCGTCGTTATTATCATTATATTATAGTGCCGCGGTGAGAACGACTGACACACATCCCGCGCGGCCGCCCGCTGCTCGCTTACCACTCGTCGTTATTATCATTATATTATAGTGCCGCGGTGAGAACGACTGACACACATCCCGCGCGGCCGCCCGCTGCTCGCTTACCACTCGTCGTTATTATCATTATATTATAGTGCCGCGGTGAGAACGACTGACACACATCCCGCGCGGCCGCCCGCTGCTCGCTTACCACTCGTCGTTATTATCATTATATTATAGTGCCGCGGTGAGAACGACTGACACACATCCCGCGCGGCCGCCCGCTGCTCGCTTACCACTCGTCGTTATTATCATTATATTATAGTGCCGCGGTGAGAACGACTGACACACATCCCGCGCGGCCGCCCGCTGCTCGCTTACCACTCGTCGTTATTATCATTATATTATAGTGCCGCGGTGAGAACGACTGACACACATCCCGCGCGGCCGCCCGCTGCTCGCTTACCACTCGTCGTTATTATCATTATATTATAGTGCCGCGGTGAGAACGACTGACACACATCCCGCGCGGCCGCCCGCTGCTCGCTTACCACTCGTCGTTATTATCATTATATTATAGTGCCGCGGTGAGAACGACTGACACACATCCCGCGCGGCCGCTCGCTGCTCGCTTACCACTCGTCGTTATTATCATTATATTATAGTGCCGCGGTGAGAACGACTGACACACATCCCGCGCGGCCGCCCGCTGCTCGCTTACCACTCGTCGTTATTATCATTATATTATAGTGCCGCGGTGAGAACGACTGACACACATCCCGCGCGGCCGCTCGCTGCTCGCTTACCACTCGTCGTTATTATCATTATATTATAGTGCCGCGGTGAGAACGACTGACACACATCCCGCGCGGCCGCTCGCTGCTCGCTTACCACTCGTCGTTATTATCATTATATTATAGTGCCGCGGTGAGAACGACTGACACACATCCCGCGCGGCCGCTCGCTGCTCGCTTACCACTCGTCGTTATTATCATTATATTATAGTGCCGCGGTGAGAATGACTGACACACATCCCGCGCGGCCGCCCGCTGCTCGCTTACCACTCGTCGTTATTATCATTATATTATAGTGCCGCGGTGAGAACGACTGACACACATCCCGCGCGGCCGCTCGCTGCTCGCTTACCACTCGTCGTTATTATCATTATATTATAGTGCCGCGGTGAGAACGACTGACACACATCCCGCGCGGCCGCTCGCTGCTCGCTTACCACTCGTCGTTATTATCATTATATTATAGTGCCGCGGTGAGAACGACTGACACACATCCCGCGCGGCCGCTCGCTGCCCGCTTACCACTCGTCGTTATTATCATTATATTATAGTGCCGCGGTGAGAACGACTGACACACATTCCGCGCGGCCGCCCGCTGCTCGCTTACCACTCGTCGTTATTATCATTATATTATAGTGCCGCGGTGAGAACGACTGACACACATCCCGCGCGGCCGCCCGCTGCTCGCTTACCACTCGTCGTTATTATCATTATATTATAGTGCCGCGGTGAGAACGACTGACACACATCCCGCGCGGCCGCCCGCTGCTCGCTTACCACTCGTCGTTATTATCATTATATTATAGTGCCGCGGTGAGAACGACTGACACACATCCCGCGCGGCCGCTCGCTGCTCGCTTACCACTCGTCGTTATTATCATTATATTATAGTGCCGCGGTGAGAACGACTGACACACATCCCGCGCGGCCGCTCGCTGCTCGCTTACCACTCGTCGTTATTATCATTATATTATAGTGCCGCGGTGAGAACGACTGACACACATCCCGCGCGGCCGCCCGCTGCTCGCTTACCACTCGTCGTTATTATCATTATATTATAGTGCCGCGGTGAGAACGACTGACACACATCCCGCGCGGCCGCTCGCTGCTCGCTTACCACTCGTCGTTATTATCATTATATTATAGTGCCGCGCTGAGAACGACTGACACACATCCCGCGCGGCCGCTCGCTGCTCGCTTACCACTCGTCGTTATTATCATTATATTATAGTGCCGCGGTGAGAACGACTGACACACATCCCGCGCGGCCGCTCGCTGCTCGCTTACCACTCGTCGTTATTATCATTATATTATAGTGCCGCGGTGAGAACGACTGACACACATCCCGCGCGGCCGCTGGCTGCTCGCTTACCACTCGTCGTTATTAACCACCGTGCATTTACTCGTAAATGATATGCAAGTTAAGAAAAACGTGACTGGGTTGTAAAACGTGGTTGTAAAGCTACCACCATTAAAAGTTATTCATATCAGAAAGCAGTTTTCTGTGTTATGGTGTTAACGTCAAATGTAAGAATCAGCAGAACATCCACCCTCTCTCTAAGTTCCGGGTGACATGAGTGATGGTAATCCACTGTTAGTTCAGCAACGTTTTGTTCCAATGGCAAATCATTAGATATAACAAATATGTTACAATTATTTCAGCAAATTACTGTAGTATTTTTGAAGTTAAATTAGGTATTAATGGGTAGACAGTAGGCCGATCGAGTGATCATTGACATTGTGTAAATGTTTAACATTTTAAAGATCAAAAAAATAAGATGTATATTTGTTTCACAATCGCTGAGTGTACGAAGTGGACGCCGGTGGTCGCCGCTCTGTCGTTACGTCAGCTTTGTGTGTAGTAATGTCGATTATGATCCAATATGTAATACATCTTACACAAAAACATATTGGTCGTAACGTTTACTCAATCAAACAAACACCAAAAGATGCCTATTTTATTCTTAAAAGTACGAGTATATTGTGTTGTCAGGTGTCTAGTGTAACTACTGAAATTAATATTCAATATTAGTATTATATTTTTGTATTGTAAAAAAATCGAAATACGCATAGTAAATGAAAGTAACTTTGTAATTATAGAGAGTAACACATAATTTGAGAATCATGGGCACAGTCTCAAATGTAAACAATGTAGAGGTAGAGACACTTAGATTACAATCATGTTGATCATTTTGATTCAATGGTCACAAATTTCCATTTCATGTCCCTGAAACTGAATTTTATTACAGAAGTGAATTACCATTAAGCTTGTTAGGCGCAATGCGAGCAGACGCCACGCGGTGATACCAACTAAAGAATTCACGTAAATGTTGAATGTTGTCCTTGACACTGCGGCACCACGTCGCATGTGAACACCATGTCAAGGACAGCCACATTTCGAAATACGGAAGTGTTTCGCCAAGGTACCCGGTGTTACTTACAAATGACTTTGTCACAAGGGATTTGCTGTCGTCTGTGGAAAGAACTGTATTATAATAATCTGCTGATCGTGCGCTTGTACTATAGCATTGGCACGAGCTCATTGGCTCGGTGCGGGGTGCGCGCTCGCCCTGTGGCGGTAGACGGCGTCGCGTTACATAAGCATTATCTCAGCGCTCTCTCGCGGCGCGCGCACGTGGCCGACAGCGTCGCGCGTAATCACTCACTCCTGCACTAATAACGATCGACGTGTGCACTCTAGGCTTCATGTTGGGACCTTTTGAAACGGCTATTGCTTCAGTAGATGTTGTAATTCTCCCGTAATGTCCCAACACGCCATGGGATTAGTTAGCTTTAGAGAAATGTATGGAATGTCTCCTTTCACTTTTATTCCTCTACAATTTGCTTTAACAATTCAAAATATATTTTCTGTGACCGTAAAATAAGAGTTCGAAGTTACGTTTAAAAATGTGTTAATGGAAAATTGTAAAAACAAAGTTTTTGTTGTGGTAATTGTTGAAAAATAACAATTATAACCCCCGCTTAGTTCTGCGAATGCATTGTGAGTTTTTCCGTTAAAGTTCTCACAATTGCAATTACTTGTACACATCGATTGTTGTATTTGTTGGGTAACATGAGAAATATGCGCGAAACTACTGCACTGCTTCATAGTGGCTCTCTATTTTAACATGAGTTTATTGCATGAAGTAATTAAAATAATGGTCATCGGTCATTCACATGGCCCAACAAAGAGGCAATAAACATCAATAAACGACTATACAATTGTAATTACAAATATTTAGCGATTGGTTCCTATAGTTAACATTAACATTATTTTTAAGAAATCAAATAAAATATAATATGGGATCAAAGTGAGAGCTCCGTGAGAATCCTAAAGCTTAGAGCGAGAATAGGAATCAAACATAATGTTATGAACCGCAGATCCCTGGTCCAAGATAAAGGAAATGCATCAAAATCTGCCTAAAGTACGGAGTCAGTTCTTATTAGATAACAGTACCTAAATGGGTTTTGATAATTGACTTTATTTATTCATCAAAAGCATTTTGAAAGTATCAAGTGGTCGGCTCCGCGCGGTCGAGACACAGTGTTATTCACTGTAGCCGGAATACTATTATTTTTTTTGATCAGAAGAAGATAAAAAGAGATTTTTTTTTGTAATATATCTATTAATATCCTCATTAAAACCGGGACAGGTTGGCTCTTTTTTACACGGTTGATTATTATAAGAAACTACTATTTTTATCACACAAAAAATTAATAAAAAAAATATCAACGTGGTACTTAAGACTATATTCGCTCGCTATGGCTGGCAAAGATTGCCAGTAGTATAAAAATACGTGAAGCTAGTAATAAAGTTAATAACCTTTGTATGGTTTGCGATTGCAAATTAATTTGAATAGTTTATGTGTGGTTGAGTTCGGTGATAGATTACTGTAATGAGGCGGTCCGCGAGAGGCGGGCGGCCTCGACCCGCCCGCGGCACACCGCACTACACCGCGCCCGCCGCTCACTACACGCCGTTGCCTCCGTTCTTGTTTCATCAATAACCGTACACTATTCCTCACTATTTAATTATCTTAGCATTTGACATATACAGCAGAACAATGAACGCAATGGATTTCCATGTCATTATAATTATATCTCAAACTTGGCGGCACTGCATTCCTCGTAACAAAAAACATATCTGCTTAGGGAATTTTGAGAGATTTTCCATTTACGAAAAATCTCTTGCTGAATATTAGAGTGAAATTTGTATTTAATTATAAACGTCCCATAACCCTATGTGCAAATTTCAAACTTGTATAACCGTCAAATTTTATTACAGCCAATGTACAACCTTACTTATAAAGCAAAGGCCAAAGTAGAACGCACAAGTTCGACAAGTGGTATGAGCACTTGGCCGTCCCTGTGTATGTACTCTTACGTCTTACGTAGAATGTGTTTACAACATTGGACATAAAATGGGATTTATTTTAAACTGTATTGTATGGTTTTGTCCAAATTTGGATGTATAGTATTAATAAAATTTATAAAAATAATATAATAAAAGTGCCTACAACAAGAATAAATACTTTGTAATTCAAAAGTGAACAATTGCACAAATAAAAAAGTGCATTATTCCTTTTTTAGTAACGCCATAGAAAATAAACTCAATAAATAAATTAAATACAAGTCAAAGAATTGTCAGTCACAATTTCAATTGGCTACAAAAAACACCACTAAGATTATAAAAAGAGTTCTATAATCCATTTTTTTTATTTGAAATTGTTATTCCATAATAAGTAACTTCCCATGCGGCAGTTTATTGTACACTTGTGTTGATGTACAACACTTTAATGAAATAAGTTTCTGTTCTGCTAAAATATCCATTTATAGTTTTCATGTATTTTACCGTCAGTTCAACATGATATATGCGGTATTCATAGTGCGATACGTGGTCTCGTTGCGCAAACCGCGTAGAGGTCGCTTGCATCACTTCACATAAACCTCTGTCGCTCAAACATACACACTGACCAACACACATCGATCTAAATTTTATAAACTTTTCAATGCAAAAAATTACAAGTAAGTAATATATTTATCATCAAGTAAGTAATAATAAAGTTGGCTAGGCAGCATTTGGGCAAAAATGCGTCGGCTCTTCTAGTCGCCTATACCACAATGTTTGAACACGAAAGTCTACAATCAGTGCGTCCTGCCAGTTATAACGTATGGTACCGAAATGTGAATTTTAACGGTAGACCTGATTCATAAGTTCAGGTCACTCAGCGAACTATGGAGAGGACTATGCTTGGAGTTTTTTTGCGGGATAGGATCCGAAACGAAGTCATTCGCCAAAATACTAACGTCACCGACATAGCTCGCAGAATCGGCATGTTGAAGTAGCAATAGGCAGATCATATTTGCCTCCCTGAGATATCGATCTCAGTAGAAATATTCGTATATATATATATATATATATGACATTTCTGCTGCAGCGCAAAGTTTCAATCGTTCGGTTCGTAATGAATTTCATAGAAATACGTTTTTTATTGAAAGCAACATGATGCCCGTGCACGAATTAGCTGTAGTTGATAATTATAAATATTCCATGTGTATATCTCACTCGCCCCAAAATTAGACAAAATTACAACTACCACCACTATTATTTTTAATATTTTTTTTTAATCAGAGACAATTATTTTTATGACACGACTATTGACT
The DNA here is from genome assembly GCA_943735995.1 of Sesia bembeciformis. NCBI lineage: Eukaryota > Metazoa > Arthropoda > Insecta > Lepidoptera > Sesiidae > Sesia > Sesia bembeciformis. The sequence continues at coordinate 14,051,655 of OX031044.1, forward strand.
ACGAGTCTCAATTTATCAAATATTAGCAGCCAGGTGAGTGAGGGCACGGCCTTCATGGATGATGTATGCGAGCGGCGTGCACGTGACTGTTTGCCATTAACGAATTATGCGCGTCCCATTCAGTGTATTCAATGAATGCAATGGATGCTGATCCTACCACTTCCCGCCTTTCCGATGCATGCCTGGTGACAGTTGTGGTGGAGGGCTTGATAGTGTGGTGAGTGGTGTCGGTGTGTGCGGTGTGCGAAGCGTAGTGACGCGCCCGTGTGTGTGTGCAGGACAGCGAGGGCGAGGAGCAGACGCGGGAGAAGCGCAAGCTGGAGGGCGTCACGCAGGCCAAGTTCGGCATCAAGAACGCAGTGCTCGGGTTCGTGTTTGGGGTAAGTACCATTTTTCACCATATGATGTGTTTCCAGGCACATAGACCGTGAATGACATGACCGTTTGTTGTAGAAAATCAATTCGATCATCGACGCGAAAACACGGCTGATCGACACGCTGGACCGGCAGAACATTGAGAAGAACAAACAGCTCGGAATCGAGGCGCCACAGAATGGGCTCGCGTCGCTGAGTGGCATCGTTGGGCAGGTGATCGGGCCCAAGCTGCAGTTGCTGGGACCTAAGATCCAAGCAGTAACCGGTCTGCTGGGCGGCGCGTCTGGCGGCGGAGGCGCACAAGGTGGGGGCTCGGGGCTCGGCTCGTTGCTGTCGCTGGTAACCTCGTTGTCGGGCTCCTCGTCGGGTGGCGGCGTGGCCGCGGGCGCCACCGTAGAGACCGTCGACTCCTCCGAGGAGGACTCCTCGTGATCGCGTAGCTATAACTCCTCCGCCCCCTACCTCGACCTCGCCCAGTCCTCGTCCCAGTCCCACGACTGCCTGTACAGTCCGCGGTCAGCATCCCTTCTTCCGCAAATCTTTTGTATTTATATTGTAAATAGAACTTTTATACCATTAGCTGTGTGGTGGTGATATTAAATGTTTCCTTCCAACTGTTTGTTTATGTGCACACTGCACCCCCGCTCCCCTGGGAATGTTTTATAGGTTGGCAAAATTCAAAGTTTTAAATTAATATTGATACAAGTTTGAAAAAGATATTTATCTGTTAAGTTTGACAAGTTCGGTCTAAAATCGCAGAAAATCAGATTTCACCATTATAAAACGTTTCCAATCCGCTTCAGTAGTAACAAGTAAACATTAGAACAGCACGATCGTTTGTGTACATCACTTAACTGCAATTTGTTATAAGACACTTGTACTTATGAAGGTAGTTTCACCTTACAGACAAAGATTACATAATATGTGGGAATTATTAAAGAAAATTATTGTAACGGATAGAATCGATAAGCATCGTTACCAATAAAAAGAATGTTAACATTCTTTAATGGCGTGATATGAACCACGAACAATCACAAGGACTTTTTAATATCTAAATATGATCCTTAAATGATATTAAGATCAAGCGAGCGACGTATTAGTGGTGGTTCGTGTATCTGGTTAGGTTAGGTTAAACAGCAAAGGAGTCCTTGAATTTCTTCCATTCTTCGCCATGTTTTTATTTATATAAACAATATAAAGTAACTATTTCAGTAACATAGAGTATACATAAGAGAATCACTCGCATGCAATTAGTTTTAACTCTAGTTTTGAACGGTATCTGGCATTTTATTCTAGTCACATTTCTTCCGACAAAAAATTGTCAAAAAATGTGTAAATTATCTAGTCGTCATCTTGACCAGCAGCACCCGCCTGTAGAGCACAGTAGCACATTAAGATGTGGTACAATCTGCTTTTAAAAACTAAGAAATAATATGTGTCAGTAGCAGTTTGTTCTGGCCCTGAAAACTAAAGGTGACATTGTATATATGTTTGTATATACAGTCGTAATGTACACACCTAAATATGTAAGATTGAAAATTATTTTTAGTAAGTGATATTTTTTGTCTAAATTATTGTAAAGGTAAGTACTATTTTTTTAAGTTTGGTTTGTCTATTCGTGATGATAATTAGTTATAATTGTCTTAATTTGGTAGAAGATCTGGGAGCGAAAGTGAATATGTTGAATGTAGTTAGTTTTAAATCAATCGTAGCACACGTAGCACTCTCGTAGGCCACAGCCTCTTCGTAGCATCATCCTGCGTATAGACGCAGCGAACACAAGCGCATGCACACACGAGCGAGTATGCAACACATTAATTGTACCTCTTCAAGCGTAAACATTGTAACAGATCCTTTATTCCCACACTCTCCAGCCAGCCACACTCGGCAGTGCCCAAACCACCTGAAGTGTGAACAAAATAGACAAAGTTCATGAACAAATTGTGAAATATGTGATGTTGTATTAACCTTCACCGTTGTCTTTAATAATACTGATATAAATTGGTAAAACCGCCCACTAGGTGTTGTAGGACAAGTAAACATGTTATGTTCCACTCGTGATTTATTTTATTTTTCCTAACATTTTTCCTAATTATTCCTATTATGAAAGTAGCTTATTATTGACATCCTACCAAAATCGTGCCAAACAAAATACAACTAACATTGATAAAATACTCCCTTTTCATCTAAGTAGAAATGTACTACTTTTTCGTTTAATTCAAGTTACATTGACTCATGTGATTATGGAACACGTGACAATATTTCTGTACTTTATTGAAATAAATTGACATATATTAAATACAAAACTATACAAAAACTATCATTTTACACGATCATAAAACATGAATCAGCGATACGAGTAGTTGAGCAGTAGAGGCGAGGCCGGCCGCGAGATGCGTGTGCTCGCGAGAGTGTGCACCGACGCCTGCCTGTCGTACAGAGTGGCACTACGTGGGTGCGCCGGGCGAGCTCCCGGTCGAGCCGCAGCTATCCGTGGTCGCCACCGCCCCGGGCGCGCCGCAGTGGGCCGGACACGCGCCGCCCGCGCCAGGCGACCACTACGGACGACATCCCCGTGTTCGACCGGAACAAAGTCAGTCTGGATTTCCCGGGGAGCCTGTTTGGGCCCTCCGTGTCGCTCCTCATCCGCACCACTAAGATTATCGGCGATGTCATACAGGTAGTTATTTTAATATGTATATAAAGTAAACATGCTCAAATGGAAATAAGGATTGCAATTCTGTACAGTTTTTTAGTTCCGCAAGATGCTAGATTTTTTTAACCAAATCCTCTCAGTTTTTCAGGATCTCAGTCCTGAAAAACCTTCATCACAAGGTGTTTTAAAATTCAAATGGAAATGAATAATTTCCATATATTAAAACTAATATTAAAACTATATCATATTAAAACTAAAGAAAACAAGTCCGTACTGTGTAATGTGTCGTATGATTTTTGTGCATTAAACAAGGGCAAAAACGCTCGAGGTTACATGATTCCACTTGCGGGATTGTAATTACCAAATGGCAACCCCAAATTTTGTTATTATCTAGTACAAATAATTATGCAACTTCATCTTAATTTCAAATTCATAGAATACGAACCAATTAACAGATTTGAACGTGGTGATATCTGATGATCTGTCTCTAAGGCCAGGGTGGATAATACTTTCTTTATTAGTCCTACAATTACTTACAAAGTTTCTTTTAGTTCATGTGTTTATATAGTTATTTAGTTTCATTTACACCTCCATGCCAACTGCATAAGGTTCCTATTGTTTGCATTATTCGCACTATGTTTTAATTCGTTTAATCGTCTATTCCTTAGTAAATATTACGTGCACATTTCAGAACTCGGCGGTGCGTTACCAGACATTCCTGAGGCTGTTCCGGCCTCTGTTCCGCGGACCCTTCGAGATCAAGGGCCTCGACCCCCCGACCACCACAACGACCACTACGACTACAACAACCACTACACGAGCTCCTCCCGCCGCACGCGCCGCCGACAACGAAGTGCGCCGCCGCCGGTAGCTACGCTCACCATTTATCAGGAAAATCACATCTACTGCAGAATTCTCGAAACATACAACATATGTCTAGAAGAGTTACAATATCTTTGAATTGCTTTGATTTCGAGTTGACCACAGTTTAGAGAAGATAGCGTTACTGAACTCAACTGTAATCCCACATTACTGCAATTACAGTAATAATATCAGTTGCCATCGTTATCAACTTGTCACACAAATAAGTTCCCTACAAGCACTTCGTGAATTGAGGGAGTATTCGTAACTACAAGTATTTCGTATATCAATTAGAAACCTCCATTTAAATGCACTGCGATTGAGTGTAATAATTTTATACATATTAATCAATGTTATATTTCACTTGTAAAAATAATTTATGATTTGTAGAAAATCTAAGGAATTAAAAGCCGAATAATATTATATAAATCTTTTTTGAAACTAAATATGGAATAGGAAACTTCTTTTGTAACATACTCGTATAAACAAGATGCAGTTTGTTGACTAGTAAATTATTTAGAGATACAAGTATGTAGTAGGTATAATGTTATAAATAAGGCCCAATCAAGAGCGCAGTGCGGATCCAGGTCCAGTCTCGGTAAAATCTTACCACATCTACCGAATCTAAGTCATCACATCGCCGCAGAATGTATCTACAAAACAATTTCTATTGATATACTAGCTGTGCCCGCGACTTCATACCCGTGCAATTTTAGTTTTTAAACTCTAAATTAGGATACTTCCCGTAAGCCTATTTCGATGAAACAAAACCTATTAGAAGCGCCAAGCTAAGCTTAATTAACCTATGCAAACCCCATGAAAATCCGTTCCGTATTTTCTAGATTAGCGTCTTCGAACAGACAAATAGACAGACACAAAAAAATTAAAATCGTCTTTTTGTATTCTGATACTGTTCCTTCATCGCCCCAAGCAGTTTTTCATAAATATATTCAATGTAACAGACACGCTGGTTCTACAGTTTTATTATATATATATATATCTATTAATATATAGATACTTAGTTTAAGTTTATGAAAAAATCGTCATTTTCATTGTGTCGTGACGTACTAATATCACATTTATTTGTACGAGTACCTTTTACCTTGATTTTATATACCTACATTTATTACTAGTTTTACCATTCAAATCCAGACAACATACAATCAAGTAACTTCGATACAATAACAACTACCCATGTAACTTCGAGATACATGACAACATCAGTCAAGAATGACAATCATTGGTACTTACCTACGTGGATGCGTGGCCTACCTTTGGAGATTTAGGTGTGAATTTAGATAAATGCAGTCCTTTTGGCCTCGATACCAATAACAAGATTTAATTACGTTTCAAGCAATGTCAGCTCGTTTAAGAGAATTATTAGGTAATATTATTATGAAATAATTTATTTAGACTGAAAACTTGGTCCAAAAACATAACTAGGTATGTTATTCATATTGAATAAGTATTTTAAACTATACTCAATAAAATCTTGTTGCTTTTCAATGTTATTTTATTCCACCCCTTTTCGATATATACTTAACATTAAATGATTGAACATTTGTCATTAATAATGAGCTTTAGTTTGCGATTAGACTAAATACTCTGAACTGATATCTATATCAAGTGATGATATCTGATACTGATATCTATAGAACAAATCAATCGAACTTTCAATCAATGTGTTTGGCAGAATTTTGTAATAGTTTGAATTTAATAATTTCCTGTTAAATACAGTTAGGGACATCGTAAAAGTGAAGTACTACAAAAACTAAAACATGTTTGATCCTCAACTGTGAGTTTAATATCGACTAAAAGGTTTGTATACATTGAACATAAGCGCTACTGATAAGAACTCTAAATCAATATCTAACTGACGCACAAAGTTCGCGAAATTTTTAATTGTAATTTGTCTGCCAAAATATCATATTATATGCCAAATATGGCGGGAAGAAAATGTCCACCCATGTAGCATACGGCACTGGCACTGGCACTAACGTAATATTAAATTATCGTCTGCTAACGAAACACAAAATGACGCAGGATCCGTTATTGATCGTAATATACGTTATATATTGATCACTGTAAGAAATAAATATCATGATAAATTTGACATTTGCCATGATTCTTTGAACATAATAAAAAAAAAAACAATATTAAACCTACAATTATAGAGGCAATAGTGATATTTCATAAACTGTTTATTTTGTTGTAAATATAGGGCATGCTGTGTTATTACTGTTATTAGCAGAGGTCAGAATTAGGTAGTGTGATTTATATACTTGCATTGATATCATAGAGGAAAAGAAAAATATGGATATTGGTTCCTCAAATCCCGGGATTTCAGTTTAAAGCGTATTAAAAATCCGATGATTAGATTAGATAGAATTGTAGGTTAATGTTTGTAAATATAAAAACTGAAACTGAATGTTAACGTGTGTAAATCATTAATATATTAAGTACTATTGAATAATTTTGTTTTATTTATCTTATCTCTGAGATATCGATACAACCCTAAAAACCATCACGGTACCTTAAAATAGTAAATAAATATACTATTGGCAATCAATTACGGGTCCCGGAAAAATTATGCAGAAAATCCCAGAAATGTCCATGTTCATATCAACATTTCGTTGCAAGTACATAAATCACACTACCTAATTCCGACCTCTGGTTATTAGTAACGAACGTAGTGTATATGCTGCATGTCTACTATATATTTTCATTTGTTTTTCTGTGTATATTCCATTTGTATACCTTTTGAAATAAAATAAATATAAAATAAAGATATACCTAGTACCTATGTAAAAGTACACATTGAACAAATGTTCCTGTCACGATTTATTCGACGTTAGTGGCAAGAAAAATAAATTGCTTTTATACGTTCACAGGCGTTCTCTTCACTACTTTTTTCAAACTAGAACCTGATGGGGTTTTTCTGATATTGACGTACAGAGTGTTCCAGAGCCGGACAAGATGTTCGACGAAGAAGTCAGAGTGAAAGTACGATACGTAGGGATCTGCAGTAGAAGATTTATTTATTTAAACGTAATTTGCACAAGTATTTTGACATATAGGTACAAACGGCGGACTTAATGTTTAACGACATTCTCTACCAGTCAATCACCAGATCAAACAGAAAGCAGAGCGCGGGTGCAGTTATAGTTTAAATACACAAATATACATAGGTACATAATAAACTTAAATTAATTAATTAAATTCACTTGAACGCTTGATCAATGCTCGACCGCATAAATCTTTGATGATAACCAAAAATTTATGGACATTGGCTGGGAAGTTTTAATGCATCCTCCATACAGTGCAGACATAGCACCTTTGGATCATCATTAAATGAAAGGGAGTAAAAATACATTCAAGAGAAACCTGTAACTATTTAAATCAGTTTTCTGCTCAGAAACAAACAGAAGCACAGTCAATTTAGTGCAAAGAACAAATATGAATAGAGAACAAAAGTGAAGTTGAGTTTTTGTTTAGTTATTTATTGTAAAAATTGTCCATTGTATGTTTTATGGGTTAATAATGATAGTTTATTAAACTTCAAAATGTTTTTTGTTCTTAATGTTTGTAATAATCAAATAAAACCATGGGGCTGCATTTTTCATGAACTTCCAAGGAATTCAAGTCCAACCACCCAACCAGAAATTGGATTCTTTGGAAAAACACAAAATTATTAGTAAACCCAATATTGTTTTAATTGTTTTTACGAATAAACTTGACACTGGAGGAATGTGCTAACTGCACCGTTGCCATACATGAAAAGAAAAATACACATTGACAGTTAAGAGATTGACAGCAATGACACTAATGACAGTGATATTTCAAAGTAGAGTCCTTTTCATGAAAGAAGTCCCCCAGACGCAGCGCTGTACTCGCGTGACATAATGTTGCCATTTATGAGTAAAAAATTTACCTATTTTACATTTAGCATATGTAATTTATCAAATAATACTATTTCCTGCATACTTCGATGAAACAATATAAGCTCTTAAATTGTATTAAGAAATAAATACATTTTAGATGGGCTGTAATTTCATTACTCAAGCCCATACTATAACAATAGTTCAGATTAGTGAATCATGTATATTTCTGATAAGTCAAAAGTATATTTGGGCATTTTTATCAAAATGTCTACCAACCCACTCATGGGATGACCCATGTAATAAGTCCAAATAACTAACGTTATTATGACTGTAAGTGTCGTGTTATTATTAAATAGTTTCAAATGACTAAAGTTTCGTTTTTTACTATGTTGTTAGGTGCGAAACTTAAAACAATAATAAGTCATAATAACGTTAGTTATTTGGACTTATTGCATGGGTCATCCCATGAGTGGGTTGGTAGACATTTTGATAAAAATGCCCATTTACCTATATTTCTGTTATGTAAAAAGTATATTTTTATTTACTTATATAAGCGGTGTTCTACCTACTTACATGTAAAAGATGAGAAAATAGGGTAAAGAAAAGCATTACAATTTTTTATTCAGAGTTTTATTGAATAATTGTGATCAGCGGCCATAGGAACATCACTGTCTGAAGAGTGGATGGAATCAGAATCAAATTCTGTTTCAGTATCACTAGCCGTAGATATAATTATTCGGTCCATCTCTTCATCCATAAGGCCGTCATTTTTTAAATATTCCTCCTCTAAATGTTCGACATGCGTGCACTGAGCTGTCCAATCTTCCGCCGTAATAGACTCAAAGGCCTCTTCAGTTAATTTTACAATTTCTTTTGGATCTTGTGCCACGTTCTTATCCGCCACCTTTCTTTTTACAAGGCTCCAGATTTTCTCAATCGGGTTGAGGTCGCAATGGTAAGGCGGCAACCTTAATACTTCGTGTCCGTGAGCTGTTAATAATTCATTCAATGCAAATGTCGGTGGACCTTTATTTTGTTTGATTAGCTCAAACAGCACAGCTTTTCTCCAGGTGTCTTCAAAATATATACCCTTTTGCCGGAGCCATTCCTGCATACTACTTTTTATATTTGACATTGTAGGGGCTTTGTTTAATTGAGTGCAATGGTAAGGAGCGTTGTCCATTACCACAAGCGACCTTTCAGATAGATTAGGTATTAGTTTTTCCGTCACCCATTTTAAGAAATTTGCAGAGTTCATGTCATCGTGGTAATCTGAGGACTTTGATTGGGATTTGAACATTAATAATGCACCATTTATGAATCCATCTTTTGTTCCCGCATGAGCGATTATCCAGCGACTCCCCGATGACTCTGAGACGAACATTCCTGGTTCCTCCTCACTCTGCCAACAACTTTTTGTATGATAAGTATTGTGTATATAGGTCTCATCTAAGTATACAACGGGTCGTTTTTCCACAGTGCGATTTATTCGTATTTTATCCAAATATTTTGCACGCCATGCGGTAATGTCGTGACGTTCCATAAGTAGTTTGCGTCTGGATTGACATCGCTTGTACTTGAAACCAATCCTATTTAATATCCTGTGCAATGTTGTGATGCTTCCCTGAAAATTGATGTCTTCTCTCAGAGCTGCCCGTAATTTAGCCAATGTTGGTAATTCTTTATGCACAACGTAAAAACTGTGAATTTTTTGCCGGATAGCGCACAAATCGAACCCGTCTAAGTCGACCTTTTTCGGATGCGGGCGACTCTTCCCCGGGGTGACAATTTTTTTCGAAGTACTCGCCGCTGTTATACCTTCTTTTGTAATTCTTGTTACAGTTTTCTCTGACACACCTGCAATTAAATAATGAACAATTAAAAATAATAGTAACTTTAAGTTTATAATGCTTATGTACTATGTAATATATGTTTTAATTTCAGTTACCTAGTTTCATCACGTTTGGTATTTGTTCAATTTTATCGCAAAAATGAATTTATATCCTAAAAGTCCCATCAATACAGCAAAAAATTATTATATGGCAACTCTAAAAAGTACCTGTTATGGCGGCGACTCTCTTCCGAACATTGTTTAGTGGTATTAAAACACCTTGATTCTTTTGTTCCGCTTCACAGAACTCTTTCACCTTCAATATCATTTCTCGAGCCGAACTTTTTACAACTTTTGGCATTGTAAACAATCTTTAAAATGCACTAAGCTAGTTACAAACTCACAAAAATCTACCACAACAAACGAACTTGATAACATCGACGAACGACAACATGGCCGACCTGTCAAATTTAGTTCCAAAAATCACCGCGGGACTTCTTTCATGAAAAGGACTCTAACACATGTTTATATGATCAGGATCACCTCCTTATTGTTATAGTGTCCAATAAACTTTAAAGGCCAGTTAGTTGAAAGTTGAATTTATAATATCCAACCGTCTATTCCTATAAAGCCCTAGCTATTTCGTTGTCGTAGCGGTGATAAGCAAGCAATATCCCTGCTGTGCAGACTTGGTCAGGTCAAGTCTATACTCCTGTCCATCTAACCAGAATTACTGTCTGAGACAATCCAATTTGTGACTGTGGATCGGAAATACGATCTCAGGATCATATCTTCTTCAACTGTCCCAATCTACAGGCCGTTCTACGAGCTTTTCCCCCCTAAATTCCGAAACCAACTAACTTCAACACTCCTCTCTCTGTGGTCAATCTCCTTCTATTTCTAAACTATTATTAATATTTATTTATGTTACTAATATCAAACTATATATATATATATATATATATATACTTATATACCATGTTTCTTCATATGTAATATCATAATTATTAGTTTATAATGTGGGTCCAACAGTATGGATCCCTAAATACAACATCTCATTAAGTTTTAAACTATCATTAACATGATTCTTTACTGGGAAAGTTATTGCATTGTTGGAAGCTATCAAATATGCTAGTTCTCATAACTTGGAAAAATCTTTAATCTTTACTAACTCATTACTTTGCTTATAAGCTATCCACTCATTCAAAATCCAGATTCATCACTTTAAAATAAAGCTTAAAATTAACAGTAACAATAATAGTTTTAATAACAATTTAGATATGTGTTGCCTTGTGATTGTTCCATAGGTATCTCTGCTTGGTGAATTTGATTACCGATCAAGTGGGGATACTTTATCGGTAATCTTGCATTACTTCATGATGAGACATTGGTGGAATTTTGATTACACATTTAGTGACATAAATAAAAGATCATTTTTGACCAAAATTTACTTTTTACATTTATTTTAGAAAGGAAATGGAGAAAAAAAAGCTAGAACAGAAACATAAAAAACGGAAACATCGAAAGAGTTCTGGTACTGTTAGTGTCCATGAGGAGGATGAGTACGATTTGACGCATTATGTACACAACCGCGTGGAACTGTTGCAACAAGTTTTCAAATGTTTAGAACCTGCGGTGCTGCACTCAATGCTCCCGCACAGCTTGAGGCACCTCTCCAGCAGCCGTCTGCAGCAGCTGTGTCTCGAACAGGTATGTATTCAATGGTTCCAACCAATTTGTTTAATTTGCAGGAATACAAGAACAACTAGTCCTTTTAGTATCCTCTGCTAGGCATGGGCTTCATTGTCGCATGAGGAGGGCTATGTTCAGCAGTGGATACTGAAAGGACTGCAGTTACAATGACTTTAATGCAGTTGCAATGATATCTTATAAAAATCTATTATTAAATCTTCCCCTTTTCACTGATAAATATTTTGAAATGGGATTATTAGTTTACAAACCGAATGAATCTTGTCAAACACACTTTTATAAAGTACATATAAATATAAAGCATAGAATGATAATGATACACTAGGTTGGGCCTGTATTGTAAAGCTCAATGAATTACAGAAGAGTTGATTAGAACATAATATATTATAAAAATTAAAGGATGAAGCTCCTGCAACAGTACTAGTTAGGAGAAAGGAAGGGAAAGGGAAATGGGTATATTATGCTTAGGTGTGAGGAGTTGGAATTATTTTAAGAGATTTCCTTTTTGTTGGTAAGATTGTATAAGCAGAAATTTTCTGATAATTGTTTTAGCTTGTTTGACTATGAATGTTTTGAAGGCACAGCATTTTACATTGTAAATGAAGGGATTTGAAAATGTCGGAACTGTCAAGCTAAAGCAATTTTTATGAGGGTCTGCAGAATCCTGTAGGCTCCCTATGTTAGTAGGCTAATGTAGATTGTGGAATTTATTATTTCATGGTGCATCACAACAGATACCCTATGAATGTAAATTTGGCATTCGCTCAGTCGCTCAGAACACACGCCCCAGTGTAGAGACCCTGAGTAGGATAGAGGAAAGGTCTCCTGAGCATTACTTCTAGAATGGAGCATTGTGTTCTCTCTAAGAGCAGGGATAGCCTAAGGGCATCTATACTTGACTCATATTCATGTAATTGTGAATTTAAATCCTTGGTCTGTACCACTGAATTACTACTTATTGTCACTAGGTCGCCGGTGAGGGAAAACAGTGGAGAGACATAGGCTGATAGTATGGTAGCATTATTTATTACTAATTTATTTCAGTTCTCTAAGTATTTAGAAAATTATTTCTGTAATATAACATACCTTATTACCATACCATAAATTATTTATAATATAATATAGGCATACCAGAAGTAATGCTGCTTACTTATTACACAATAATAATAATATTGCAAGTAAAGCATTGGCCAACCCGAGCGTTCCCACATTTACAAACATTTTGTGTTCTTACAAACTTTGTGTTCCTAAAGGACTTATTTTGGTGATTTTAAAGTACATATTCTTTGTTCTAACTGAATGAATGAATTTGTTCTACAAGGTATATGTGGTTGGCGTTACCCCCTCTGTCAACTTTGCTCCCGTGACAAGAACCTTTATTTATTTTAACTTTAATGCACAAAGAAACATTGTACAAAAGATGGACTTAATACCTAGTGGCATTTTCTACCAATCAACCTTTGATTAAATAGAGTTTGGTTGGTTCTTTGAGGGATTCTAAAGCGCGCGCCACAAGCAGAAAGAATTTCAGTCATTGACATGAGGTCATCCAAGACTGAATGGTAAAGAGATTTGTATGAAACCGTCGTCGTTCATCAACCACTTTACCACTAGACCCCTCATGTTAAGTGAACTCTGTAGTGGCACTTAAATCCCTTCACAAACAATTGTATGAAAATATTTTCAATATCTACATATACACTGAAATTAGCTTCCTCACCACGTTCTGTCAACCACATGGTGGTGGCGGAATTATTGTGGCTGTCACAATAAAGGCCAGATAGGCCAAAGTCACAGTTGGATATTTTTATTGTGTTTTACTTGAATCCCTTCCAAGTATACTACAAAATTTATTACGACCCCTTAAGGGATCCTGCCACGGGCGCCAAGTGGACAGAGAGCCTAATTGCATATTGAAGGAGTTGTATGTGTGCGAACGCTCGATTGGCCAGTACATTATATAGGCAGTATGTACAATGGGAGGTTTATTTCTTAATCACCATGCTGGGCAGGTGGGTGGACCGTGCTAGGCCTCTCGCAACAGGGATGCCGCTGACTGTCGCAGGTCTCTGGTATTTGAGATCTAGCAAATCAAATGGTTGTACTTGAAGAAAGTCTCCAGAAGTGGGTGTCTGAGAACAGCGGAAGGCCGTGTGTGGTGGCAGTCCACGGTAGAGGCCTATATCCAGCATTGGAGAGACACGGGTTGATGGTATGGTATGTACAATGAATATGAAAGGATTGAATGTCAGGTGGAGGGCATGAGCTCGGAGCGGCTGCGCGCGGTGATGGAGGGTACATACTCGCGTGCGCCCTCGCTCGAGACCATCTCCTCAGTAGAGAGCTCACTGCAAGCGACCACCGTCACTACCACTACCACTGCCACCATAACTACCACTGCCATCGTCACTACCACTGCCACCGTCACTGCCACTGCCACCGTCACTACCACTACCACCGCCACCGTCACCGAGGTAACCCGAAAATCTATACATATAATAAAATTGTAACAGAGTCGTGTCTGTACATGTACATGTAATTTGTTTGAAAGGTTTGTTTGTACTTGTGATACAGAGCTCAAAGCAAACTTTTTGATTTGTTGTGTCTATCTGAATGCGCCTCACGCGCAACCTACGGGACGGATTATAATGAAATTAGGTATATTTATAGCTTATGTGCTGGGTTAACATTTGGGGTACTTCTTATCCACATCCATTATAGAGTTGGAACTTCTGAACGCCTTTCAAGTATTGAACTTCTTCTCCATTCAAGTTTTGTTTGAATAAAACCATATACCTAGGTATATAGCGGTGTCGTCCAGCTATAGAATAGCACCACCCCATCTATTCCTGCGGCTGTCGTAACCGGTGACAAGCGGCTACCACTGGCCCTAAGGGACTACAACACCTCTAAAAAAGAGGACTTGCTACCCGCTTGGCCGATGTGGCGTTTTATGGCCATACATCCCTCATGCATAGGACAACGTGCATGAGGAGGCCCGTGTCGAGCAGAGGATACTGAAAGGGCTGGTTACATTGCATTGCAAAACCATGTGCAGTAAGCCAGAGCCCATACCATCCCTCCTCATTTTACCAACCCTTTCTCCAAATCCAAATCCAATCGCAAAAGGAAGGCAGTGCATCCGGAGCCGTGCCGGCGTTTGTCATTCTGTACTAATATTGGCATTTATCGCGGATGTCTCAGGGCGATAGTATCTATTTAGCTCCAGCTGGACCGCATGCACGTCCGCCGCCTACTTACTACAAAAAAAGTTGCGAGAGTAAAATTATTTTAAATATTTTATTCTTAATAATGTTTTTATTAAATCAAATTTACCTATTTTTACCTATTTTTACGATTGAATCCAGACGCATTGAATTACCTATTTTTTGTTGTTTGATAAAAAATATATAAATTATTTTTAATTCTTTTTTGTACGTTTCCTTTTGTGATTCTTACATTTATTTACAACACAATTTGTAATTTTATGTTGCCGCCACTGTGCAGAAAATAGAATCGACCAAATTCCCAATGGAGTCAAATTCGTTTTTCCCTCCATGAATGTCATGAAGTATGAACATGGCAGACATGTCTTGTACGGATATAAGGTCCTACAAAAATAGTGTGAAATACTTTAATATTATGACAATCGGTACACTGAAACTATTGTCTAAATAAAAATGAACATGTATTTCATGATTATCTTATTACCTAAATTAAAAATAAACAATTGGTGATGAATGTACTCGTATAAGTACATATATGCATAATATTCACATTTGAACGCATCCCCCTTCTGTTTGTGAGTTCGCGTAAGTAGGTAAAAGTAACCTGTTTAAATACACATACGAAACAATTGATTAGCAATTATAGAATGGTATCCATACTCGGCTTACATTCTTGTGATCGTGAGTTCAAATCCTCCGCCTGTACTACTTCAATTACTACTTATGTCAGATTTTTTTTAACAAAAAATGTCACTACCTCAACTGCGAGGCATAACATCGCGAGGAAACCATGCGGATTTCCTCGCGATGTTTTCCCTCGTCAGAAATAAAAAATAAAAATCTGGAGTATGTATGTTATCTACCAATCCGCACTGGGCCCGCGTAGTGGATCACGACCCAACACCTCCCAGTGGTTTACTAGGGGAGGCCTGTGCCCTGCAGTGGGATGTTATAGGCTGATTAAAGTTCGTTATATTTATTTTTAATACAATATAATAAAAAATCATGTGCCGTATGCTGTCGGTCGGCTATCAAATAACGACACCTGTCTCCTCCTGTGGGTGTCTTAAAAGGCTACCAAGGGATTACACAGCGGCATTCACAAGCCCCGAGGAAGTACGCCACCTCTGAAAGAGTGGACTCGTCAACTCGCTTGGTCAGCGTGGCGTTTTAAAGGTCATTCATTCCTCATGCACTCGACGATGTGCATGAAGAGGGCCCATGCTAGCAGTGGATACTAAAAGGGCTGGAACATAGCATAGGTAGCAAAGACATCATAAAATACACGTTAATTTTCAGTTACATATAGTCATTTTAATATAGGTACTTAGACTTTTAATATTTTAGTTATGGTGTGTGGTGGCAGTGTAACGTGTGTGTACTGTGCAGAGGGACACGCGGGCGGAGGCGCTCGAGCTGCTGGAGCTGGAGGCGCGCGCGCGGCTCATCCGGGCGCGCCTCGCCGCACACACTGCAGGGTGAGTGTCGCACGCACGCGCAAAGAGCGCACACGCGCGCTTGCACGGGCGCACTGGGCGGACACGCTCATACACAATACGCACGCGCGCACTTGCACACACACACAGGGCACACTTGCACATACAAAACACAGCGCCCCCACACACACACACACACACACAAACACGCGCACACATAATAAAATCATAACAAACCAGTGTCTGCATGTGAAATATTTTTTTTGAAAGGTCGTCTGTCAGTCTCAAACACGCGGACAATATTCCAAACTTTGTTGTTTTGTGCTCTCTCTGTGTGTGTGTCACTCGTACGTTGTACTGCAAACACTTTTGTCTACAATATTTCATGTACAGGCACGTGCAGTATGTTCCTACTTATACACAGTATATTATTATATATTATAATACTCGGTAAAATATATGTGGAAGCTAGCAATAATGCAAGTTGTTTTTATGAAATTATATTATAAATATAGGTAATTATATTATAAATATAGGTAATTATATTATAAATATAGGTAATCATATTATAAATTTTTATGAATAAACATTTTAAACTGTTGAAAGTAAGAGTCCTAATGAAAATTACTTGGCGTGATTATTTTTTTTATATACTAGTGGGCGGACGAGCAAGCGGTCCCACGCGATGGTAAGTGTTACCACCGCCCATGGACACCCGCAACACCAGGGGGTACGCGGGCGCGCCGCCGACCTTGCAAAATCCTATTCACAGCTCTCTTGAAGAACCCCATATCGTAGCTTAATGGAAAGACCTCTTGAGGCAGTTCGTCAGGCGGCAGGCTTGAGGCAGGCGGCCTACGGGTTCGCGGTATAAAATAATTTTTGGAGCGAACATTGCGCGACACCTCCGCATCGAGGGAATGCGGATGGACCGCACTTCATTACTACATTATTACACATTACATTTATTAATTTTCACTTATTGTTAATTAACAATGGATAACAAGAACAATGACATTAAGAAATAATTGTCAAAGTGTAAGACTATATTATAGTATAACGTTTGTGAACAAGCCGACCTGGCAACATTACCCACAAGAATGCACGTCTCGCCATGTTGCCATCTATTTACATATAACAAAATTAATTATCTCTCAAATATTGTAGATACGTACAACTAGACCTAATTAATGAAAAAGTTATTCAAATTTTCTATTAATTTTATATTAAATTAATTAATGTCTAATTTTTAATATGCATTATCCAAATTTCTAGTATTCATAATATGTAGCAACGTAGTTAGAACTTCTGAACATACTAACGTAGAACGTAGAACATACTAACGACTCGATGCTAACGTACCGCATTGTGCACCACGCGCTGGACGTCTACTCGTACATGGCCGACTCTCCAACACGCAACATTGAAGTATAATTTATGGTCAAAAGAACTTACCTAAGTGAATTTCAAGCACAATCATACGCGATGTCGCGTCTGAAGACCGAAGAGATCAGACAGCCGAGTGAGCTCGCGAGCACTCGTGACCGCGGTCGGTGCAACCCAACCGAAACGTCCAGTAAACTAAATAAGGCAAACATACGCCTCGAGTCCCCTTTAAATAGATAATTATGTGTGAAAACGCCACACAGGTTGGCAGAAATCGCTTTAGCGATGAGGCCGTCACTCTGTGTTTCTAATTAGTTGTATTGTATATGTACGTATCTTTAAATATTAATTCATTTGTTTGTTTACCTCCGCAGCAACCACCTGTAGGTCGCCTGTAAATGTGCGAGAGCGGCACAATCCACGCGGGCTCCGTGATATTGAACCCACGACCTCGCCAATGCGAGTGGTTCCCTACTACAGTGTCGTACTACGACTCGAGCGAGAGCCATGAACACACTTACCTTTTTTCCTTTCTTAAATGTCATCAAAAGGACGTGTACCCTACTACAGTGTCGTACTACGACTCGAGCGAGAGCCATGAACACACTTACCTTTTTTCCTTTCTTAAATGTCATCAAAAGGACGTGTACCTTTTTTTTAAGAAGGTCAGAAGTATACGGCCAGTGCTAATTGACGGCCGACTATTGTGTGAAAGCTCCCGGGTTCGATTCCCGATCGGGCACACAAAGACGACAGTTTGTTGCGTCTGATTGGTTTGTGTCTGAGTCTGTTAATTATTTTATATTATGTTTTATTAATTTTCAATGTTTCTCAGCGCAGCGCATATCATCCTCTTCCTGAATAATTTTCATACATTTTGTATAAACCATCGCACACTTGAGTCGGGCCGCGTCGCGTCGCGTCGCGTCGGATCGCTCGCCAGCCGTATTTATGCGGCGATGTTCTGCGCTGGCTCGCCTCAATGTGCCTTGTTGTAGTTTCGCAGTGCGGCGCGGTGCGGCGCGATGCGGTCCGCTTCTAGCGTGCCATGATTTATACAAAATGTATGAAAATGATTCGAGAGGATTTTTGCAATGTTATCCGCTGCGCTGCGCGTGAGCCTCGGTTGCATATAATAGTGTTATATGACGTCACAACCATCGATCAACCTAAATATACATGGCTGGATAATTGCTTGTGTCAAAACTGTGTAACACGAGTGATGCCAGTTTTATAAATATAACGTTGTCACGATCTACGACGAGTGCCTGCGCGCACCCAGCGCTACCGTCAATAATTACCTATTAAAGTTTTTATTTTTGTTATTCAATTACAAGATACAAATATATTTCTTATATTTTTTTTACATTGACAACACACCGTTAAGTTAAAAATATTGCAGTTATTGTAGAGATGGTAAACTATCAATAATACGTTGTTGGTAGTTTTTTGCCGCCAAATTATTTATGGAATTGGCGGTACGCATGTTTGTCTGTATGTTGGTTGATCGCTGGCTGCACGTCTCGTCACTATAGAATGTTACTCGTGTACCTTCATCTTACATTTAAAGATAAACTAATATGAACTTGAAAACTAATATGTCGATTAAAATATAAAAATAGCAATAACAGTGCGTTTTCTTTCACCCCCGTGTATTCCTGATCGCACGTGAATTGCTCCACTTCGATTGACGAGTGCGATCATCCAATTAGTCAACTTTTTTTCCTCATTGTTACTTTATTCTAGTCCGTTCCAATCTAGTTTGTCGAAAATATAACGAAAACAATTAAATATCTCAACATTTAGCTATAAATCCAGGGCAATTTTGCAGTGTCAACAAATTATGAATATGTAAACAATTCTCATGTCACTACCGCATCGGGTACCTCAGTACCTCAGTACCTCAGTACCTCAGGCCGCCATGTTCGTTTACATTTTGGACAAATTTGATTGGAATATAGTGCCCTTTCTAGGTTGAAAAGTTCGATAATCGAATTAACGATCTATTAACAATGTTAAATAGTAATTTCATATCAGCTTATAACGTCCCATTGCAGGACACCTTTTTGTATGAATGACTGTTTCCTCACGACGTACTTCACCCCCGAGTATGTAGGTATATGAAGTGAATGCAGTCGATTGAATCTTTATATTCTCCTATTTTTTAGTAAACATATAATTGTATCCGACACCCGATCACTTATTGGACAAAATTATTACATTTTATAATCATATTGTACTTACAAAATCCAACCCTGAAAAATAATATTATACATGTTAAACACTTTGCAACCATAGAAAACGATAGAGCAACCAACCGACAACAACTAACCAGAACAGTTATTTTTACCGTTATTTGATTTTCGTAAATACACTTTTTCGTTTTTTTTTTTTTCGTAAGACATGTTTTATTTGTTTCGCTTCTAAAAATCATCAAAAAATACTAAGCCCCGACTACAACAAATAGGCTCTAAGATATGTCATACTTTACATAAAATCCTAGGAAAGTTCCTGTGATCAACACTAGTGACATCTAGCGAAATACATTATGAACAACGTAGAGTTAGTAAGTTAGGTTCGCTTTTACTTTTTACCACTAGATGGAAAATATAAATGGGCGATGTCTGACACCCCCCTCGCCCCGCGCTGTAGTCACGTATTTATCTATAGGAAAATCCAATAACATCTCTTAGTAAGAGCTCCGTGGTATGGGCCAAACACCACAAACGATCGTACCGTGCGTCGATAGTTTGAACGCTTCCGTTCTGGAAATTTCGATCCTAAGGATGAGCCCCACGGACGACCCACATACGGGTATTTTGCTAATCTACGCGGCCAAAAGTAGAATTTACAAACTGAAGATAATGTTGAATAGGACGACTACCTGAGCTAAGGGACAGTCCCGGGCACAATGACACGCCCTCCCCGCTCCGCTACCTGCACTAGTCGCGTCATACATTTAGTCGGAATTTGATCGTTCAACTTGTTGTTTGTCTGTTCTCGGCGCTCTCGTACAAAAACATTAACTTTGAAGTTAAATATTAAATATATTGCGAAAACTTAACAAGTGTTTGTGATGGATCCTGAGGGAGCAGGTAATTATGCTGTATTTTATTAAGTTTTTTTTGTTATTTTCATCATTACAAAGGTAAGATATCATACTTTGAAAGTACCCATATGTTACGGCGATTTTTCATTGTATATATTTTATTTCGTCGTGTATTTGTTATACTATCAAGTTAGATCCTGCCATAATTCCTTATACAAATGAAAGTTTGAAGCTTTGAGTAGTAAAAGATGAAAAAAACTGCCGGGGATAAGCGCGGATACGTTTGTTTTGATAATTTGAACTTATTTTGAGTAATGTACAAAAAAAATTACTGTAATTCTTATAATTCTAAAAAAAAAAATGTCTTGTTTTAGGTTCACGAGGTACCTCGGGTGTAAGAGTAGTGACTCGAAATACATGTTTGACCGTATGCAGAGCTTTGATTTGCCTAACTTGGAAGAAAAACTCGATTCCTTCAGAAGCCATCTATTGTCTAGTGAAGATTACACAGAAGAACAAATTGAGACCCTTAAACGTAACTTTGCACACTTCAAATCACAAATTAAGCAAAGATGGCTAAAAGCACATAAGAAGGAGGACGTATTTCTCAGAATTAACCACTCATGGCTTGAAGGAACTTTTGAGATACCCGCCATTTCACAAAATAGACCAGGACGGCCATCTAAGTTATTTAACGAATCGAGTGAAAGGACCAAGAGGAGGAAAACTGAAGAGATTCGGTCTGTTGTGGCACAAGATGTAATCATTCATGCAGCTAAGGTTGAGTTGCGGAAATCCGGAAAAAGAGATGCTTCCGAAATACTTAAAGAAATCACCAGTACTCCAACTCGAGCAGCAAAATATAAAAAGGCTTTTTCCAAGTCAACAAGAGAAAAAACATTTTATGTTTATATAAATTGTTAGGTTGTTGTTTTATGTTAGGTTAGGTTAGGTTAGGTTAGGTTAGGTTAGGTTGGAGTGGGGCCGAATGGCCGTAGTGGGCTGCTATATATCTCCCAACACGTCCCTCGCCGACTACGAGGGGTACCTGGACAAGGTGGCGGACTGCGTTCGCAGATGCCTACCTCGCCCGACGATCGTCCTGGGGGACTTCAACGCTCATTCGAGAGCGTGGGGGAACCACAGGAGCGATCCCAAGGGAGAAACTCTAGAAGAGTGGGCGGCTGGACTGGACCTCCGGCTTTTGAACCGGGGGTCGGTAAGCACTTGTGTGCGGTGGCAGGGGGAGTCGATCGTGGACCTTACATGGGCGACCCCTTCTGTCATTGACACGGTGACGGGATGGAGGGTTGCAGAGGAGGTGGTCACACTTTCGGACCATCGCCACATCATCTTTGAAGTGGCTCTCCGTCCTCCCGACGGCGGCTCCAGCCGCCAAAATAGCAGCCCCCCGCGACGTTGGTCTCTCAAGCGGCTCGACAGAGATATGCTCGTCGCTGCCGCCAGCGTCGCGGCCTGGCCGGAGATGAACTCCGAAGAGGTCTTGCCCGACCCAGAAAGAGAGGCGACCTGGTTCCGGGGCACTATGACGTCGATCTGCGACGTCTCAATGCCCCGTGCCAGCATTTCCCGACGAAGAGCGGTGTACTGGTGGTCAGAGGAAATCGCGCGGACACGCGAGGCTTGCCTGCGGTCCCGACGACAGTACACCAGAGCCCGAAGAAGACGGCGAGCTACAGCCGAAGAGGTGGCCGGAGCCTACGAGGCATATCGAGCGGCTACGAAGGCGCTCCAAATCGCGATTGCGAATGCCAAGTCTCGATCCTGGAGCGAGCTCCTCGAGGGTCTGGACAGGGACCCATGGGGCCGACCGTACAAGACGGTGCTCGGCAAGTTGCGCCCGTGGGTCCCCCCGCTGACGGAGACCCTGGACCCGTCCCTGGTGGACAAAGTGGTAGGCACCCTCTTTCCGAGGGTCCAGGAGAGTCCCTCGGTTCCCCCGATACCTTCGGACTGGTCCGAGGAGCTGGGACTGACCGAACAGGAGCTGATCGAGCTGTTAGCCGCTTGAGAGCTAGAAACACCGCACCGGGCCCCGACGGAATTCCAGGTCGCGCCTGGGTGTTGGCTCTGACTGCCCTGGGTGATAGGCTGAGGCGGCTGTTTAACAGCTGCCTCCGGACGGGCACATTTCCCATCGGCTGGAAAGAGAGTAGGCTGGTCCTCTTGAGGAAGGAAGGCAGGGCCGCAGATTCGCCTTCTGCATACCGACCCATATGCTTGCTGGACGAGGTGGGCAAACTGTTCGAAAGGACGCTTGCCGGCCGACTCAGCGAGCATCTGTCGCGCGTAGGTCCCGATCTTGCCGATGGCCAGTATGGCTTCCGGCGGGAGAGATCGACGGTGGACGCGATTCTCTGCGTCCGCTCCCTGTCGGAACAGACAGTGTCCCGTGGCGGGGTGGCGTTGGCAATAAGCCTCGACATTGTCAATGCGTTTAATTCCTTGCCATGGGACGCGATTAGGAGGGCACTCGTACACCATAACGTGCCCTCCTATCTGCAGGGCATTATCGGGGCATACCTGCGCGACAGGTACATCCAGTACGTGGGTCGGGATGGAACACTGCACCGGAGGGAGGTGCTCTGCGGGGTTCCGCAGGGGTCCGTCTTGGGTCCTCTTCTGTGGAATCTCGCATACGATGCGGTCCTGCGTATAGATCTACCCGCCGGAGTCAACGTCGTCTGTTACGCAGACGACACTCTCGTTTTGGCCGGCGGGGACAACTTTGAGGGGACCATCGAGCTCGCCGAGCTTGGGGTGGCAAGCGTCGTCGCTAAAATTCGCGAGTTGGGTCTTCGGATAGCGTCTCATAAAACCGAGGCGCTGTGGTTCCATAAACTACCGAGGACTAGGGAACCACCCAGCTCGTCGATCCGCGTAGGGGATACGCAAGTCCGAGTGGGTCAGTAC